>JALIGW010000002.1:193908725-194451225 GCA_023053685.1 Diadophis punctatus similis
TTACTATACAATAGTTTCCTAACAAATGGTCTTGTAATTGATCTAGAATGCTTTATTTCTATGCACATTTCATTTCTTTTGATGGCCAAGGAAATAATAGTTTGGCCTTATACTAAAATATAATATACAGTATATATAAAATATACTAAAAATAAAGATATATTCTTAATGATAAATAAGAAAAGTATAGAGTCTGGAGGAGACAAGCTTCTTCCAAGCGAATGTCCTCCAAATATCTAATATCTGCTAATAATGGGAGTAATAGTCCCAATATATCAAGAAAGCAATAAGGGGATGGTGGTGACGGTGGGTGAAGTATGGTGCAGGTGACAAGATGGGAAAGGGTTGTGAAGAGAATTTCACAGAGCAGGAGGATTATGGAACTGGCAGAGGAGATAAGTAGCCAAGCTGTGAATGAGTTAATGAAAGGGAATTTGAAGAAATTTCACAAGAGATAGTGAAACAGCAGAGGCCATTTATTACAGTTTGAAAAAAGGGAAAAAAACATTGCTGGGTTTGGTCAGGATGGATTTAAATAAAGAAATATCCCCACCAAGGAAAATTCTGAAAAGACCACTGACATATAGACCTTGAATATTGAATATGACTGCTTGAATATCATAAAAATAATGTAGCAATGCTGAATCTTGAGTACTAGAGAGTATCTGACAATGCTGCCAATAAGAAGCATTTACCAATGACATATAATGTGTAGCTGAAATTCCCAAAGGCGGCTATAATAATCTGGGATGTTCTCAAAGGATTATAGATTTGTCATAACAGATCCAATTACCGACTCATCAAATTTGGTATTTTGCCTTGGGCAGTTTCTGCTGCTACAAAATTCAGTCCCTGGTACATATCCCTAGCACCCATACATCCCTTAGGCATTTCTAGAAAACAGAAAATTAATTATAAACCCTGTAAAAATCTATTTTTTCCCTTTAGCTTTTTATTTATTTGTAGCAAATTTGTACTCCATTTACCTTTTCCAAAACAAAATATTCCAGTGTGCTTATATTATAGTTGTTGTTTTTTTAACTCATTTTTTTAATATGATAGAAACTATTTCACAGGGACAAACAAAAACACTCACATACACTAGCAGCTTAAAGTTGTTTTTTATGGCAGTTCTAACCACAACTTATCAGTCTAGAAGTGCAGTGATGTATTATTTCCCGTGATTAGATGCTAGTTAGTGAAAGGCATGCTTTTCCTTCCACTCGGGTGCCAGTCAGAGAAGTGGAAGCAGCTTTGAGTCTGTCAAGCCCCCCCCCCAAAAAAAAACAAAAAAAAAAAGAAGGGGAAGGAAATAGCGTAGGCGGGAGGGGGGAAGAGAAAGGAAAGTGGAGTAGGAATGGGAGCAAAGTGTAAAGAATCAAAATAAGCAGGAGCATGGAATAGGAGCCATTGGGCAAAACTATGTTCATGTATTAGTCTCTAAGAAGATTTAAAATGTCTGATAATGTATAAATGTATATGTTATATTGCACTCCTGATCTAAAACTATACCAAGGCAGTTCATCATAAAATATTATACAGTAACAACAGCAATAGCACTTAAGACTTATATACTGCTTCACAGTCTTTACAGCCCTCTCTAAGTGGTTTACAGAGTCAGCATACTGTGTTGTCCCCAACAATCTGGGTCCTCATTTTACTGACCTCAAGAAGGATGGAAGGTTGAGTCAACTTTGAGCCGGTGAAAATCGAACTGCTGGCAGTCGGCAGAGTTAGCCTGCAATACCGCATTCTAACCACTGCGCCACCACGACTCTAACTACAGTTGTTATATTATAAAATGGGTTCCAATAGCCCCAATTTAATTTCATGGGAGGAGGCTATTCTTTAACCAAACTGCTACCACTGTGAAAGCCTTATGACTAGTTCTAAAAATCTAAAAACTGTCAAGAAGTTGCCTTGCCTAAGGACTGTGGGATTCAGCTAACAGCAACAGCTAACAGCAACCAGGACTCCAGGAACTGTCATTGCTAAGAAATGTGCTTGTGCTTTATGACCACATTACTTAGCGACAGAAATTCTGGTCCTAATTGCTGTCATAATTCAAGGACTATTTATATAGTACAGGGAACAACTCTGGATATAAGAGGAATGGAATAGGAAGAGATCCAGAGTCTAGCTTTTCTTTTTTTAAAGGATACTGTGGAGCTGCTATTTCAATCATGCATGACTTTCCAGGCATAGCTCTTGAAAGTTTAGAATCTACATCTTTGTAGTGCAATAAACAAAGAACAGTCCATAAAAAGCCATGGGAAGGCTCAGAATAATCAAGTAGAGACAGGCAGGTACAGCAGAATGAGAAGATCCTTTTTCGTAAAATTCACAGGCAAATGTGAGTATGATGATCAAGGAAAGGTTCTATAAACCCTGCTGCTGATTTTGCAGTTTTTTCCACAATTATTGTGGGATACTCCTCCAGGTAACAGAGGTACAGTACAAAAGCACAGTGTGCACAGTGTCTTATATCAGGGAACAAGTCAACTGAAAGTCGAAACTGGTCTACGTTTATGATAGAAATTCCAGGATCTACATATTTAATCCAGATATTTGCCCTGAAATACATTGTTTTGGAGGGTTATCCTTGGCAGTTCTTTCCTCTGTTCAAAGTTTCTTTCTCTCTGCCTGCTTGCATGATAATAGCAACTTCACTTACGGAGGAAAACCACCAGGATGTTGAAATGAAACTTGCAAATTTGGGGGGGGGGGGAAGGAGGGCAAGAGACAGAACCTTATGAAACATTCACAGAATTAAGTAATACTTCTGTTTTAAATTTTTTTCATTTAGTCACTATATGCTACCCTTATTATTGAAGCCAAATTCCCAGAACACTTCTAGATATTACATCTCGCTTTTCTAAATAGCAATAGCACTTAGACTTATATACCGCTTCATAGTCCTTTACAGCCCTCTCTAAGCGGTTTACAGAGTTCAGCATATTGTCCCCAACAATCTGGGTCCTCATTTTACCCACCTCGGAAGGATAGAAGGCTGAGTCAACCTTGAGCCTGGTGAGATTTGAACAGCTGAACTACCAGTCAGCTGAAGTAGGTTGCAGTGCTGCACTATAACCACTGCGCCACCTCGCAATGATTGTTGATTCTATCTGAACTTGTGGTGACTTGTGGTGTTTTTATTGTATTGTACGTGGCCCACTGTCAGATTGTGGCAATCTTACTGCTTGCTGTTCCTATCTTCTCCTAATAAAATCCCAACGTTCTTCCCCAAATAATACCAAAATGAGTAAATGTGCTGCAGATACACAGCCATGCATTGCAGATGCCCTTACCTCTTTAAGAACAAGGACGCAATTCCCAGGTCCTACAGACTGTGGGAGTTCTGCAATTCTCCCTTTGTTAAGATAAGGTCCTGAGAAGCATCGGTGGTTAAAGTAGATCTTTGGGCAACAGTATTTACCATTTGTTACAACTGGAAAAATAAAACAATTTCTGAATGCAAACACCTACTTAAAACATCCAAAAGATCAATGAATCAACAGAAAATAAAGTAACAGGCAGTTTCCTATATATAATTTACACCAGCGGTCCTGAACGTTTTTGGCACCAGGGACTGGTTTCATGAAACTTTTTTGGCACCATAGACTGGTGGTGGTGGTTTCAATTTTGCTCATCAACTTCTAAATACTGGTCCTCTTTGAAATACACATTTGGATGTATGCTGCTACATTCTTCCCACTTGGTTATTTCAACCACTGGGAATGTTAACTAATCCAATAATAGCAATAGCAACAGCACTTAGACTTATATACCACTTTACAGCCCTCTCTAAGTGGTTTACAAAGTCAGCATATTGCCCCCAACAATCTGGGTCCTCATTTTACCCACTTCGGAAGGATTGAAGGCTGAGTCTACCGGGGAAAATTGAACTGCTGGCAGTCGGCAGAATTAGCCTGCAATACTGCGCCACCATTGCTCTTAATCAATGGTATACTAACCTAATTAATCCTAGGATGGGGAAATGCCCAAAATAAAGATTGTTGCCTTATCTGAACTGTTGGTGGAAGACATATTTGGACCAAAGTCTGAACAATTAAAACTTATTTATAATAACATTCCTGAAATGTTATGTGAGGCTTCACACCTTGTGAGGTACTAAAGGATGCCAACGTCCTTTTCATATTCCAATTCAATTGCAGAAGCCTTTTCTTAGAAACTATGAAAACTGAATTGCAACACATTCTGTAAGTACATTTGGGTTACATTTGGGACTTACTACAGTTCTCTAGAATGAAAAGTATTGGTGCTTGTTATTTTCAGTCTGATCTATTATTGTCTCCATCCTTACTTTCATTTACTATTAACCTTGAGCTTTTGCAACAGGATAGCACAAGCCTTGGTATTCCTAAGATCAGTTTTAGGTAGAGTACAAACATGACTGCTGTATGGAATCTTATAATACATTACTGTCCACTTAGAATAAAGGGAACAGCAACTGTAGTTTTCATATTAATTAGTCATGCTGAGGCTGGGATGACTCCATGACTGCACTTCAAAGCCAAACAAAAGCTAATAGATGCAAGAAATATCTGTCTCATAAAAAACATTGCTTAATAATCCTGTAACGGACGGTTGTCTCAAAAACAGGATTTTCCAGTGTTATACTGATTAAGGATTAAATAATACTGTACTTATAATTACTTTATTGCTCAATGCAGCCAAATAAATCAAGCAAGCACCTCTGTGATGTGAGATAGTTGAAGTTAACTAATCTTACATTATAGCTATCCTTGGGATAATAATTACTTCCCTTAAAGCCATAATGTCACGTGGTTTATAAATGGCATAGATAAAAATGAGATTATATTGATGTAACCCCTCTGCATTAAAAAAAATACAATTAAATTCCAGAATGAGCACAGCTTCTACTTGTGTAAAGATAGTGCCTCAAACTATACCTTTTGCAGGCACTGCAAACCGTGCAAATAAGGTTTTAGTGTGTGCCAACAGATTGGTTTATATATTTCAGAAATGGATGTAATTATTCAACGTTCATTCATTATACAATTTAGCAAATGATTAAATTTCACCATCTGGTACATATGGAATTTTACTCTCTCAAGCGGACTTTGGTTTATAGAGTTGCCAGAGTTATCTGTAAGTGACAGTCCCTAATAGTAAAGCTGAAATGCATGCAAGAAATGTTTGTTCAGTTAAGCCTCATGCCCACCGAATAGTTCAAGAAATCTAAGTCAATGACAGATCTTTATAATTTCTTCAGAGCTATCATTTTCCATAAATATAAATAAAGCATACAGATATCATAGCTAGATACGGTAAGTTGCAGTCTTATTGTCTAACATGTAAACATTGCTTTCTTACTAGTGTCAGTTGAGTTCAGTTCCTGGGTCTTTAATCCTTCACTGACAGTCCTTGAAGATAATATCCTGACAGAAAAGGGGGGTGGAGAGAGAAGAACAGGAATGGAAGATTAAAATTTGAATTTTGCAGAGCTTTGTACCATATTTTTTTTAAAGCAAATATGATGTAAGATTCAGGCATATTGAGAATAAGGACACATTTCATTATTTTTTAATGTAAGCAGAAAATAAGATGACCAGAAATATGGATATGCCTCAAGAATAATTATGTATTATGATTAAGTGGGCATTGAGCAATTCTCCTACCCTTTCTGAAGTGTTAAATTCCTGAAATGGGGAGGGAGGGAACAAAGATGGAGACCAATGTGCCATTACCTCCAAGATCTGGAGAAGGAACATTACTTAAAGTATTTATCATCTAAAAGGAAGACAACCCTACCTAAAAGGAAGACAATCCTGCCATACATCAAAGGCACATCAGAAGTGGCTGCCAGGCTACTGCAACCCCTAGGAATAGCAATAACCCACAAACCCACATTCACACACAGACAGGAACTTAGAAAGATCAAAGACAGAACATGGAAGGAAGAGAGCACCAACATAATATACAGAATCAGTTGCAACAATTGTAACCAGTTCTACCTGGCAGACAGGACAACAGTTAAAAAACCAGAATCCATGAACACCAGCTGGCTGTCAAACAGCATGACTGAAAGTCCCCGATTGCCCGTCACGCCGACAACAAACAACACCAGTTCGACTGGGACGAAGCTGAAGTCATCGGCCATGCCAAAACCCATCAGCCATATAAGTTTATCGAAGCCTGGCATTCTATCAATGGGTCCATCAACAAACACATTGACTTAGAACCAGTGTACGAACCAGTAAGGAAGCGGACCATCCAAACCACCAATCTATGATAGTACCGACCACTCCCTCACCAGTTAAATTTCATGCCTTACAGCAACCAGTCTGGGGAGTTTATTGGTTTTTGTAATTAAATTTTTATTTTTGTAAACTGCCCAGAGTCATTGTGAGTGACTTGGGAAGCCATATAAATGTTCTAAATAAATAAATACACATAAACAAATATAAAATGTATTCTTCCCAGAAGTTGTACAACAAAATAGGGGAAGGCTCAGGACAATTTCCATTCTCAACCACCAATTAAACGAATTGCCCATAAATTAATGTATGCTGGTCATAACATTAAACCCCATTGATATATAGCAAATCTCATTTGCATGTGTGAATCACTTCTACTCAGACACATATTTCAAACTTAAAGAAGAAGAAAAAGAAAAGATTGGAGATGAAAGTAATGGAAAGGGGAAGGAAACAGAAAGGGAAAAATAAAACTACTGGGACTGAGGCAAGGGGAAATAACTTCTTTCAATTTTGAATATTTCATTCAGATGCAATAGGAAACCAGAGTTACCTATTATGAGAATGAACCCCAACAATCTATGAGTTTTAAAAAAACAGGTAATCATAATTCTCTTCTTGCCATGTGAAGAAAATTAATCCATCCATTCAATTTGTATAACCGGCCAATTCAGCAAGTGACACTGGATACCAAACAAAATTAAAATAAAAATAAAAATAATTACAACCAACACATTTCTCCTTTAAACTAACTATACAGTTGCATAGAAAGCTTAGGTATTCCTGTTTAAATTGTATTACAGTTCTAGACTAGCCAATAATTCTCAGACCCAGCCATTCATTAGGGATGGACAAGGGAAAGAGAAGGGAGGCATAGGTAATAGGTGTGTCATGATGCAAACTCCACCTGTTATATACAGTATATAAAAGGGCAGAGTTTGCATCATGACATTATAATATATACAGTATATTGGCATCAGTGTGGTTAGAAAAACATGCAGTGGTAGATAAATCAATTAAAATATATTATTAAAAGTACCACAATGTAAAAACATACAAAAAAGGACAGAAAGAGGCACTGTTGAAAAAGGGTTTCAAAATGCCCAGCTCTAGTTACCTGCCCTTGTATTTAATATTCTGAAAATCAAATCATTGTTCATTATCAATATTAAGTTCAATGCTTACTGTTTCTCTGGTTGAACAACTGCAATTTTCTTTTCCTTATTCACTGTAAATCAAAATGAAACATGCTGATTATTAATCTAATATAAACACTGTAAAATATATCCTGTGATGACACAAAGCAACTGCAGTTCTTTACATGATAATAATCACATAATCACAATGAATTGTAACCTAGTAACAAAACATCAATATGAAAATGATGGTTTTATTCTATTTGATTTACAAATGGGCCCTTCTCCAATTCAGTTCCTAAAAATATTAAATTCTTCCATATAATGCACTTATTTTAGCAAATATCCTCTAAAGCAGGTGTAGGGCCTCAAGCCCCAAATGAGTTTTAACAGGAGTTTTTAATTTAAAAAACAATGAATTGGAACATCAAACTTCTTATTTGTAGGGATGGCTTTGGAACTCACAAGAAATTCGATAGCATGGCCAAGAGTGGTGGTGGTGGGGATTAACTTTCGATTTGATAAACAGGCATATTTCACAACTTCATGGCATCAGTTTTGCAAATGGTTAGCACAGGAGGTGGAAAGCGCATTTGGGCAGACGGTGTATGGCAGCAGCCACAGCCCGTGCAGCGGTCAGTGCCACTGCTTGCAACCACCGGCCCAACCCTCCAAGCAGAGGCACAGGGGGAGGCAGCACAAGCAGCAGGCAGAGGCATGGGGGGAGGGCAGGCGATCCCAATGCGCTATGCAGTCTTTTGCCCCATCGCTGGCATGGGCAAGCAGATTAACACCCGATTTAATGGAGGCAGGCGATTCCAACGGGTGGCAGCAAGGGGGGATTCCCCACGCTTCGGAATTGCCTGCCTCCATTAAATCGGGTGTCAATCCATCCCACTGTCTCTCGGCTTGCCCACTTTGCTCCAAAAATAAGCCCTAATGCATCTTTTGGGGCCCAAAAAATATAAGACTAGGTCTTATTTTCAGGGAAACATGGTACTAGATCTCAGGCATTCTTAGAATTAAATAAAACCACTAATTTTACGCCTCCTATGATCTTTACAAGCATGTTTATATGTTGCAACCCAAGATGTGTATCTTTTTCTTATGTTTAACAAAAGCACATAAAAATACTTCAAAGTATATATCCCTTTGTCTAATACATCTATGCACCAGGGATGAGTTCTACTTACCTTCCCCACCGGTTTGCACTGCAATGTTTTACGCGCGCATGCACGCTCTGTTTGCGCGCGTACCTTTGTGCACATTTTCCTTCCGTGCATGCTCAGAAGCGAGATTCAGCCCGAAACACAGCTGAGGAGCTGATCAGCTGTGCTTCGGGCGAAGGAATAAAGGTAAGTTTAAACCCGGGGGCGGGCAGGTGGGCCTTTTTTCAAGCAGCAGAAGAGGAAACAACGGCCAAACAGTAAAAAAATTCGGAAAAAATTCCAAAAAAAAGATGGCGGCGCCCACGGACCGGCACCGACCGAACCGGATCCGTGACGTCGTCGTGACGTCACCAGCGGGTCGCTACCGGTTCGGGCCACCCGGTCCGAACCAGGAGGAACCCACTTCTGCTACGCACCAGTTTGCTGCAGTGGTTCAAGTGCTGGCCTAGAAATCAGGAGACCATTAGTTCTAATCTTGCCTTAGCTATGAAAACCAGCTACTGTAGGTGATTTTGGGTCAGTCACTCTCTCGCAGCCCAACCCGTCTCACAGGATTCTTGAAAACAGGAGGAGGAAGGAATATTATGTATGCTTGCCACCTTGAGTAATAAAATAATAAAGGCGGGATAAAAAAATCTAAACAATATTCATACCTACTACTCTGCGAGGAGGTCTAAGCTGGTATCCATTAGTTTCACACCAACCAACCGGAAATATATTCATAGATTCCACACTCACTATGAATTCAGGGACTGGGATTTTAGAACCTGTATAATAATAATAATAATAATGATCATAATGTTTGTAAGCGCAATTGTCATCACTGCCACCATTATATCACCACCATCTTACAGGGCTAACCAGCTGTAATACTTCTTATGAACTGGTACATTCTTCATTCCTTTGCATTTGTGAACTGTCTCTAATTTTGTCAATTAGCTCTATCAGGCTACAAGTATCCTTTTTTAAAAGTTTTTTTTAATTATCAGGAGTGGTAAAAAGAAATACAGAAAAATTAAATGCAGCTATTTCAAAACATTTCCTGAAGGAAAATAGTTTGCTTTGTATTGTTTATGACACTCAGGCAAAATTTCTTCTGTAATGTGACCTGTGGAATGGCAAATCAAGTTTAAAACATCTCTCTCTCCTCTGAAAGAAAACTTACTTTCCAGCTGTAGCCAGAGATAGGAATCCTTCACCCTTGTAATAGTAGCCACACAGATTTCTTCTGGGTTTTCTGAATTCACAGCCTCAAGTTTCATGTTCTCCTTAAAACCATGCTCAGAATTTAACTAACACAAGCAAAAGACAAGACACATGGTTTATTATGTATTTTCAGAGCCTCACATTAAAATACTAATGAAAAAATAGTTCAAAATAATTTTAGCAGTAAAGCTTGGAAGACCCCAACAGAACAGATGGTTCATACTTTGCGAGTGTGAAACCTTTTAGAAACACATGAGGTTTCAACTGAAACAACCCAAGTAACCACTTACATCTTGAATAAAATGCACAAGGTCTTTGGCTTCAAACTCAGACCTTGCATTACACAAAATTAAATAAGGCAAAAAAGATATACCGCATTTTTCGGACTATAAGATGCACCGGTGTATAAGACGCACCAAGATTTCGAACAGGTAAGGAAGAAAAAAAAAGTTTTTGCCCTCCCCCAGGAGCACTCTGCAGACCTCCCAAATCCTCTGCGCTCCCCGTTTTTGTGAAAAATTGGCCATTTTTTGGGGCATTTTTTGCAAAAGCGGGGGCGTTTTTGCCCTCCCCCAGCCCCCAGGAGCACTCTGCAGACCTCCCAAACCCTATGCGCACCCCGTTTTTGTGAAAAAAAGGCCGCTTTTTGCAAAAATGGGGGTGTTTTTGCCCTCCCCCAGCCCCCAGGAGCACTCCGCAGACCTCCCAAAAACGCACATCCGTTTTTGTGCGGGGCGGGGCTTTGGGAGGCCAAAAATGGCTGTATTCGGTGTATAAGACGCATCAACATTTCCACCCACTTTTTTTTGGGGGGGGGGGGAATGTGTCTTATACTCTGAAAAATACAGTATGTACCGGTAGTTGCAAACTTGCTTTATGACTGAAGGAAGTCTTGGTTATCTCAAAACATCTGAAAAAGTTCTACTCTACCATTTCAACCGAGAAATATTGATCTGCCCAAGAACTAAATGCAAACAATTGCCTGTAATGTTCATTTATAATCACACCTTCCTCCTCCCCTCCTGCCTTAGATAATGCTAACCCTCAATGTAGGATGCCTTTCTACAATTTTCAGGTATTAAGAAAATATGCTTTCCTTTCCATAAATACACACTTGCAAATATACACCCATTTTTACTCCTACCTTAGCTTCTTGGGTTCTCCAAATAAAAAGAAATCCCTAAACCTAAAATGCTGGGTGCTAAACTAAAGAATTCCAGTTAAGCAATCTACCAACCTTTTAAAAAAGCATTATGATGATGATTGGTTGTGCAGTCAGCCAGATATTTAGGCTTGTTTTGGCATTTTTAACCTTTTAATTATGTTGTTGTAGAAAATGTACATTATATTTCAATACAATGATATTTAGACAACATCGATTGGAAATTGTTAGCTAATTTTGTTAGCTAAACCTTGCTAACTCTCTAGATGAAGATTTTTTATTTTATTTACAAAGGAGCATTCCATCACCACAAATCCTAATTTGCAGCTTAAATTGCATATGCAAAGAAACATCTTACTGTATCAGCAGCATTTGTAGCCAAAGACACAAAAGAACACTGTTATATAAGCTACACTATAAATTCTGGAAGAATACAATGAATATTAATTGCTACAAGTATATGTTTAGATTTCATAGTTTAAACTGTGAAGTCACACTCTAAGAACAAAGCAAGGATTTTATTAGTATGTGCTGTGGCTAATGGACTTTAGGAATAAAATATGCATCAGTAAATAAAACCATTCACATTATTTTCTTGAATGCTTACCAGAGGAAAACAGCTTTGGGGAGCAGCCTCAGCTCCACATTGCTTGAGATAATCTGCCCAGTCAAAGTCTTGACCTGGATAACCTGTGAACAAGGAAAAAAAACAACTTTATCATAGCATTTTAATCTTATTACTTCTTTGTTCGGTTATCTTCCATCTCTTCCACATCTGGCTCTTTAATAATGTTGTAAAATATGTGAGATTAAGTTGATGATTACCAGCGTTACCTACTGACATTCATAGTTCTTTAACCCTGAGTTTGGACAATCCTCATCTAATAATCTAATACAGGTAGTCCTCAACCTTGGGATACTGCAACTGTCATAAATATAAATCAGTTGCCAAGCAGCCAAATTTTGATCACATGACCACAGGAAGGCTACAATCATTGTAAATGTAAAAAACAAGTCATAAATCACTTTTTTCAATGCTATTTTAACTTGGAATGGTCACTAAATGAACTGTTCTAAGTTGAGAACTATCTGTATATCACACTGACTTCCTTAAACATGAGCGTATTTAAAATAATAATAATAATAGTTCCAGACTTCAGAAAATTCTTCCCCAGGTCTAGACTAGAACTGAATTATGCTACAAAATTATCCATCTCCAAAATAGCTCAATAAACAAAATTAAACCATACCACAAATTTAAATGCATCTAGAAGACTGATATGAATGGAGGTAGATTACATATACACACCAGGTGGAGGGTTGAGATGTAAGCCATTTTTCAGACTCCACTGCACAGGGAAAAGTCCAGCACTGTTGACATGACAAATAAAAGGCTGACTTGTGGTACAATCTGGTCTCAAATCATCTATTTCTACCAAGAAATATTTATCGTCCAATACCTGCAAAAATAGAGAAATGACTTAGATAATATAAAATAGAAATCATATGTAGTTTCACAACCAAGTTCCAAGACTATATTTGTTAACATATTTCCTGTCTATTTTATGTATTTTTATAGTTTTGTCCCTTGCTGGGAGGATTTTAACAAATTGTATTAGCTATCTTAAAATAAAAGGTGACATTTGGCAAAGTCTTGGGTATAACCCCTTGAACCTCAGATGTTGTCACTGAATATGACAGAAGAACATAGGAAATGTTAGCTTAATTTGAAATTTTAATTAAACTACACCAAGCATAGTTTTCCCTGCTCCTGCTATAATGGGGTTTAATATCCTATGCAAACAAGTGCAGTTGTTGGCCCCAGAAAGATCGCACATCTCAAGCCTAAGACATCTTACAGCCTATAAGAAAGCACTGAAGGAAAAAAGAAATAGTCAGAAAGAATATAAAATGTTATGTCTGAAATTTAAAATGACAAAATCGGAAAAGAAGTTTAATTCAAGTCTTCAAATGATAAGAGAATGAGAATGTCAGGGCCCTCCATTCTTTAAATGACCCAGAATATCCATCTGAGGAAATGAGAATAAAAATATATCATCTGCATTTCTTTGTTTCTTTATTCAGGATTTTAAAAATATCTTGAAATTAAGGATTTAAAACCCGGCATATATTGTGCTTTAGACTGGTGAATACAGAAGGACAGCAGGAGGGATAATTTCTCTCACACCCCCAAACCTTCCTATCTGGCATACCCCTTTCGGGACTTCTAAGGCTGTTAGGTACATTCTAAGCAGAGGTGGGATTTAGCAGGTTCTGACCAGTTCTGGAGAACCGGTAGCGGAAATTTTGAGTAGTTCTGAGAACCAGTAAATACCACCTCTGACTGGCCCTATGCGGTCTCCTAGCGAATCTGGCAGTTCTCTGTGTCCGTTATGGGCGATCGCGGCTTTATTTGACAGCGCCCTAGAGAACGGACCAAATTGAGGCAAAACACTGCAAGTGACACCGCTGGTAAATCCCCCAGTCACAAGCAGCCGGCTCAAAAGAGAGTAAGAACCGAGAGGTTTGTGAGACAATCAGGGGACAAAGCACTGAAGCGATTAGTGCCACGAGGCAAGGCAGCAGAAGCTGCGGCTGGAGCCAACGCTCGCAGCCAACACACTCCCCCGACCCGATGTTATAGAGGAAAATGGGGGAGGATGACTCACAAGAAAAACAAACACAAACCGAGCAGGATTTCAAGGTTGGAACTAGCAGTCAGATGGGATAAAATCTAGCCACGTCGGTCTTCTCTAAGGACTGAGTCGAAGCTGCACCAAGATGGCGGACGGAGCTTCAAAGATGATTGACAGACTCAGTCCTCACTCTGATTGGATGAGGACAACCCATTCTGAATGTTAGCTCCAGCCTCCATGGAGAAAAAACCACAAATTATTTCAGTATTAATACCAATTCACAACTGCAATTGATAAATTTTAGCACAATGAAAGAAAAAATGCATACTTGTGTACTTCTGGTACCACATAAAATTCTTGTAAAAGATAAATGTCACTGCTTAATTTTAAGCAATAAAGTTCTTAAAGCTGCCTATGAGTCTAGCTCCTTGCAATTCAATCCCAGATTAAAGGAGATTTTGATAGTTGCTGACTTATATAAAAACTGAGCCCTGCCTCTTCCATAATATCTTTCCATTTCATATTCCTTGGAGCTGAAGCTCAGACTTAAAATAAGGTATTTATGAACAAATACTGAGACATGTTCTTGTTGCAAATGCCCTACAAAATTAGCTTCCATTCAAAGTGACCTAAATTAAGAGTGTGAGTAAATTATAGAGAATAGTTTTCTTGGCAACAAAGAAGGAAATTAGAGTTAGCAGCCGAGATACTTGTGATACCTTTGTAACTGTTGCAGGTGATATGGCAAAAGGAGCTTTTGGATTAATAGCTTCCAACTTCATGTTTACAGAAAATGCATGAGTTCCAACAACAGGTTTGTCCTAAAAATGATTAATAAAAACCGTTAGTTTCCATCTCTCAAAATTTTCTTAACATCTAAGTATGTATGTACACACACACACACACACACACACACACACACACACACACACACACACACACAATTAGATAGTTTTTAAAACACCCTTATTTGGTTTGGGTGAATTTTCTTTTCTGCTTTATATTGTTGCTGATATTTTAGTTTTAGGTTTTTTTTATTTTTATCAACATCAGTGAGGCAGTCTCCAAGGAAGAAAATTATTTATAATAGATAATGAGACCTGCAAAATATTTTCCATTGATAAAAGACATGTTCTACTTGTTTAATATTTCCCTGAAATTAATATGGAAGTTTTCTACTTACTGTATAGGAAGCCAACAAATTAAAGCTACCAACAGTTGCGCTCTCAAAAATAATTCAACATGTTTTGTTCTTATAGTACAAACATTTCACACAACAGTTTTAACCAAGACTTTTTAAAGAAACATTCTTCCAAATAAATCAACATATCATAACATTATGGAATTGCTTATTTCTAAAAAAAATTGACAAAATGTTTTTGAAACTTTCAAAACTGGGTTTGGGGTTTTCTTGCAGGATGGGAAGTCAAAAGTGTATCTGTTTCATTAATTTCTAAAATAATCTATACACTATCTTATACAGTATATTTTAAATTACCTAGAGTTTCTGATATCCAATAAGTAAAAAGCTTAATTAAAATGTTACCTTGTCTAGTTCCCAGAAATTACTTTTTGTACATATTAGATTTAATCATAGCATTTGCTAAGAATACAAAAAATGCCAAATGTCACACCTTGAACAGATCAGTGGGCACTAACGATTCTTCTTCCTCTTCTTTTACTTTTGCTAGAATTTCTTGCCATTCTGTCTCAGTCTTCAAATGCCTAATAGCTTCAATAAAAGAATCATAGTTTGTTATCCCATTAAAAGTAAAACACTTTTAAAATGAATATATTATATTACATTCATAGTAATGTAACAATAGCAATAAGATTTATATACACTACTTCATAGTGCTTTACAACTATCTCTAAGTTTACAGAATCCGCATATTTCCCCCAACAATCTAGATCCTCATTTGACTGACTTCGGATGGAAGGCTGAGTCAACCTCGAGCTGGTCAGAATCGAACTCCAGTGAGTTAGTCCTGCAATATAGCATTCTAACCACTGCGCCACCACGTCAAATAATGAAGTTACAAATATTTCTCCCTAATCTGTGTTCCCTATGAATGTTGAACACTGTCTTTAAAAAAAAGCCCTCTTGGCAAACTCATAATATTTTTCAACTATTGTTAAGCTAAAAATACAAAAGACTTAAAAATACTTAAAATTCAATATCTAAACTATAAAACTAATCTTTATAAATAATATAAAAACATTAAACTAGTAAACTACTAAATGGTATAAGTGACTAAATTCCTCAACACCAAACTACTGATTTGATAAATTACTAAATATTAACATACAGTAGTTAATCCATTAATCAACCTTTTAATTATAATTACAGGTTAGTGTAAATATTTAACTTCCATATGCAATATAATATGATATATCTAATTATCATTATCTCAGTAAATCTTAAATTCCTCTTTACAGTTTTCAGGAAGACATAATTTCACTACTTGCCAGATGATTTTAACTATTGTATCTCTAGGTATATATTGGGAGCTATCAAGATTTCTTATATAAAGGGATCAGAATTCCACAAGTGTCCCTATATAAACAACAATATAGAAGGACACAGACTGGTATTACTAATGTACTCATTCTCCACGCATTTTAGTTTGTAGAGTACTCTTACAGTATATTTAGGAATATCTTGCATATATACCATATTTTTTAGAGTATAAGACGCACCTTTTTCCTCCCTAAAAGAGGCTGAAAATTTGGGTGTGTCTTATACTCGGAATGTAGCTTTTCCAAAGCTTTTTCCCCCAGCCCTAACAAGGTGCTAACGATCTTCCCGGCTTGCAGCATTTTTTTATTCCTATTCCCTTGAAGTAGTTTTTTACCAGCCCTAAGTCTTTGCAGGCTTGTTTTCATTCCTATTCCCTCTGAAAAAGGTCTTTTCAGCCCTAACCAGGGGATAAAATAATGTGCTGAAGCTGAACAGACTAAGGACACTAGCCAGATGAATACCTGGTAGGTAGATTTCCCCCCCTATTTTCCTCCCCCAAAACTAAGGTGCGTCTTATACTCTGAAAAATACGGTACTATTGCTCTTGAATAGGCCAGCCACCTAGCAGAATATAAAACCTCATATGCAGCATGCCACCTAGAAAACTTTCCTCAAAAACATGATCTAAGTGGTCAGGTAAGGATGATTTACTTCCTATAGCTAATTCCCTTCTAGTTTGGCTAAACATTTCACCACAATGCAAAATTATTTTAGCTTTGACCAAAATTTTCTTTAACTTAGATTTCTTAAGAGATTTAAATCGTTATAAAAAGAATAAGTTGTTATCAGCACAAAAGAAATAACTCTAATAATAATTCCATTTCAACTGAAACAAACAAAGATTATTTTAAGAATGGATTATTTTAAGAAGGCAGCTTGACACAAGTATACAAGTATCATCAAACAAGGGAAGGAGCAAGATCCAGAAAACTACAGACAAGAAGGTAATTTATTTCAGTCTGCAGTGCTAGTTTGTGATTGAAAATTAAGTTTTGTACCTAAAGGAGGTTCAAGGATGTACCCTTGCTGAGATGCCCAACCCGTTGGATGGAGAAAGGGATCTAAATAGAACATCCATAAGTCATACTGTTCTACTTCTCCAAGTCCTTCATAGCGCAGCCTGAGTCGTCCACCAATGTTTTCCAGAACAGTGACTATCCAAGCTCCTAGATAGTTATTTAAGTGCTGACATTCAAGTCGTGACCCTGGTGCAATAAGATCCAAAGAATTTTTCCCTCGATAGAGCTGCAGAGTAAAAGGAAAGAAAAATGTTAAAGACATCTGGCTATTTATCTATTCTAAAATGTAACATTATTTATTAATTTACTTCATTTTTTTACACATTTTATGCTTTTGTCATGACATTATTATCTGTAATATGGTTATACTTGTAACAGGTTCACAATTATTGTGAAATAAGAAAGGATTTGCTATTTCTTATTGTCTTTGCTTTCTAGGCTTTTAGTCTGTTTGCTTTTAAGTAACTAGTACATTATAGCATTGAATGTATATTCCTTAATAGAAATATATTATTTATTTATATATGTATGTCTATTTCCCACTCATCTAGAATACTAATGGGTGACCAGTTCTCCATTTTAATGTACTCTTTTACAAGATGCCATTAGCTTCCAAAAGCAGAAAATAACAGAGAACTGAGCCAATCCGTAAATTAGATTAATTAATGAGCTCATGAAGCAAACTTTCGATTCACTGAATCTAACAGTATTAGAAGCCCTTTCCACATCTATGTCACCACAGTACTTTTATTACATACAAAGGGGAACAAAAAGAGGCGAAGGTAATTTTACAAACCAGAAAGTTTACTTGCAATTATGGAAAGGTTATTTTTGAAAGTTACAAAAACAAAATCAAGATGAGCTTCTATAAAATATTCTTGAAAGATAGGCCACATTAAATACAAGATAAGCATTACAGTCTCTATGAATTGTTCTTTTTCTTTGCTTAACAATCATTCACTCAGCATCTATTTGAAGTTAATGATGGCACTGAATGAATGGTACTTGCAACTGGTTCTCAAAGTTCTGACCATCACAGCACCTCCAGCACCCCCGCAAATGCTATCTGGATACTTGCCACTGCAGCATTCTGCTGTCACATGAACATTATTTGCAACCTCCCCTGCCAACTTCTTATAAGCAAAATCAATGGGGAAGCCATTAGGCAGTGTTGCAAGTCATTCACACTACCACACCCCTTCTCCAACTCTGTCTCATTCCATAATATTTACCCACCACCTACTTGCCTGTGATTTGCCCGGGACTTGCAACTGACAGCTTCTTCACTGACTTAATGAGAATCCAGCAGGAAGTCACAGGTGCCAGTCACGTGGGGTTTTCACTTAATAACCCACAAACCTTGCTTAACAACAGCAATGAGGACTGCTAGGCCCTGTCATCACTAAACAACGTGGTTATGTGATGTCACGCTTTATGACTGCATCGCTTAGCAATGAAAATCCTGGTGCCAATTAGCATTGTTAAATGAGGACTACCTGGACAATAGATATGCCATCCCACTGATGAAGTTCTTTCCCCAAAGAGTTCTCTACTGCATTTCCACCCCTTTCCAGATTTTAAGTTTATTCTGAAAATTACATGTTACGGGGTCTTTTATAACTATACAGCAAAATCTCTCTTGTTTTAGTTTGCCACTACTTAAAATATATTCCAGAAAGATGAAGTTATAACCAAATTGGAGAAAAAAAACCATGCCACTAATTAAAAAAAAACAAGTGGTAATTATTAAGCTTTATTGAACCAGATTCTTTACTCTTACAATTGTTACTGTGTAGACACCTACCCCTTCTAGAAGACCGGCAGGAGGACTGCATGCTCCTTTCAGAGTTTGCTGAAGGAATTCTATCTGATTGGGAATTTTATCCTTAATGCCTAAAAAAAGAAAAGGAAAAGGAAAAACTAAATCAATCAATATACACTCTTGCTATCTTATAAGCAAGCTTGATTAAAGTTACACTTATCCTGGGAAGGTCAAAAGCAAACCCACATGTCTATGGTTCAACATGTTTGCAACTTTTGGGTTACTTAAGAGTACATTTCAGAGTTTTATGACCTGAGTTCTTGAGTTCAAGGATTTATTTATTTTTATTTATTTATTTTGTCAAGTATGTATTGGTAATATACATAGATATAACATTGTTTATATACATAAGATGGGTACTGATAAGAGGGAACATTAGGACAGGGACGGTAGGCACACTGGTGCACTTATGCACGCCCCTTACTGACTTCTTAGGAATCAGGTGAGGTCAACAGTGGGCAGTCTAAGGGTAAAGTTTTGGGGGTTTGGTGACGAAACCATAGAGTCAGGTAGTGAGTTCTCTGTTGAGCAACTCTGTTGCTAAAGTCATATTTTCTACAGTCAAGTTTGGAGCGGTTCACTTTGAGTTTGTATCTGTTGTGTGCTCGTGTATTGTTGTGGTTGAAGCTAAAGTAGTCGTTGACAGGAAGGACGTTGTAACAGATAATTTTATGAGCTATGCTTAGGTCGTGCCTAAGGCGACGTAGTTCTAAGCTTTCTAAGCCCAGGATTTCAAGTCTGGTTGCGTAAGGTATTCTGTTGCGAGTAGAGGAGTGGAGGACTCTTCTTGTAAAGTATCTCTGGACACTTTCTAATGTATTTATGTTCGATATGCGGTGTATAGGATCTCAATCATGATGAACCAAAAATAAGACTGTCAATAATATATATTATTAAGTCCAACACTTATATTGACAAGATAGTAAAAAGACAAATGGATTGACGTGCAGCTGACTTTTAGGTATCATAGCAAATATGTAAAAGTAAATGTAAAAGCAATTCATGCAAACCTATTTGAAGTACCCATGGAAAACCAAACCCATGGAAAACCAAATACAAAAATTTAGAGAAGCCTGAACAACAAAATCTTAATCACTTTACAGGCAGTTATTTTGTAAGTTTACAGGACCTACACTTTGTTCCATAGAAGATGGGTTACCTTCAGGCACTTTGAGGGTCTTCTTGTTCTGCTGACACCAGCCAAGTGGATGCAAATCAGCCGTCATGATATCACACCAGAAATCAGCCTTGCGGTCTTCTCCATAACCATCATAGCGCAAAAGTAGTAACTGCCCACAAGTGGTAATGATTGTGGCAATCCAATAAGTGTCAGGGCCAGGTTTGATAGCAACCTCCAATTTCATGCCTGGTGTGAAGCCATTTTGTGGGCTAGTATCCACCTAAAAGGGGGGGGGGGAATCAAGTCAGCAATTTTGATATTGTAACATTATTTATAAAATATTTGGCACAAGTTAGGGATTTCTGTTGATAACTGGGAATAAGGAAGTTAACGGATTAACATTTCTGGATTGGTCAGTTAAAATAATATATAATTGAAAAATACTACAATCAGATTAGGATACAGTTTTAAGAATACAATGGTAATAACCTACATCAGATCATCTGTTTTCCTCCCCAAAATAAATGATCAACAGGGCAATGCATTTAGAATTAGTTAATTCACAATAATCTAGAAGCCCAGATTACAAACTTTAGAGTATAAAGCCCCTGTTTTATGCTCCCAGACTGCGCTACTGAAATCTATTCAATACAACTGATAATTACATCTATTTTGTACTTACAAACACAAAAAACTAAGTTACCCTATCAATAAACTCAAACAATAAAACCTTCAGGTTAAAAAAAGAGCCCTGCCTTGATCCAAGATATGATGCTAAAATATAACAAATTATTTTTCATTATATCATACTGTCGCCTATCATAATGAAAGCAAATTATACACATATGAGCAATCCAAATATCTGAATTGTATTTATTCAGTTATTATACATATATATCTTATAAGAACTAAGAGCCATTATATAAATGTTCATTCCCATTCTATTCTGCAATACATAATTCTGACACTAAAAATAAACAAAAATTCTAAGAGATATTTTTTATACAAAGTGAATTTCAAATCACTGCTCTTCAAAACAACTGAGAATCCTTCCTACTTCTATATTAATTACAATGCTCTACAGAAGGATCCTTGACAACTTAGATGACAATAGTGTACATTCTAATTAGGTTGCTTGTGAGTAGGAAAAAGAATTTTGAAATCATTTTTAGTGAATAAACTTTATTCGTACAATTTTTCAAATTCAATAATCGTTTTTATCGAATAAGCTTTACTCATACAAAACTGTATTTCAAATTGGAAATGAAGCAGAATTAGACAACTGTCTCACTCAGCTATAAATGGAAAGTTACATAAATACACAGTCCTAGATGAACAGATAAATCAAGGCAGAACTTGGGAGAAGGGATTCTAACTAATAATTAATAAACTAAGAAAAGTAAATAAACAATAGCATGCAAGCAAGAAGAAGAACAAGAAAAAGATGTCTTAATTCGATACATGTCTTACTATACTAATAAAGTATGACTACTCTGGACAGGAACCAATATATTCAAAACATTCTCTTTCCTGTTCCAATAGCACCCTCTCATGGCAATCTAGTAAGACTACAATAATAGTCTTAGTGATCCAATTTCTTATGCAATCCCACCTATGGCACTACAGAAATACATTCTTGGATCTTGCCCCCAGATAAGAATAGAACTGGTCTGCATTCTCTATCTTTAATTTGTTAGGGTAACAAAGTATGCTAGCTTATGATTGATAAACTCTGTACTTGACCAAAGGAAGTTATAAAGGCAACAATATTTATTGGGAGGGGGGATTAAATTGGCAAACTTTATACCATAAGGTAATTAAATCTATATACTCATACTGCCCCTTGTGACATGGATGCACAAATATATATTTATACAATTGCCCCAATATCTTTCTCATTTTCATGTACAATATTTTGTATTTATATAACTGCACATTCATGGTACATGCATATACATGCTGCTTTCTTCTGGAATAAACCACATTTTGCAGAAAAGGAGTAAGAAATAGTAACCCATGCATGAGATTAAAAGAGGGGGAAACGTAGTTAAAACTAGCTTATCTACTAACATAATTAACTACATCTCCAGGCCTTGGGGGGGAGGGATCCTGATATTACATTCATTGCTTTTTGTTCTTTGAATTTCTCTTTCTCTTTTTTGAGGAGATCATAAACTCTAGACAACCACAACTTTCTGTCTTTCTCTTTCTCTCAACTCATTCACTTTTCTTTTAATATATTGTTTCATTCATTCATCACATTTATATAGCTTCCAATCTCACAAAGCATGACTCTGGGCAGCACACAATAAAAAACAGACTATAAAAAGAAACAAATATTCATCATTTCATGAAGTTCTCATTCATTCTTTCTGTATGACCAAAGACCTTCCATTCATACTTGTTACTCATTTTTGTGTGCAACCTACACACATTCAGTACCCATTTATTCTTCACGTTATCTCTTTTCTTACTACACACACTTCTTAAATAACCCATTCCCATTGCAGTCAACCTGCATTTCTCTGGCCATATTCAATTCTCACTTTCATACTAAGTAGGCTAAAATATGATGTAACATACAGCCAGTTAGCTTCTTTCTGATAAACACAATTTTCCTTGATCAAATCACATACTATCCAGCATATTTTTACTAATATTTACATATCTTAAAATATTTGTCCTTTATTTTTAGTAAAAATTCTAAGCTATACAAATTCATTTACTTGTTCTAGTTTTTGCCATTAATATATGGCATTGTAACAATTCATACTATTTTCCCTGTAACTTCTCCCTCAAAACATTGCTAATACAACTACAAGCATTCTTATCCATTTATCCATAGATCTGCAAAACAACCCAGGGGACATTACACATTTTTGTTTTACCCCTGCTCAGCAGTGAATCATTCAATAGGTATTTCATTTCTTCTTGCAAATTCTTTACTTATGTATCTTATTTATTTGTTGCATTTAATAATGGGTCTTACATTCTGTATTTTATAATTTAAGCATATCAACAAGTGCATATTAAATACTTGTATAACACTTGTATAATTCTCACATTCCTATATTTCTCAATTCCTTGCTGAACAGAAAAATCTGATCTATACACTTCCTGTCCAGTGTAAAACTGGACTTTCCAAATTTTGCTCATTGTCACATCGTGGGCCATATAAATCAAAATTCTGCCAAATGCCTCCCTAGGAAGGTTCAAGACAGTTATTTTTTTCATACAATTTAAATTCCATAGTAACTTGATTATTGAAAAAGTGAACAATTATACTCGAACCCTGTCTACAGAGTTGTGTTTTCAATGGTGTAACAGACAGCCCATAGTTGTTTTATACTCTAAAATACCTCTAGAGATTCTAAATTAGAATCAGGGTACTGCTTGTTGAAAGTTATATGCTTTCATTATTTGAGAGGGGAAAAAAACAGATTTCAAGATTTTGTCAAATACTATCACCCAAAGTATTTTTTTCTAGCACAAAAAATCCTGGGGAGTTTCACAGCATCCATATTGTGCTGTAAACCTTTTGTGAAAGTTGTAGTCCCTGTCCAATTATTTTGTTTGTTAGCAAAAAAAAAGCAGTAACATACTTTTATCGGAAACATTACATTTTAAAAAGTAGCAAGTTAATTTTCATGTTTTATCATTCACTTCTACTAAAAGGAAACAAAATAAAAGGGAGAAAGGGATGACTGAGTGAGTAAGGTGTTGTCAACAAGGCATGGAAGAAAGCCTTAAGATGATGAGTCAGCAAGCTCTTTGCAGACTAATTATCTTCATGTGTTGTAACTGCAAAAGATTTCACTTTGCACCACAGAACAGCCACTCTCGCTTTAAAAAATATTTAAGTCAGCAATTCTTTGGATCTGTCTCGAGCACTAACTGAAGCACAAGAGTCCCCCTTGCAAAGCAAAGGACAAAAATAAATGCTCTCTATTACTGTTATTCCCCTTTAAATGGGACCTGTGAGGACATTAGGAAAGCCCAAAAGTTACAGCAAAGAGCTTAAGGGACCTCACTTAGAATTCTCAAGGATCTGAAATGAAGAGCTTCTACCCATTATGGCTACCAAGGGATCAGAGTTTAAAGAACACATACAGAAGACAACATTGACCAGATGTTTACTTACATGTCTAAATGAGCTGTGAGGTGCTGCTGTTGCTCCTGTATCTTCCAAATAGTCATCCCAACTGAACTCTGCTTCTTCCACAACAGATCCTGCATCTACAATAATCCAGAAACAATGAACAAATCTTAAATGGAAAGATAGTATTATAAATTTCTTTACTGCAGATGTTTTCCCCACTGCTTTGAAGACAAAGGAAATATTCTATTGAAATTGTGTATATTAAAATGTACATAACTACCAAATAACATAGATAATATGCACTAGTGTCAATTAAACAATGTCACTTGTCTGTCAGATATCAAAAGTTACTAAAGCCCCATATGCTGATATAGTGGCCTAACACCTAAGCTGTAGTGGAGAGTTTTTTTAAGATAGAATGTACCTTATTTCAAGGGTAATAGGATGGAAATTATATGAAAAATATTTTCAATTGAAAAAGAGTAACAGATTTATGAAGTAGGCACTAAGCAATTTGCAGATATAAAAGGGCAGCTGCTTTTTTTCGTAAGCACCTTGGATTTGTCACCTATGCCCATAAACAGCATTCTTTTGATTTTATGTATTGGATCTATTCTTAAACAAAAATATATTCTTTTAAAAGAAAGCTGCAGAGATCTACTATTAAGATTAAGGAATCAGGAAGTAGTGGTGGGCATTCAAGCAGGGGCAGGCATGTGCCTACTCATATTTTTGTATTCCTTAAATAAAATAATTAAACAATAAGCTCCACTGAGAATTTCCTAACTTGAGGGCAGAAAAGACTTGGGAGCATCATGGGTTGGTTGACCTTGCTTGTCAACCTCACCTGTACTGCTTCAATAACCATTCAGGAACACCAGGAACTGAACACTTTCAGGAGAAATCGGAATGCTGGCAAAACTACTCATGTTCATATATTAATATAGGAGAACCTAATTCAAATCCAAAATAAGAAATAAAATCAGAAAAGGATAGAAAAGATACACAGTTACACTGAACCAATGTAGGACCAATACCTTAGCCCTTACTTGAACCAGCCGGGCCTTTGGGCCAACTGATTGTTCACTTTATATCCCGTTTTTTCTTCAAGAATTCATATATAGTACATTTGGGCTGCCATATATTGGCAGAAAAATCTGGACAACCTCCAGATGGAAGAAAATACTTTTTTGCTGTTCTCTAGTGACTGTCTACATATTTACAGAACAGCTATTGCACCCCTATAGTATAGTACAAGGGTGTCAAACTCAAGGCTGGATCCGGCCCACTAGGTACTTATATCTGGCCGCAGGGCCACCCTGGAAACAGCAAAGGACCATCCTGCGGTGCCTCTGCCAGTGAAAAGGGAGCTCGGGAGGGCCACGTGCAGCCCTCCCAAGTTCCATTTTCGCTGGCAGAGGGTTTCAGGAGGCCGTCCCAGCCGAAAACAAAGCTCAGGAACCCATTTTCGCTGGCAGAGCGCTTGTGCCAGCACAGGCACCCACCACATGAATGACGCCCACCCTAGCCACACGCCCCCCAAGGTCAAGTACAACCCTAATACAACCCTCAATGAAATCGAGTTTGATACCCCAGTTTAATATTTTAATATTGTATTTTATCCTTGTGAGGACCCAGTAAGGCCCAAAGTTACTTGATGTCTTCATGACTTAAGATGGACTTGAACTTACATTTCTCCCATCTTAGTCTACTTCCTAAATCACAACTTTGCATAGGCTATATTCCATTTGTACCCTAAGAAACTATCTGGTCATGTTTTTTGTATCAGAGGACAATAGGAAAGAATGCATTTGCAAGAGAAATGCAGCTATACCATAAAAAAAACAACTTCTTGTCAATTAAATCAATTAATTCCAACTTCTCGAACTCGCGAGTTTTTTTTTTATGGTACAATTTGTTTCCCTGCACACAACGGCGAGAAATGTGACAGAGCTGGAAGTCCGGTAAAACACGTGTCTTGCTTCTCCCCCACCCCACCCCTCCCCATCTGCCACTCCCTCACCAGCCAAGATCAGCAGGCCAGATTCGGTGAGCTGAACGCACCACCACCCGGGAGGAGAACGTGAGAAATGGGCTCTCTCGCAGCGCCTCCTCTCTTTTCCTCCCAAGCAGCAGAGGTGCATCGGGCTCACCGAATCTGGCCTGATCTCGGGCGGCAGCAGCTCTGACCCAATACTGGCCGGCAATGCTGCGGGCAAGAACCGGCCACGCTGATCCCGCTTCATGGCTGCGCAGACAGAGCCCTCACTGACCACTGCTCAGAACTCAGGCGTCAGTCCCCCTCCCCCCATTCCCAGATCGACAGGGCTAGGGCTGGCAAGTGTGCTCTTTTTGCAGCCGCCACTAAGAGAAGGGGTGCGGTAGCTAGGGTTTGTGGGAGGCCATTCCGCGTGGATGGCAGGTGCGTGTGGGGCGCGTGAGGCATGTTCCCCCCCTTCTCCCCGCGTTGCCTCCTCACCTGGTGCTGTTTGCACGGGAAGCGTTGCTGGACCTCTTGCTGCTTTTGCAGCTGCAAAAGTGGCCACGGTTGCTGGAGGCAGCGGCCTGAGCGGCACCACCGAAGCAGCTGCTTTGTGAATGGTGGGATGCGACCATCGCACCGTTACCGGTAGGTAAGGAGGGAGGTGCAAGGCATGTCGCTGGGCCTGCCACTCTTTTTGCAGCAGCCACTAAGAGAAGGCACGGTAGCTAGGGTTTGCAGGAGCGGCCTCCGCGTGGATGGCAGGTGCGTGTGGGGCGTGTGGGACATTCCCTCCTTTCCCCAGAGGAAATGGCGGGGACAGGCTGCATAGGCGCTTCAAAGGCCTTATTTTCGGGGGAGGGCTTATTTTAGCACATGCGCTCAAAAGCCCAATTGGGCTTATTATCCAGAGAGGTCTTAGTTTCAGAGAAACACAGTAGTCATAGTTAGGACTTTCTCCTGGAATGCACAAAATGGGACTAGAGATAAATCTGGCATCTGTAGTCTTTAGAGAGTAGACACAGAACAATGAGGTTTATATATTTCTCAAATTTATTTATGTTGTATCTTTTGCTTTGCTTTGCATGGCATGTATTATATTCCTAAACAAATGAAATACATTTTTCCCATCTCTTCCACTGAAGATAATAGGTCAGAATATCTTTGTACCAGATGTACGTTGTAACAATATGCTATAAAAGGGATAAAACTGCAGTTTAAAAAAATATAGGCTATGCCATAAGTAAGCTCCTCCTTCTGCCTCCCATGAGTCCCATCTGTTTCGGCTGCTGTATCTTTGTTAGCAGATTAACTGCTGGCAGTCCTCAGCTCCAATATTTTTAAAGATTATGGCGTACCTTGTGCCGATCCTTTGTTAAATCCTTCAGTGTATCTTTTGTACATGATTACACTGTAGGTTGCAAGAATACAGAAATGCTTTGAAATAAATATCTCACATTTTGCTTTTGAATATTGCCAACATCTAGTCCTATACTATTTCCTGGAGAATTCTGTATTTCTGTATCTTATTCTTCTGTCTTTGAACCCTTACATTTTAAAGCCTGCCTTACAATATGTAAGCTAAAAAAATACTTTATGTCTGAATGAAAGATCAGATTCTTAATAAAAACTTAGCACACACTTATTCCTTTGTAAAAAGAACCAATAATCAGACCTGAACATTTTTTTTACATCTGGTCTTTATAGTCCTTTTTGTGCCAATGCCCAAAGCTACTTTACTTAAACTTTGCCAAATTTTGCTGTAATATCTTTCTGACTAAATAAGCATATGGAGGTTGAGCAACTTTTAAGCAAATTATTTCACTGTGCCTTACAAATATTGACAAGTGTTTATAATTTTAGGTTTTTCTATCCTGCAGGTAAACCTATTAAGCTGTCTAGATTTTGCTGAATGCAGCTCTGGTAGCCTCGGGCAACATGACTAGTGACAACTCCTGGGAATTATAGCTCATCAATATCTGGAAGGCCACAGGTTCCTCATACTCAGGAATGACACATTATGTATGTCCCTATATAGATAGTCCTTGAGTTACCACAGCAGTTAAGACTGGAATTTCCATCGCTAGGCAATGTGATCATAAAGTGCAATTTCACATGATCATATTGGCAATCCCAGCAGTTCTTGCTGGCGTCATTAACTGAATTCCATCAGGGACACAGTCTTGCGGCTTGGCCCCTCCCAGCCCTGGGCGTTGATTCTTCCAAGGTAAGGGATCACCTTCCTTTCAACTCCCCCTTCTTTGCCCCTTTAGTCCCCTGCACTTGATGCTGCTGTCATAAAAATACAGATGAGCTGCCAAGCATCTAATTTTGGTTATTTGACTATATGGGTGCTACAAACTGCTGAACCTAAGGGACCTGGCATAAGTACCATTCATTCAGCACCATCGCAGCTTCAAACAGTCACTGAACATTCACAATACCATAACTTCAAACAGTTGCTTGAACAAATGGTCGTAACTTGAGAGCTATCTGTATAAAAATTAGGCATTTGTGAAAACATACAGTACATATTAAGTGAATGAATTTCTTCCAGCAGTAATTGAGAACTTAAATCAGACTTTGATAAGGCAAAACCTTGTACAATTACTAGATAGTAGAAGAAGAGCAAGATGTGAGATTTTTATGGACCTTTTACTTCATTCATACAGGTTTTTTTCTGTTTTTCTTTTAATAAAACTGTCCAAGTATTTATCCATCGAAGTATACCTTCCAAATTAAAAGTACATACCATTCACGAAAAAGAACACCATTGACTCCGAAAATGTGAGTCTACATTTCCATTAGTCATGTTTCCTCAATAGTTCTTTTGGTTGCTAAGCAAAAATATTTCTATTCTTGATGGGACAGGAATGCTTGAGGATATAGTATTGTGCAGCTTTTCCTTTCTTCTTTTAATGTGCTGAACTCATGAAAGAATGTATAAATATAGTATAAGGGAATTCAAAGTCGTCCTTGTATGGATGGGAAATATTACTTACGGGTTCTTGCTGTTATGTTATACTGAACCCGATGAAGGCCCCTGTGATGTCATCTTGTGTTTTGTTAATATAGTGACAAAAATGTGCTAGGGTTATACTTCTAATTTCCCTAGATCCATTCAACATTAGTAGGCATGTGATTATTGCCATTAGAACAATTTCCACTGCAGTTTTTTCCAATGCCTTTGCAGACACTTCAGGCATTTCTGAGTCATTCAGACATTTTTATTTTTTTGTATTTTTTTTCCCTTTCCAGGATCAGTATACACTGTATATAATGACCAGTCTAATAGCAACACGACTGTAATTATAAAACAACTTAAGCATGAGTGCAGGACTGCTCTATTAGTATATAACCAGCACTTTTGTACTGTTCCATAACTGCAATTTTACATTTAATGTTGCTGCTGAATTACTGATCATTATGTTCAAAGAAAACCGAATGGAAAGGGAATATATACTGTGTGTGTGTTTGTATAGACCAGTGATGGCGAACCTTTTTTCCTTCGGGTGCCGAAAACGTGTGCGCACGCGCTGTCACGCATGTGTGAGTGCCCACACCCATAATTCAATGCCTGATAAGGGTGAAAACGGCCTCTCCCGCCCCCGCAGAGGCCCTCTGGAGGCCGGAAATGGCCCATTTCCCGACTTCCGGTGGGCCTGGTAGGCCCGTTTTTCGCCCTCCCCAGGCTCCAGAGGCTTCCCTGGAGCCTGGGGAAGGCGAAAACACCCCCTCGGAGGCCCTCTGGAAACCTAAAATGCCCTCACAGAGCCTCCACACAAGCCAAAAATCAGCTGGCCGGCACGCACATGCATGCTGGAGTTGAGCTAGGGCAACGGCTCGCGTGCCGGCAGATATGGCTCCACGTGCCACCTGTGGCACACGTGCCATAGGTTCGCCATCACTGGTATAGACAGATAAGAAAACCAGTGTTATGTCTATAATTCAAAACCATGTCTCAGTAAGAAATTAAACTTCATATTATCATTAGTGCTTCGGCATTAAATATATGAATTAACTAATGTTTCAAAACAAAAGACTGTAGCATTATTTCTCAATGTGTTCTGTTTCATAGGAAGTGAAGTGGGGAGAGTGATCAAAATCCAAGATTAATTTAAGTTGTCAGTATTTTAGTTCTTCATGTGTGAAAGATTGCTTCAAAGATCTCAAATGTACTATGACATTGTTCATTTTTGTCAATACTTTATATTTATTTCTTAAAAGGAAAATATCATACATGCTCAAACTTGGAACTCAAAATGATAGCATGTCAAGGTATCAAAAATGAAATAATAATAAACATTAATTCCAAATGTTAAATAAATAGTTTTTAAATTCTCAAAGCAGATAAATTACAAAATATAACTATAACATGGTATAACATACCATGTGTGCATTTAATTGTGTATTGGGAAGTTCTGTATTAAAAATAACTTATGTTAAAGAAAAATCCTAAATTCTATTTTTATATAGCCCAGTCTTGTATAAAGAAATTGTAGCAATGACTTATTCTGGGGTCAAATGATTCTAAATACGCTGAGTTGGCATGATTCCATCTCCAGAACTATAATACCTGTCTCATGCTGCTGTTCTCCATTCATTTCCACAGCAATCTGGTAATACGGCTTGGGAACAGGAAGTAGAAAAACTCACTGGGTCACCGTCTTGATCTCATCAGCATCCCAGTGTCTGCTTCTTCACGCTTTGTTTTGAAGCAAAAACTGTGAAGAAAATTTAGAGACACATTTTTATCCTTAAATCTAGAGCTACATTTTATTTATTTCATTTTTGTAGAATTAGAACAAGCCAAGTCAGCACTTCTATTTGATTCTACCCCAAAATCTACTTTTTTCTAATACAGAGGTGATTTTGTTACAGAAATCTACAATGCTACAGACTATTATAAACAGGAGAATAAAATGATGACACAGGTTCACTTTTAAGGTATAAATTCATTTTGTGTTTCATACAACTTCTTAAGTCCATCAAAAATAAAGAGTCCCTAATTTTCTGTAACTCAACTAATTCCAAATAAGTAACATAAAATAGATATTCTTTACATGAGAAACTTCTGTCACAGTTTAAATATCTGCAAAGTTTGCAAACAATTCTAAATGTATTAAAATTGTTACACCATCAAGTAGGAATACCCTAGTATCAATAAATTGGCTGGGTAACTAGAAATAGATTGCACTATTAAATAATCTTTTGATTGAACCTTTGTTGAAGGGGCTTAACATTCTCGTTAAAGAGCCACACATATTGGTGGGCACAATATTGATATATGCTTGTTAACTAGGTTTTCTGTATATTGTATGAAAACATCCACTGTTTTGACTTCAGAACCCAAGAGACTGCCAGAGAGGTTATATCAGCAACTGTTATTATGATAGTTGGCAAAACGCTCTAGGAATCGTAATATGTAATACTAGACACATACTATTCCTTAAAAATAAGGCAATTATATTGATGATAACGGGGAAAAATACAAAATACATATTAAGACAATATACTTATTATATTTATTTATATATTAATTATATTTATGCCAAATGAAAATTAGCAAATTACTAGCAATAATAGTATAATACAAGTACTTTTAAGTTCTCAGAAAGTTCCCACTCTTGGAAAGCAAGACAATTAAAAATTCAATTAAAAAAAAAGACAAAGGAATAAATCTCACCATGATAAATTTAACTTGTAAATTCTCAGCTGACCTAAGAATGAAGCTATCTTAACAAAAATTTGGATTTTCTACCTTTCTTAGTATGCCATAGTATACTTTCAGATAATATTAAGTTATTTTTATGAGAGATTATACTTTACCTTTGGAAAAAAAACAGCTGAATAATTTACCAGTAATTCTTGTGAAATCTCATCTTTTGAATAATTACTTATTACCTTTTGGTTCCACAAGATCTTTCAATATACCACATTAACAAATTTCACCTATGTAAGAAGACACTTTCCTACACTTAGATTGTAACCCAGGTTAACACTTTCAACATCTCCCAATACATTTCATGGCCTAAGTCCAAATGTTATTAGTAATTTTCAGTACAAAGATGAGAGAACTTTGGTCCTCTACAAGTCTTACTATTGCCTGCCACCAAGGGCAATAGGTAAGCATCATGAGCATTAGTCCAACGATTTCTGGATGGCCATATATTTCATGCAAATTTTTAAAGCCCTAATTTTTTTGCAGCCAGAACACTTAGAGGCTCCTTCTACAGGAAACTAAAGCTTGTCATACTTTGTCATAGCAGAAATAAGGCTTCTCTATCTATGCTGGAATACTTATCAGAGAAAAACCAATTAATCCATCCCATTCCCTTTTTTGCAAAAAGGTATTTAAAAAGCTTTTTAAAATATACTACAGTATTGCTACTCTTGGATATTCCTTGCTGCTATGTTTTTCTCTCTCTGTTAATTTGGCTTTATATTCATATACTACATTGGGACAGGACAGAAATTATGATATGAATACAAGTGGGTGCCCCTTTTAAGTCAATGGGTACATCTTAGAAACTGTGCTCCAAAAGAGCACAGGAACCACTGAAAGGGAGGCTTTCAAGCCCTGGCAAGATTTATGACAATAATTTTGTTGACAAGTGTCTTCCTTAAATTGTCCCACCCCTTAAAAAAAAACCCCAGGCTCTATACCAGTGATGGCTAATCTTTTCTGGAGCAAGTGCCCAAAGCGTGTGCCAGAACCCCCAAAGTGCAATGTTACGCGGGGCCCCCCGCACGTGCCCTCCGCATGTGCCCCCCCCCACGCCAGAGACCTGACAACAGCTGGCTGGCGGGAGGCGCACGCGCATGCGTGGTGGAGCTGAACTAGGGCGACGGCTCGCATGCCCATAGAGAGGGCACTGCATGCCACCTGTGGCACGCATGCCATAGGTTCACCATCACAGCTCTCTACATTTCTGGATGCAGAAAGAATCTAATAGATACTACATATCCTTAGGCCTCATCTATTTCAGACCTTCAGCAAAGAGCTTAAGTTCACATTAGAATCTATGTTCAAATCAGTTCAAAATGGAGACATCGCAATACAATTTTCTTACAGGCTAAAGTAATGCCAAATAGAACTTTGGTTAATAGAGGACTATCAGCAAGCCAATACATTACAGCAGGATGAAGAGCCTATATCATCATCATAGTTAATCTGCAATGAGCATATATGGGAAAAGCTTAAGGTACTGTGCATCCCACATTTATTCAGCAAAGGAATAGGTGTAGTGAATACACAGATAAAGTAATGTTGATTCAAACCCAGCTGTGTGTTCATCCAGGCTTCTCAAACCTCAGCATTCAATATATAGTTAAGTTAAAAAAAGAAATTGGTTGAAGCTTATCAGCAATTGAAAATACCTTCCCTCAGTTGTAGAACTATCAGCACCTTTTAACTTATAATGCTGATGTCAAAAATTCAAAAGATGTTTTCAGTCCTGGACAGATTGTTTGCATCACTGCAGCCGTAGCTAACTGAAGGTGAGGAATATCAATTTACTTTGACTTTTTCTGTTTGAATTTAACACTTTAATTGTTGATATACTAATCTTAATTGAATTTAAACTTATCCGTATTGAATGACATCCTGGATTTTAAAGTACAAAATGTGGTAAGGCTTAACTAAATATGTTTTTAAAGTTCTAATCCTTGAATTTATATGCAGGCAACCTTTCCTAGAGATTTCGGGACTGGGCTAATCAGAAGGCAAATATGGAAAATAATTGCAGTAGCACATAAAAAATAACTTCTCCCTATTAGACAGCACACTGGATTTAAAAGAAGAAAGATGTAGTAAAGCTTAGCTAAATATATGTTTTAAGGTTCTAATGTCAGCTTAATATGCATCTGTGAACACAACAATTTCATGAAATTAAAGGTTTATTCATGATAAAGTATGACTAGAGGTGACTGAATAATTAACCCAATAAAAGATTATATATCCTAATCTAGGTAGGAAAAAATAAGGAAATATTTGGAATGCATGTTAGCATGCTCGCTCTTGTAGAGTAAAAATATAATTACCAATTACTATGAACTACAACAAAGATAAAACTGCAAAGTGGGTGAATTTATAGTCTACTGCAGTTCACTACTTGGCAATATGCTAATGTTCTAAAAGCCAAAATAACTAAGGATTTAAAATATAAAAATGGATTTTTCTTTTAGCACGTTAAAAAAATCTAATACAACCTTTTTTGTGGTTAATTTCAACAGCTTTGTAGCTTTACATCAGTGGTTCCCAAAGGGGGCGGTACCGCCCCCCAGGGGGCGGTGGGAACCTTTAGGGGGGCGGTGAGAGGTAAGGGTGGCGACGGGGGCGGTGCGAGGGTCCAGGGGGGCGGTAGGTGGTTCGCTGGTCCTTCCCCGTGCCGCCACCCATGTCCACCCAATCGCCCGCTCGCCGCTTTTCCCGCCACTCTTTTCCCGGCGGGGACTGGGCGGGCTGCGAGACGGACGACTTACTGGACTTTTAACAGCTTCGTGTATCTGTCGTCTGGTCTCTTTGCACTGGTCTCTAATCTTGGCAACTTTAAGACTTGTGGACTTCAACTCCCAGCAAAGCTGGCTGAGGAATTCTGGGAGTTGAAGTCCACAAGTCTTAAAGTTGCCAAGGTTGGAGACCCCTGGAAAGCTTGCAAAATACAGAAACTCTTCTCGCGAGGGTGAGCAATTAACAACTCGCAGCGAGAAGAGTTTCTGTATTTTGCAAGCTTTTTTCCCTAGAGACTAGCCGACAGAAACACGGAGCTGTTAAACCTGTAAGACACGGGATTGGGGGAGGTGCGGGCAGGGGCTGGGTTGGGGGTGGGTGGGTTGGGGGGGCGGGAGGAGGAGGGAGACCTTGTGGGGAAATCGCAGCTGCCTCTTTTCCGCTCCTTCGGCCAAGAGGCACCGCGGCTGGAAAGTCGGTCCAGAAAGAGGGCAGCGATGGCGGGGGAGATCGGGAACAGTTGCCCACCAGAGTTTCTGCCGCCTTCGCCTGCCTCCCTTTCCTTTCCTTCCTCCCTTTCCTTCCCTTTTTCCTTCCTACTTCCCTTCCCTTTCCTTCCTTCCTTCCCCCTCCTTTTCCTTCCTACTTTCCTTCCTTCCCTTTCCTTCTCCCCTTTTTCCTTCCTCCTTCCCTTCCCTTCCTTCCTCCTTCCCTTCCTTTTCCTCCCTCCCTCTCCTTTTCACCTTTAATTTCTCTCCCTCTCTTTCCTTCCTACTTTCTTTCCTCCCTCCCTCCTTTCCTCCCTCCCTCCCTCCCTTCCTCCTTCCATTTCCTTCCCTCTCATTCCTTCCTTTTCTTTCTCTTTCCTTTCCTTTCTTTTCCTTCCTTTCTTTCCTCCCTCCCTCTATTTCTCTCTCCCAAACAACCCCAAGTTAAATCCTCCCCTTGGCCATTGTGCGTACATGTGTGTCTCATCTTCTAAAAATCATAACTCCCCACCCCACCCCAAACACCCAATACCATCCCCTTCTCCATCCCACTGATGATCCCAGGTGCCCAGCCTCCTGCGCCCCCCCGCAACCTCTCCGCATGCCCGTCTCATGATGTGGCCTTCGGCCTCGCCTCCTCTGCCCACCTAACACACTGCTCTCGTTCGTCTCTGCGATGCCATCTTCCCCTGCCCCCGGATGGATAGCAATTTAGGCAGACACGACACACCACCAGGTGAGGAGGGGGCTTTCTAGCTGTGCCTACTAGGTACAGGAGTCCCCCCCTCCACCCGGCCTCTGTGCCAAGGAAGGCAATTCGGAGGGTGCCAGCGCTTCCCACAGGGGAGGGGGTGTATTTCCAGGAAGCCCCTTGAATATGCCAGTGGGGGGGAGGGGGAGAAGACCCTCCCCCATGTGCATCTGTCCCACCCACCCCCTCCATTGACCACTTCTGCAGTTTTCTTTCCTTTCCAGGCTCTGCTTGGTCATCCAGTTGAGCCAGCCTTGGCGAGGAACCAAAATGGCTTGTGTGTTTGTTTGTTTGTTTGTTTTTGCAACCAAATACAAACCATGTTTGGGGGAACCAGTTTCAAAACCTCCCAGTTTCCCAAACCTGGACGTTTTCGGCCACGCACGCACACACACCCAGTGGCTCAATGTGGGATAGATTTCCCACCCACCTCCAGCCCCTCTTTTCAAACACGCCCCTCTTCCTCGCAGACAGAAGCACATTTTAAATTGCCATAGGCAGAGGCCAGAGGCAATGTAGTCCCGCGGTGTGTGCGACACACACACACACACACACACACACACACACAGATATATATATATATATATATATATATATAGAGAGAGAGAGAGAGAGAGAGAGAGAGAGAGAGAGAGAGAGAGAGAGAGAGAGAGAGAGAGAGAGAGAGAGAGAGAGAGAGAATAAGGAAAGAAGAAGGAAGGAAGGAAAGGAAGAAAGAAAGAGAAAGAAAGAGAAAGAAAGATGGTAGGTAGGAAGGAAGACAGAAAGAAAGAAAAAGATGGTAGGAAGGAAGACAGACAGACAGAAAAAGAAAGGGAAGGGAGGGAAGAAGGAAAGAAAAAGGAAAGAAAGATGGTAGGAAGGAAGGAAGGAAGACAGAAAGAAAGAAAGAAAAAAGATGGTAGGAAGGAAGACAGACAGACAGAAAAAGAAAGGGAAGGGAGGGAAGAAGGAAAGAAAAAGGAAAGAAAGATGGTAGGAAGGAAGGAAGACAGAAAGAAAAAAGATGGTAGGAAGGAAGGAAGACAGACAGAAAAAGAAAGGAGGGAGGGAAGGGAAGGGAGGGATGTAGCAAAGAAAAAGGAAAGAAAGAAAGAAAAAGAAAGAAAGAAAGAAGGTAGGTAGGAATGTAGACAGAAAGAAAAAGATGGTAGGAAGGAAGGAAGGAAGGAAGACAGTCAAAAAGAAAAGAGGGAAGGGAGGGAAGAAGGAAAGAAAAAGGAAAGAAAGAGGGAGGGAGGGAGGGAGGGAGGAAGGAAGACAGAAAGAAAGAAAGAAAGAAAGAAAGAAAGAAAGAAAGAAAGAAAGAAAGAAAGAAAGAAAGAGATGGAAGGAAGGAAGGAAGAAGGTAGGAAGGAAGGAAGACAGAAAGAAAAAAGAAAGAAAGAAGGGGAAGGGAGGAAAGAAAGAAAGAGAAAAAGAAAGGAAGAAAGAAAGAAAGAGAAAAAGAAAGAGAAAAAGAAAGAAAGAAAGAAAGAAAGAAAGAAAGAAAGAAAGAAAGAAAGAAAGAAAGAAAGAAAGATGACCACAATTGAGCATAACATTTTGGTTGCTAAGCAAGAGCGTTGTTAAGTGAGTTTCACCACATTTTACAAGTTGGCCATGCCCACTCGGTCACCTGACCACTAAGCCACGCCCACCTGAGGGGGTGGGGTGGGGGGCGGTGAGGATGAGTTTGTAGCACCAAGGGGGCGGTGGACTGAAAAAGTTTGGGAACCACTGCTTTACATCTTTCATCAGCAGGTATTTCCTATATTTATTTATTTATTCCATTTTTATTTATTTATTTACTGGAATTTGTCAAACAAAAACGAGAACAAGAACAAGAGAATAAAAATACAATGAAAGGGACGATAGGCATGTTAGTGCACTTATGCACGCCTCCTCTACTGACCACTTAAGTATGAAGTAAGGTCCACGGAAGTCAATTTGTGACTGAAACTGTGAAAATTTGTAGCTGAGACAACTGAATGAAGTAGGGAATTACAGACTTTGACAACTCAAAGAGCTGAGGTGGCGCAGCGGTTAGAGGCAGTACTGCAGGCCACTTTAGCTGACTGTGATCCACAGGTCAGCGGTTCAAATCTCACCGGCTCAAGGTTGACTCAGCCTTCCATCCTTCCGAGGTAGGTAAAATGAGGACCCAGATTGTTGGGGGCAATATAAAATATACATTGCTTACTGGTGTAAACCGCTTAGAGAGTGTTTGCACTGTGAGGCGGTATATAAATCTCACAAATAATAAATAAATAAATAAATAAATAAATAAATAAATAAATAAATAAATAAATAAATAAATAAACCTTAAATAAATAAATAAACCTTAAATAAATAAATAAATTCATTTATTATAAATTAACCTTAATTTATTTAAACTAAATTAACCTTAAACAAATAAACAAACAAACAAACTCTTATTATAGAAATCATATTTTTTACAGTCAAGTTTAGAACGATTTACATTGAGTTTAAAGCGGTTGTTCGTGCGCATATTATTGTGATTAAAACAGAAAAAGTCATTTACAGGTAAAACATTACTATGTATAATTTTGTATGCAATACCTAGGTCTAAAATACTTATATTTTACTTAATATATCTCCCTAACATAAATTAGTGGATAACAGGATAATCTGTCACAAAAAAATTATAAATATTTTTAGTTTATACAGTAGTTTATAGACTATGGCAATTAGAGTTTATATTAGTTTACTTTTAATAAAATGGTTAAATGTTTTGATAATTTCATTTGTTTATAAACTAATAGTTAATATAAGAGTCCTATGGGCCCTATTTAGGAAATAGAAATTAAATGAGCAATGTAAACAAAATTTAGACTAAATATATCTTGTTATAAAATGTCTGAATACAGCTATTGTTAACACAGAAAAATAAAACAAATTTGTTAACATTGTGATATTTTTAATGTTAAGACTATCATTTCAGGTCTCTTTTTTGATGCACTGTCTTAAATAAATGGAGAAAGAGAAAATGAATAATCAGGATTCTGCAGAGCTTGCTATTTATAACTGGGCAAAAGCTAACATTGGTTCATGGCAGCTTTCCTAACTTCTAAGTAATAGATGTTCTCTCTGGATTCTGACTGACTCCAAGGCCTGGATGATACAGAAGGTTTACTTTCCCCAAACACTGCCACCTAGCTAGCTCCCCAGTCCCACAACTATTCGTTAGAAGACAGAAAGATACAGCAGACAGATAAAATAAGGCAAATTAGTATGATACTGCCACATCAAATATGATTCTTCTGAAAAAAAAATGTATTTTTTCCTTTTGCCACAGTGAGCATCCAGAGACAGAACAGCAGCAAGAAGTACACAGGACACTTTAGATTAAAGTTGTGTTTACTTGCCAACTAAATGACTTCAGTCTGGATTCAATTTTCAGCAGCTAACCCACATCTGCTCTTTGATCACAGCCAAACACTATGACCATAGAGATTGGAGGGCCAAGGTCAAAGAAGAGCAAGAACATTAGAACAAATGGAAGATATTTGCTTTGAATTGCGGCACAAGTTCATCCCGTTACCTCAAATGTATTGAACAAGAATAGATATCAAGCAGAATCCTAACACCCTGAGAGATGAGCAGCCTATCTTTATGACCACCTTGTTAAAAAAAAAAATAGGAAGAAATAGGTGAGAAATCCTTCACCAGTATTTTATCAAATCTGTATATGCTGGACATGTTCCCCCTATCCTCACACATTACAGCACTTAGATTTATCAAAATTAGCAGCAGAGGACAGAAACAGTAGGAAAAAAATTACAAAAACACTGTTTTTTTTTTTAAAGAGATAGAGATGTAAAGTAAGGGATAATATGAAAGCGATAAGAAGCAGGTCCTGTTTTTCTTTCTGAAGTTTTAAGAAGTCTAATACTAAATGACTCCTCACAACCATCTTTACCTTAGAAAGCAGGGTCAGATAGGCTCAGGAACACATTGACTTACAATCAGAATTCCCTAAAGAAAAAGAACGTTTGGTGATAGTTGACAGGGGGCAGCAATGGGGGAGGGGCACCTGACCATTAGCCTTGGGATCCAAAGGGCAAGTGGGCAGAGTATAAACAAATAAATACATGCAGCTTTCTCACTTTGATGTTTATATTTAAGCCTAAACTATCAAGCCTCCTCTCAGTATAAATCAGTGGCAAACGAAGAGCCTCCAATTTACTTAGTACCTAAAGTGGCCATATCTTCATTTCTTGAAATCATTTTTTTTTCATATGTATAACACTGCCTTTTATTTGTAAGCTTAGGTATTGTGGAATAAAATATCTGGCTAAAAAAATGGATGAAGTTGCCACATGTTGCAGATTTACTAAGACATTATTTCAATTTGTATTTCCTCTTTCCACTCACAGGACATTCATTGTCATAGGTTCCATAGTCCCGGATAATGATTAATTTTTTTCTCGTTTTTCGCATTATCACTCAAAGTAATTAACCTCTTTTGAATATTTCCCAAATACTGGGAAATCAGAGAATATTCTGAATCCACTATGAATTTCCAGACACTTTTGACTAAAAATTAATGTTTTTTCTGTTTCTTTTAGTATTAAATGTAAGTTTTTTCATGTATTATATAATCTCTAGCTCAGCATTTTACTACTATAGAAGTTCCCACATACCTCTCAAATTCTGCTTTTCTTTCTCTCCATATTAGACTACTAATCATAATATACTATCATATGTGCCAAAAGCATTGCACAATCCAAGCAATTTTCCTCAGTTTGTTGAAGTACTGCAGGTAACCAGCTCTATATACATCTAATGAAAAAAATTCATTTGATCCTGTGTCTGTCATTACAGCAAAATCTGTATACATGTATGAAGTAAAAGATGTGTAGCTACAAAAATGCAACAGTGGGCTCTTGAATAAGTGTGCAAAAATCAAGTACTAATAATGTTTACAATCTACAAACATCTTCAACGGGCCTGCTAATATTACCTGCATATGATACATATGATGCTATTAAATGTTCAGCTCTAGAGGTTGGTTGAAACAATGGTATTCATACAAAAATTCAAGCATAAACATAAATTAAAATTGATCAAAAGGTCAAATATGAAAATCAATAATTAATACAAAATATTGACTCTATTATTGTTGTTAAGGCAGTGTTTCCCAACCTTGGCAACTTGAAGATGTCTGGACTTCAACTCCCAGAATTCCCCAGCCAGCGAATGCTGGCTGGGGAATTCTGGGAGTTGAAGTCCAGACATCTTCAAATTGCCAAGGTTGGGAAACACTGTGTTAAGGAGTTATTGTGTTGTTAAGCACATACACAGTGAAATGTGTTGTAGTAATGGTGTTGCAGTTTGATATGAATGCTATTCAGTCAATAAACAGAGTATCTTTAATATGTACAAAATAGTAGCAAAGTTAAATAGGAAGTCCAAGTCATACACAGTTATTCAGTCAATGCGAAGTTTCTTCTTCTTGCCTATCTTTGTTTTAACTCACAAACAAAGATTACAGCTATCACTTAATTCTATACTATCACAGATAGTTACTCTTCTCTTCACAGCAATTCCACACAGTCATAAAGTAATCTACTCATCAGTAAAGCAGCAGAGAGTCTTCAATCACACCATATGGACCAAGAGCTTTCCATGCAGCCCTAAGTTATTAATTGTATACTTATGCATTCCTGTATACAGTAGTTAAATATATACAAGATGCCTGCTTCATAGCAGAAAACTGCTATATATTATTAAAGAAATGGTACACTAAAGTATTTATTTCAAAATTAAAATATTGCTTACCTAGGAAAGTTTCAAAAGAAGCAACTAGAAAGCAGCAATGACAAACCACTTCCATAAAGTAAAACTGCCAAGAAATCTGCATGCATTTAGTAGGAATTTAGAACAAGTGCATTCTTTATTTTTTTAAAAAAAATATGTACACATGCAGAAAACACAAATACTTTTTATTCATGGAACTAAACAGATACCTATAACAAATCAACATCATTCTATGAAAAAAAAATATTTACTATAGCTTTGTTTTAAATGCATCCTTTAGGGCAGGACTGTCAAACTTGTGGCCTGCGGGCCAGATGCTTCATGTGCTGACCACGCCCATGCCCGGTTTAGCAAAGGGGGGGAAAAAATCATGATATGTCACGTGACACCGCTATGATGCCGCAAGTTTGACACCCCTACTTTAGGGGTACATTTGCCTGTTTCCGCAATCACCATTATTCATACTTAAATCCAATGAAAGACTGAAATATCTGACCATGTTGACAACTGAAATGAAAGACTAGATTTTCAAAACGTTGACAATTTCAAGTAACTTGCATTGATTTTGTTTAGCATTCTACATGTAGTCCTCGATTTACAAGAGTTCATTTAGTGGCCAAAGTTACATCACTGAAAAAAGTGACATGACCATTTTTTACACTTACGACCTTTGTAGCATTCCCATGATCATGTGATCAAAATTCACATGCTCGACAACTGGTTCACATTTATTACTATTGCTGTGCCCCAAGGTCATGTGATCACCTTTTGCAACCTTTTCACAAGCAAAATCAATAGGGAAGCCAAATTCACTTAACAACCATGTTATAACTTATCAATTACTGTGATTCACTTAACAAATATGCCCCGAAATGTTGTAAAATGTAGCAAAACTATCTCAATTAAGAACAGAAATTTTGGGCTCAATTGTGATTGTAAGTCAAGGATTACTTGACTCAGCTTCCGGGGTGGAGCCAAGCGGAATGGTCGTAAGAGAACTGCCCTCCGTCATTGCTACCTACTTCTTTGAGGATTTAAAGATCCCTGACCCAACTTATTCCAACTAGTGTGGGTTGATAGAAAACCGGAAAATCTCAGGAACCTACCAGTCCAGTCTATTTGGATGAGGAAAACACCGGGCACGAGGACTGAGAAGTGCAAGTGATCCCCAAGCTCGGAGAGACGCCGCTGGTGTTAAAATGGCGTTTGTGAAATAGCAGAGTTTGTCGGAAATCACAGCTTGCTAAAAATTGCCAGGAGGCGGGTAACAACCCCGGAGAACAAGAATTATTGAACAATCCCAGGTATTTATCCCGAACGGATTGGCTGTGACTTTGGGCAACGTTTCAGAACTATCCCCCAGCCATTAGATCTGGGCTGGGTGCTTCCTGTACGATCTCTATTGCTGGTGTGTTGCAGTTTGCATGCCGCGGGTGGCTCATTATCATAACGAGCTGCCCCTGGGGAAGAACCAGATTTGATTACTGGAGCCCTTAGCTTTCTAGCCGACTTCTCGAGGTGGCTGGCAATTTGAAAATTCTAACTGACCTCCTTAAATTAAAAAGCAGCTGACCGGGGACCGGGAATTTTCAGCTCCGGTCGAGACCACGACTGCTGCTCACGGAGGGGCCAGCCATTACTTTTCTCCTGGGAGTGGCCTCTCCCTCTGCTGATGCAATCAGCCTCCGCCGATGATGAAATCAGCCTGGTTGGAGAAAGGCTCCCTCGCATGCCGGACAGCTTTTAATCAGTTTCCTCATCTACGCTTGCTAATGTGCCGATCCGCAGTGATCAACGCAGATGCCATTGCAGTTTTGGGACGACCCCTTTGGCTGTTTTTCTGGCTACTCCTTCGGATAACTCCCCCCCCCCCGATTGCAGCCCCACTCACATGCGATAATTACCACCATTGCTGTGACTTGGGTGGCGATGTGGCCTTTTTTGATCGGTGTGGCCAGGGCTGCCTCTTTGGGCTCCGGGGGGAGTTTTCGAGCAGCAAAAGTAAGATCTTGGACTCCAGGGAGAACATTGCAGAATGGTACTTTGGTTTTGAGCCTCACTGATGCTAGTATCAGGGAGAGAGCAGTGGTATATCACAGAAAAATCTGGACGCTGTTTAACGACCACGGTAGACCTAAATACAGGATCCAAAGACTGGGAGCTAACTTCAGGAGGTGCACCCTCCGCCTACTTATTGGCTCCATTATTATTATGACTTTATTATTCTATTTATTGCAAACTGTACCCCGGAAGTGATGAATGCTGTATGATTGAGAATGTTATGTCTGTGATATGAATGAGTAGAATGAACGTTTGAAATTTTAGAAGACAATTTGAGGGAACTGGGAACCAAGGCTTGGCCCCCCTTTGCTGAGTGTATAAACAGAAGCGGAGGGGGTCCGGGCTCTTTTACCCAGTCCAGTATGGATGGTATGGATGGCCTGCAGGATGAGAGGGGGACCAGCGGGGGAGGGGGTCTCTGGTAGGGACGAGAGCCGGAACATCTCGGTCATAATGGGAAGAGGCAGGTATGGCGGGAGCAGAGGGGTGGGCCGCTCTCGGGGAATGAGACCTCGCTGTGTACAAGCGATCCCTTGTTCCGGCCCCTCCGATGTGGTTCCATCTTGCTCATCCCGAGTACCTGGTAACCAGGGTGTTCAGGGCCCTGGGCTCAGGATGCTGCTGCTTAACGCCAGGTCAATTACCAACAAAGCCCCCCTGATACGTGATTTAATCACAGAAGAGGGGGCGGACCTGGTTTGTGTAACTGAGACCTGGCTGGGCCAGGAGGGAGGAGTAGCTCTCTCCGAGATATGCCCAGACGGGTTCTCAGTGCAGCATCATTCCCGACCCCAGGGAAGGGGGGGGGGAGGAGTGGCAATAATAACACGCAGAAACCTGCATCCTCGTAGGATCCCTGCCCCGGAGATTGTTGGGTGTGAGACGCTCCTTCTGAAGTTGGACTTAGGGGTACAGGTGGGCCTTTTCTTAACGTACCTGCCTCCCAGCTGCGTAAGTAAGGCCCTGCCTGAGCTGCTCGAGGCAGTAGCCGGCTTGGCAGTTGAGTTCCCCAGGCTTATGGTGCTGGGGGACTTTAACTTGCCTTCTGCTGGCGAAACCTCTGGGATTGCTCAGGAGTTCATGGATTCCATGACAACCATGGACCTGACCCAAGTAATCCAGGGTCCGACTCATGAGGGTGGTTACACGCTCGACCTAGTGTTTCTCTCGGGGCAGTGGAGAGATGATCTGAAGATAAGGGACATAGTCATCACCCCTCTGTCATGGTCAGATCATTTCCTACTGAGGTTGGATTTCGCAGTTCCATTCCTCCCCCGCAGGGAGGCGGGACCGACTAGGTGGTTCCGCCCCAGGCGCCTAATGGAGCCGGAAGGATTCCAGAGGGAACTTGGGGAAATACCTGAAACCCTGGTACGCAACTCGGCTGACTCCCTGGTGGATGCTTGGAACACCGCAGCATCAGGGGCTTTAGACCGAATTGCGCCTTTGCGACCTCTCCGTGGCAGTGGATCCCGAAAAGCTCCCTGGTTTACCGAGGAGCTCCGGGAGATGAAACGCCAGAAGAGACGTCTGGAGCGCCGCTGGAGGTCCAGCAAGACCGAATCCGATCGAACACTATTAAGAATTTACATCAGATCTTATTTAGTGGCGATAAGGGCGGCAAAACGATCTTATTTTTCCGCTCTTATTGCGTCCGCAGATTCTCGCCCAGCCGCCTTGTTTAGGGTGACTCGCTCCCTCCTTGCTAAAGGGGGGAGCGAGGAACACTTGCAAGGTAGAGCTGAGGAATTCGCAGAGTTTCTGTCGGATAAAGTCGCTCGGATCCAGTCGAACCTGGACTCTGGCTGGGCAGAGTCCATGGAGTTGACGGGGGCTAGTCTTAGTCCACCGTTGTGGGAGGAGTTTGGGCCTGTTTCTCCTGAGGATGTGGACAGAGCCGTGGGGGCGATGGGGGCCTCCACCTGTTTATTGGACCCGTGCCCCTCCTGGTTGGTCTCGGCCAGCAGGGAGGTGACACGCAGCTGGATCCGGGCGGTGGTCATCGCTTCTTTGGAGGAGGGATCCGTACCGCAGTCGCTAAAAACTGCGGTGGTGAGACCCCTCCTGAAGAAGCCTTCCCTGGATCCAGCTGACTTGAAGAACTATCGTCCGGTCTCCAACTTACCTTTTCTAGGGAAAGTTGTGGAGAAGGTGGTGGCTACTCAACTTCTGCGACTTCTGGATGAAACAGAACATCTAGATGCCTATCAGTCAGGTTTCAGGCGCGGGTACAGTACAGAAACTGCCTTGGTCGCTCTGATAGATGATCTCTGGCGGGCCCGGGATGGGGGAAATTCCTCTATGCTGGTGCTACTTGACCTCTCAGCGGCTTTCGATACCATCGACCATGGTATCCTTCTGCATCGTCTCGGCGAGTTGGGAGTGGGAGGCACCGTTTTACGGTGGTTCTCCTCCTATCTCGCCGATAGGATGCAGTCGGTGTTAACAGGAGGGCAGAGATCCTCCCCTAGGCCCCTGTTATGCGGGGTGCCTCAGGGGTCGGTTCTCTCGCCCATCCTGTTTAACATTTACATGAAACCGCTGGGTGAGATCATCCGCAGACATGGGGTGCGTTTCCATCAGTACGCTGATGACACCCAGCTGTACATCACCACCCCGTCTGACTTCAGTGCGGCAGTTGATGTAATGTGCCGGTGCCTGGACGACGTTAGGATCTGGATGGGGAGGAACAGACTCAGACTCAACCCTGACAAGACTGAGTGGCTTTGGATATTGCCTCCTAAGGACTACGACAACTGTCCCTCCTTGGTTCTCGAGGGAGCGAAACTGACTCCTTCAGACCAGGTCCGCAACTTGGGGGTCCTCCTAGATCCACAGCTAAAATTGGAGCATCATCTTACTGCTGTGGCTAGGGGGGCCTTTGCACAGGTTCGCCTTGTGCACCAGTTGCGGCCATATTTGGAGAAGGAGGCTCTACTCACGGTCACTCACGCCCTTGTCACCTCCCGTTTGGACTACTGCAACGCGCTCTACATGGGGCTACCCTTGAAGAGTATCCGGAGACTCCAACTGGTACAAAATGCGGCTGCGCGTGCTGTGGTGGGTGTACCAAGGTACACCCACGTGACACCTATACTCCGCCAGCTGCATTGGTTGCCCATTAGTCTCCGGGTCCAATTCAAGGTGTTGATCATCATCTTTAAAGCCCTTCATGGCTTAGGACCAGGTTATCTCCGGGACCGCATTCTGCCTCATACTTCCCTTCGACCGGTTAGGGCCCACAGAGTTGGCCTCCTCCAGCTCCCGTCAGCCAAGCAGTGCCGGCTGGCGGGTCCTAGGGGGAGGGCCTTCTCTGTGGCAGGCCCCGCGCTCTGGAACCAACTTCCTCCAGAGACCCGAACTATCCCCACCCTGCTGGCCTTCCGAAAAGCCGTTAAGACGTGGCTTTTCCTGCAGGCAGGGGGCAGAGCTTAATTCCAGCTGAACTCTCCCCCGGGTATGTTTGGTTGTTGAATGGTTTTTATACTGTAATTTTTAATTTTTATATTATGTTTTTAATTCTGTTTATTGGTTATTTCTTGTATTTTTCTTGTGTTGTACGCCGCCCTGAGTCCCTCGGGAGTTGGGCGGCATATAAGAAAAGCCAAATAAATAAATAAATAAAATAAATAAATAAATAATACTTGTATTGTGAAATGTTAAGCATTAATTTAGATCCTAACCTACAGGCCTTAAATGTTAATAGTCTACACTTACTTTTTAAACACTGAGGAGGAACAAGATTAAGAATATTTATGGCTCATTTCCACATTTCAGTATTTCAAATAGATATTTCTGAACAGAAAATGTTCTCCAAATGATAGGTTCATCTCTATACATGTTTATTCCAAGTAACACAGAACTCGTGTAATCTTGCTGCTTTGAAATACTGAAATACTGAAACATGGGAAAAAATATATAGGAACAAAATCAAGGAAACTCGTTAACAAGCCATTACATTACTTATTACAGAATAAGAACAAGGAAGAACAAATGCTAAACAAAACTCTTTCAATACAAGTGCTTAAAGTAAATGCCCTTTGAGCATTTAATGGGAATGGCAGCTCTAAACAAATAATGCCTGCTGCCTTTATTATCATTCCAGAGATTATATATAAGAAAAAACTTTCAGTGAGAAATCAAAATTGCAAAAACACAAAGACAGCAGTCTGTTTCATTAGAAGCAGATGATAACAGGCTATATAAACTGTGACTGAGCAGTGATCATATGAAAGCTTTGCAAAAACTGAAAAAATATTTTTTAAAAACCTGTTTATTTATCTGAAAAGCAAAAGCTGAAAGATGCTAGGGAAAAGGGCCAAACAGTTGACAGGAATTCAGCCTGTTGAATGAAAATAATGTTTCAATTCCAGAAAACCTGAGCTTGATTTGATGTTATTTAGCTGTATCATCTCCACAGAATCACCAGAACCAAATATTACGTTCTTGACTTTCACTGATGCACTGATTTCACCCAGAAGAGAATAAACTAATGTCTGTAACGATGGACGATCAAAAGAATCTTTGCAAACAAAATACCTAACATTTGTAGCTAGTAGTACTGAGATTACTAAAGCTTGTTTTAGAGTTGCCCACAACTGCATGTAAGCATCACCGGGCGGGGTGGTTGGACTAGATGACCTACAAGGTCCCTTCCAACTCTGTTAATATTATGTATGTATAAACATAAAAAACTGCTTAAAATTGGAAAAAACACAAAAACTGCAGATACCAGGATGCCCACTACCTCTCTAGATGGGGCTTGCAAACCTGGATTTTTAAAATTGCTAATTCTCAGAAGAGTTTGGTATTTTCCATCTGGGGTCACATCCTCTAATACTTCCAACTGCAACATGAAGATGCCCTGCTAATTGTTTCTAAAAATACGCCCTCATCATGATGCTATCATCATCTCATCCCCATTTCACCAAGGAGATACCTTAAATGATGTTTTAGCTGTTCCAGTTTAAAGTAAGCGTCTTCCCTCTTCTTCCAACACAAATCGTGCTGTGATCTATGAAACTTCTAGTGATGACACAGACATTGGGATTTATCCAGCTTCCAATGGCCACTTTAAGTTGCTGAAGGCATGTGGAACTATATCATCATAGACAGTCTGTGGTGGGTTGCCAAGAAATTGGACATCTGGTTTCCACAGAGGAGTCTGCTCACATCTCTTTATTAACACAGATATACCATTCTTTTAAAACAATGTTTAGGAAAAAGTGCTTAAGAAACGGGATCAGCATTTTCGTGACACAGCACTAGTGCATGTATATTTCTTACTAATGACAGCTCTCTCTCCCTTTGATAAAATTCTCCAAGAAACTTATTGCTTACAGGAAGCTTCATCCCACATTCCTTCAATGGGTCAAACAGCCTGTTGGACGGGTCATAGGCAAGAAGAGGCACAGAATGAGCAGGATGGAGCTCTTCTGGTGCACTGGGAGTGCTATCTTGTTCATGTGAATCAGTTTTCCTTTCCATAACCTGCCTTTTTGGGACATGCAATTTATGTATATGGCTGCCTACCTTAAGCAATAAGGTAGGCAGCAATAAGCAATAAATAACTCTGGGATGGCTCACAATACAAAATAATGAAACCCACATGAAGACAAATACTAATGAACACAATAAATACTAAATAAAAATACCTAAACCAAGGCACTCTTCATACCTAATATTTAGTCACAAATTCTATACTATCAGCCGCTCCTAACAATCTGGATCTAATCCTTTGGGAAAACCCAGATTTTTACAGCCTTTTAGAGGACCAGGAGGATCAGGTCATTCAGATTTCCTGGGGAGGCAGTTTGAGTACACTAGACTCAAGCACCCAAATAGACCAACTGGTCACACGAAAGCAGGAAGGGCATGGGGTGAAGTGGGAGGGAGTTTCTCAGCTCACTTAAATCCCTGGCAACTAAGAGTTGGGTGGGTTCTGGTTTTCTTGTCTTCTGATAAATGCAAGAGTTTTCTTTTCTGGACTGTCACTGCCTTTGCCTCTTTTCTTTTAAGATCTTGGTTTTAATTGTGATATACAAAGACCTTGGGAGAGCATGCAGAACCTCTTGTAAATGAGAAACTCTGCATGCATATTGTCTTGGTCTCAAAGTTGCTGGAATCTAGGAATCCAGTGGATATTTTGGTAAAGAATAAACAGTATCTAGTTCTCTTCACTCCCTCAATCCACAATGCAGCATTTCCCCCTTTCAGCTTGTCTTTTATAATTCTCATTTTGTCATCTCGGCAATCACCCTTCCAGAAAGATTTCTTTCCCTCTCAATGATTTGAAAGATTTTGTTTACTTAAAGAAAGTGACTTACAGAGCAATTTACTTTCCATTCATCTCACCTATTTTTTCTTTTCCCATTTGTTTCATTTTCATTTTTGCTAGAGTTAGTATTTCCAAAGAAAGTCTTTATTTCTTAAACTACGTATATCCCTTAAGACACATTCATACACATGAATTCATTTGTTTCAGATTCCATTCCTTTCTGAGCTATAGAACATTTCAATTTGTCAGAGATCACTAGATTAGCAAATGAAGAAACATAAAACAAGTATCTCCGGCAAGAGCAGTCAGAATTTAAGTTCCTCCATGTTGCGTTCAGAGGAATTTACTCCCAAGGCAAGCTGCCAGCCAACTCCTGGGCACTGAACAGCTTTTCCAGCTATAATATTGCTGGAGCCACCCTTAAAATGACTTTGTCAATTGGTTTGCATCAAAAGAGGACTCTTGAGTGACTATGCAATTCTGCAGATGTGAAAATATTTGTGGGGGAGAGAAAAACCTTTCGGTGGGATACAAGTGGTGCTTCTGGAAATTGTATGATCTCTTGAAAGTGCTTTATCTGATATTTCATCATTCATCCCTACGCCAATTATTTTCATTAATTATTTCAGATAACCACTAAAGGTTTTTTTTTTACCCTAGAGTTAAAAAGATAGTCTCCCCCCCAATGAATGAGCTGTTTCAGCATGAGCTTTGAAATCCCTTCCATTTCCTCTTCTCATCCTCCAGAATTGCATTAAATCTTTATCTACTCCCTTTGGAAATATCTATGTATGTATCTGTATATACATTTGCAAAACCGGACCAAGTTTTGACAGATGGGTAAATTTGCCAGTCTATCTGTCAAAAGTTCACCTCCACCACAGTTCTAGCCTCGGCCTCTTCCTACCTTAAGCAAGTGGCTGGTGGACGTTTTTCCCAGCAGGTGGTGACATTTGGCAGGTGGGAAAACAAAACACCAATCACTTTCCATAATTTATCCCCATTAAATCTGTAAAGACTTTGGCATTTGCCAGCCATGTTACTGTGGCAGGTTAGAGCTTGGTCATCAGAGTAACCCAATTGACACCAGCACGTATTTCTGTCAAATCAAGGGCTAGAGAAATATACATTGACATAGCTATCTAGCTATGCCCTAGATCTTGTGAGATTCCACAAGATTTCCATATGAAATCCTAGAACGATTTCAATGAGATCATACAAAACATTGCAAAGTTGTGAGGCCAAGGCAATTAGCACTTAACAGAATTGTTTGATGACAACTGAGTTCTGAAAAACTGGCCTGCCTATTTGAAATAAACAAATTCAAACTCCAGGGAGTTTAGGGAGCTATTATCCAAAGATAAGTAATGACAAACCAGACCCTCAGGTGCACAAGTAAGTGAAGAAGTGATTATTATGACTACAGGTTTCCTTGGGAAAACTTTTATGTGCACCTAAACAGAAATACTCTAGTTTTTACCTGAGGGTTTCTTTACATCATCACTTATTTGCTGAGCTTATAGACCACTTCAATTGCTGATAGCTCTGTATGGCATTCATCCCTAGCATCCATAAATCAAATTTAAAAATAGCATATCAAAACACAGATCAACATCAACAACCACCAGAAGTATCATTTAATATACCAAAAGAAAATCTACGTAGTATCAGAGAAACATTTCAATAAATCAACCCACAAGGCCTACTGATATCAATCAGTCAATCAATCAATCAATCGATCAATTGATCAATCAATCAATCAATCAATCAATCACATTTATAAAGCCATCCATCTCACATTCATCATTCTAGGCCAGAGGTGGCCAAACCGTGGCGCATGCGCCAAACGTGGTGCATTGGATGATTACAAGTGGTGCATTGCATCCTTGCGCCTACCTATTTTTAAAAAATAGGTGTCATAACTGAATCCATCTTAATATTTTCAACACCAAAGTGATCTTAGTTCAATTCGTACAGCCTTCGGTAATGTTCAACTTCTCGGTGTCTGAAACTTAGAATGGAACTTGTGAGATGTTACTTTAGGTGGGTTTACAAATGTACGAATATTTTTATCGGTGTTGCCATTGTGCGTTCCTGCTCAAACGATCGCAAACACCGTGCACTAGCAACACATCATGTCTCTGAAGTCACGTGCTAATGAGCGGCGAGCGTTCGATATGGTCAGTCAGTTCTGAGTGAGCCATTGTGGTGTGGAGTTTGAAGCAGTGTTTTATTGAGTGTACTAGCATGGTTTTTGTATTGAGAGTGATTGAAAGACAATCAAGATTAAATATATATTACGTTTGTCAAAGAAGAGTGCCACTACTTTTTTTGATGCGAACATAGAATTAAAATTCCACATAATTGATATTCTGTGTGATACGACGTACGTACTTGTGATCTATTTGTTCTTTTTCACTTTTTTTTAGTTTTATACTTTTCTATACTTAAATTCCTGTTATCCATTACAGTGCAAAAGAAAATTGAATTGCGTGACTGAGTTATTCCTTTTCCTCCCTTAAGCAAAGCAGATCCTACCCCTATCCCTATTTTACAACCCCAAACGTGAAAGTAAGAAGGTAAAAAATGTGCTTGAGTTGTATGGTGCATCTGAACTCGTCTGTGAAAAAATTGGTGCATGGTATGCTTAAGGATGGCCACCACTGCTCTAGGCAGAGTACAATTTTTTAAAAAGCCAGTTTTTAATGTCTTTCTGAAAACCAGATTTCTGGGGAAATACGCACCACAGAAGTGGGGCAGCAATGGAGAAGACTTGCTTTTGTAAGACCTTTAGACTACTATCTCCCTTTACCAGATACTATTAAGAAGAGTTGGCTTACCTGAACAGTCTTCTCTGTGCGCTGCGGGGAGAGTCCAAGCATGGGATAAACTTCAGTCGGTTGCCAAGGGACTGAGTTAAAAATAGATTGAAACACGCCCCCTGCTCCATCAACTGTTACTAGTCAGTTTTCAAATGAAGGTGAAGACGATCCTCCAAGGTCAGACGTGATGAGAGAGCAGTTGCAGTGACCCTGGACCTCACAAGCCAGGGCGGGTTTGGACTCTCCCCGCAGCGCACAGAGCAGACCGTTCAGGTAAGCCAACGCTTCTTCTCCTGTGTGCTGCTAAGGAGAGTCCAAGCATGGGATATACCCAAGCTTAAGTCTCGTGGGCAGGAGAAGGCTGGTCCAGGGGAGCAGACCCTCTGGAGTACCCGCTTGCCAAAGGCAGACTTAGCAGAGGCAAACAAATCCAGTGTATAATGCTTGACAAATGGGAAAGTTGTACACCACATGGCCGCTCTACAGATGTCTTCAATTGATGCCTGCGTGGCCCAGGCCGCCGAGGTGGCCGCGCTGCAGGTGGAGTGCGCAGTGATCCTACTCAGGACACTGGGTAGGCCTTCGTAGGCTCGGGCGATGCACACCTTAAGCCAGTGGCTGACAGTTTGGGGTGTGACCTTGCGACCCATAGAGACCGGCAGGAACGCGACGAATAGCGCCTCAGTCTTCTGGAATGAAGCCGTCGGTCGGATATAAATCCGGAGAGCCCTCCTGACATCCAACCTATGCCAACAATGTTCCGACGGGTGTCTCAGTTTGGGACAAAAGTCTGGCAGTATTACCTCCTGGGCCCAATGGAACCAGGAGTTCACTTTAGGAAGGAAGGAGGGATCCAGACAGAGGACAACCCTGTCAGGATGAAAGTGACATAAGTCCTGGCGCACTGAGAGTGCAGCCAGTTCGGAAACCCTCCTGGCCGAGGTAATAGTGACCAGGAAAGCTGTTTTGAGTGTCAGGAACTGGAGTGATACTGTTCTCAATGGTTCAAATGGAGAAGACTTGAGTGCTTGCAGGATGAGGGAGAGATCCCAAGAAGGGTATCAATGGACTACCTGGGGTCTCAAGTTAGCGGCTTTCAAAAAGCTGCGTACTCTGGGATGGTAATACAGTGACTGCAAATTGTCCAGTTTGAGAACCGTGGACAAGGCAGCAACTTGTCTGCGGAGAGTATTGGGAGCCACTCCTCTCTTAAACCCTGCCTGCAAGAAGTCTAAAATCTGCGAGATCGACGCTGACAGTGGATCCAGCTGAAGCTGGGAACAAAATTTGCAATAGGCTGACCAGGTCGTGTTGTAGATGCGAGTGGTGGACTCACATCGAGATGCCTGGATGGTGAGGATTACATCGGCGGAGAATCTGCCATCCCGCAGGAGGTTCCCCTCAAGTGCCAGACGGTCAGATGTAACCATTGGGGATCTGGATGGAGCAGAGCCCCCTGGCTGAGGGAAATCCTGCAGTCAGGAATCTGCCAAGGACGAGACACCGACAATTCCACCAGATCCGCATACCAAGGGCGTCGGGGCCAATGGGGAGCAACAATCTCCGCCTCCTCCGCAAGCATCTTCCGAATCCCCTCAGGATGAGGGGAAGGTGAGGAAAGGTGTACAGGAGGCCCGGTTGCTAGGGACTAAGGAGGGCATTGACCCCTTCCGCCCCCGGAGCTGGAAACCTGGAGAAGAATCTCGGTAGTTGCGTATTGTGCTGCGTCGCAAACAAGACAACCACTGGTTGGCCAAACATCCTGGACTGTCTCTCGAAGAGGTCTGGGTGCAGGCGCCACTCCGTGTGATCTATTGTGGACCGACTTAGCCAGTCCGCCTACACATTCGAGGTGCCCGAGATGTGTTCTGCTCGAAGCGATCTCACATGTAACTCCGTCCATAGTCCAATTTCAAGCCAAATAGCAGCGAAGCAATGAGGTCTGTCTCCAACGAAAATGCCACCAAAATGGCGATTGTGACAGGCGCGGCAGTTAAAATTGCCAGTGGTTCGCCCAGCAACAGCAGAAAGACCTGTGCAGCCAATCAAGTGCCTCCTGTACAATCAAAATGGCCGTCATGTTGAGGCTTTGCCCTTCGAAGGGCAACGTGAAACACTAAATGGCCACCATCAGTAGAACGAGGAGGCGAGGCTCCAATCCCCACTGAGCGTCAACTGCCTATCAATCTAGGTGGCGAGAGCGGTCTGTCGGCACAGGCAATTATCCAAACTTCCGAGGCTCTGAAGGAGATGAGTCTCCCGCTGCCTCATACCGCTGCAATCGAGTATAGCCCACGTGGGACAGGGACTCCAGCTGCCTCAGCTGTTTGGCGGCGGCAGTTCTTGCCGGCGGACTGGATGAACCAGCTCGCACACTGGCAGCAAGAAAGACACAGGGAACGAGGAATCCCCTCCTCAGCTAGCTTCTGATGCAAAAGGTAAAGGAGAGTCCAAGCTGTGAAACTATCAGTCGTTTACCAAGGGTAACTGAAGAGAAAAACTAAAAAAACTAAGAAACATCCCTTCTGTCTCGACTGAGTTTGAAAACTGACTAGTGACAGTTGGTGGAGCAGAGGGCGTGTTTCAATCTATTTTTAACTCAGTCCCTTGGCAACCGACTGAAGTTTATCCCATGCTTGGACTCTTCTTAGCAGCGCACAGGAGAATAGGTAATTCTGTAGATTTAAACCTAAAACATGAAGGTTTAAAGTTGGAAATGTAACCTTGAAATATACCCAGAAGCAAAATGTTATTGTTGTTGTTATGGTTTGTCACACAGCCAGTTGTTTAGATTGGATTTAGCATTTTTATCTACCCATCGACTATATAGTCCAAAGACCTGGATAGGCCGAGTCCTGTTTATTTGGGCTTGACAGTAAATAAATGAACAAGATTTATTTATTTATTTATTTATTTATTTATTTATTTATTTATTTATTTATTTATTTATTATTTATTTATTTATTATTTATTTATTATTTATTTATTTTATTTTATTTATTTATTTATTTATTTATTTAAATTGATTTTTATGCCGCCCAACTCCCGGGGGACTCTGGGCGGCTCACAACATATCAGAATCCATTCCACAGTATAAAAAATACAATAATTAAAAAGTACAAAAATTAAAAAGAGTATCTCACATTCACAATCAAGGGGGGAGACTCATATCTAGTCTAGTTGGTCTCACTTTCACCCCGCCTGCCGGAAGAGCCAAGTTTTTATTGCTTTACGGAAGGCCAGCAGGGTGGGGATAGTCCTGATCTCTGGGGGAAGCTGGTTCCACAGGGAGGGAGCTCCCACAGAGAAGGCCCTCCCCCTCGGCCTCGCCAACCGACATTGCTTGGTCGATGGGACCTGGAGGAGGCCAACTCTGTGGGCCTTGACCGGTCGTAGGGAGGTATGTGGCAGGATGCGGTCCCGAAGGTAACCTGGCCCTGAGCCATGTAGGGCTTTAAAGGTTAAAACCAACACCTTAAATTGGATCCGGAGACTAATGGGCAGCCAACGCAGCTAGCGGAGGATCGGTGTTACGTGGGTGTATCTGGGTACACCCACCACAGCTCGCGCAGCTGCATTTTGCACCAATTGTAGTCGCCTGACACTCTTCAAGGGTAGCCCCATGTAGAGCACATTGCAGTAATCCAGCCGTGAGGTGATAAGGGCGTGAGTGACTATGAGAAGTGCCTCCTTCTCCAAGTAGGGTCGCAATTGGTGCACAAGACGTACCTGTGCAAAGGTCCCCCTAGCCACAGCTGAAAGATGTTGCTCCAATTTTAGCTGTGGGTCTAGGAGGACACCCAAATTGCGGACCCGTTCTGAGGGAGCTAATTTCTCCCCCCCAAGAACCAAGGAGGGACAATTGGTCAAGTCCTTAGGAGGCAATATCCACAGCCACTCAGTCTTGTCAGGGTTAAGTACAGTAAAACCTCCATAGTTGATCACCTCCTTACATTGACCACCTCCCTAAGTTGACCTAATTTTCATAGACTGGACATACACTATATGTACACAATAGAAAGCCAACTTCTGAAAGTTGTATCTTGACCAACTGGACCTTGACACATGGTATTAATTTACTGTATAACTTGACAGAAAGTTGAGTTGAGACCAGTCTGTACCAAGGGCAAGAAAAGTGAAATGCAGACTTGGTAGCAATGAATTTCTTTCAAGAAGAATATCAAAGAATACAATATTTTGACTTTGATTCACAGTAAAGATGACATTTTTAACACTGACGAGTGTGGGCTCTTTTTCAAAGCGATGCCTGACAGGACCCTCGTTATGAGGGGAGACAGAATGTTTTACAGTTCTGCTGTGCGCCAGCTTAACCAGAGAGAAGCTAAAACCTCTGGTGATTGGTAAATGTATTGAATTTGTATGATACAGTATTGTATGAATGATTTTCCTGTGTTTTCACTATGTGTCTTTCTATATGACGTTCTCTAATAAAAGCTGTATAATAAAATGAGGCACGTGTACATATCAGTACAGTTGTTCCGACCACCTCCATTTGTTGACCACTTTAGTTCAGTCACCTCCATTTGTTGACCACTTTAGTTCAGTCAACTTTCAGAGGTTTTACTGTATAATATTTTGACTTGTTTAATTGAGTTCTCTTTATCTGGTTTTAGGATTTCTATGGAGAACAAGTCACATTTTCATATTTATTCAGAAATATTTAAAATTCAAAAACTTTAGCACATGTCCAGGCAAGAGGTGACTAAAAAATGTGACTGAAGAGAGCCTTTTATTCCAGAAAATGTCATAATGTCATTGGTATACAAGATAGAGCTGTGAAAATACATTACTTACTACAGTTACTATCTGTTCATTAAAACTGGAATAAGGACTCCCAAGTTACTAGCTACTTCTCTACAAGCAAGTACAACCTTTTCAGAGAAAATCAAGACGGCTTTTGAAACAAAAGCTATTCTCTCTTGCTGGGATTGAGCTTTAATTTATTAAGCAAAAGTTATTAAGCAAAAGCTTTCTTAAAACAGAAGCTACTGAGAAAGTTTCTTGCTGGGATTGATCTTAAGTTCTAATAGTCTTGCCAACATCATCTATTTCGTTCAGGTTCAGGATTTAAAGTTGATTTATCATTTGTGTCATTTAATGATCTTGTAGATGTTAGATAGTAGCGATGAAGTACACTGGGCCCTGCAGTAGAACACAAATCAAAACTCAGATTCAATCTATTTACCATCACCAATTGGAACCATCTGGAACAGAGGTGGGTTCCTGCCTGTTTTTGCCGGTGCAGTTAATAGCTGTTGTTCGGCGCAGAGCCGAAGACGCTGCTGCCGTTCGCGGTGTGGGAGCTTTCCCCGGGCACTTTCCCTGCCCACATGGACGCCGCCAATTGCGTTCTTTTGCCCTCTGCGCATGCAGAACGCTTTGCGCATGCACAGAGGGCAAAAGAACGCAAACGGCGGCATCCATGCGGGTGGCGGCAGTGCCCGGGGAAAGCCCCCGCGCCGCGAACGGCAGCAGCGTCTTCGGCTCTGCGCCAAAGCTATTAACCGCATCGGCAGGAACCCACCTCTGATCTGGAAACAGGGTGTGAGAGACTCGACAGGCTGGGAAAGTATTGGAAGACATAAATAAAGACAGGAAGCAAGTCCAAGCTTATCAAACCAGCTTATCAAACCATCAAACCAACCCAGTCTATGTGACAAGAAATCAAAGTATTTCAAATCAGAGATTGTCTAAACTCTAAACCAACTCAGTATAAATGAGTGGGTCAGAGACAATTCAAATATACCATCATCAATGGTACTGAAAGTTGCTGAGAAATGAAGAAATACCAAGAGAGTCATGCTCCCTTTATTTCATCTCAACAGAAATAATCCACTAATGCAGTTTTGGTGCCAAATGAAATATGCACAGACAATATGTTCCTTCAGAACCCTTTGCAATTTCAACTCTACCACTTACTTAATAATTTTTCCAAGAAAAAAGAAGGTGGAAATTGGTTGAATGAGTCTCTAAATCATGAATTTCTACCACTCTGACCCAACCGCCAGTTACCTCACTGACGGCTTTCACTAACAAGGAAATGTAGCAATTCAGACTACAGGGATAGAGGAATACGTAATTCCTACTGATGAAAAAACATTTAAGAGAAAGTAAACAACAACTCAGTTCTAGGAAAGAGGAAGGCATGAAAGAAGATCAAAATAGCTCCACCTTGACTCTGTTTGTCTAACATGGGGTAGATGGATACTGTGACAGCCTTTCAAGATTCTAGTATTCCATACAACAGTAAAAAAAACATTTATGAAAACCTTGTTCTGTTTTCTGACCTGGCCTACCTCAAAAGGTTGTTGAAAATACAGAGCCAAAGTTGTGGAGGGTTCTGCAACTTCCTTAAGGCATAGCACTTCAAACTTATCTCTGGCAATCTGGCAAGACATGAACTCAGTCACCTCTTTAACTTATTCAGCTATTGTTCAATGCCAAGTGGATCTCAATGATTTCATTCACAAGATACTTACAGAATTCCTAACCTCAGCCAGCAAATTGATTTCTGGTCCATTTTCCCCTAATAGGTTTGGGTCACTTTAAAAATTACCACTGGCCAGCATTCTGTTAATGTAATAACAGAGGAGAAAGACTGATCTTTGATCTTATTGTCACATGGTAAGCCTGATCATGAGCTCTTCCCCGCAATCTTCATCTTCAATCATAATGCTTTTTTATTTTCCTATAGCATCTCAGTAAACCATGCAGCACTCCAGGATTGGCAAATTGAGAGACCATTCAAGCATAATCCTGTCAAGACAACTGTCACCTCCCTATTTCAGCAGGCAACTAAAGCCTCACCCAGAATTGCCCATATTCCCTCTTGAAGCCAAGTGCTTCCTTTAGATGTCTAGGCAGACTGTGCAACTAAACACCTGCCATGCAGAAGTTGGGGGAACCAGTCAACTCAATAGTAAGTAGGGATTCATATAACTACAACAGTTGTATCAGTGATGGTGAACCTTTTAGAGACCGAGTTCCCAAACTGCAACCCAAAACCCACTTATTTATCGCAAAGTGCCAACATGGCAATTTAACCTGAATACTGAGGTTTTACTACCTAAAATAATGATAAACAAAGCAGAGTTCAACTAATTGTTCTAAGAAAAATGTGACAAATGCACTTTTATGCCCCTTCATTTTTTTTCTGCTTTTGAAATATTACGTTTAGCAACAATAAAAAAGAAAAACTTTAGAATATCATTTCTTTCCCTCCCTCTCCCTTTCCCTCCCTGATTTTCTCTTTCCCTCCCTCTGCCTGTTTCTCTTTCCCTCTCTCTCTCCCTTCTCTCTTTCCCTCCCTCTCTTTCCCTCCCTTCCTCTCTGCCTGTTTCTCTTTCCCTCCCTCCCTCTTTCCCCCTTTCTCTTTCCCTCCCTCTCTTCCCCCTTTCCCCCCTCTCTCTTTCCCTCCCTCCCCCTCTCTGCCTCTGTTTCTCTCTCTCTCTCTTACCCTCCCTCTCTCTCTTTCCCTCCTTTTTCCTCTCTCTCTTCCCCTGCCCCCTGGGGGGGAAGGAACCCTTGAACTTGTGCTAGGTGGTGGGAATCTGACATACGTAGGCTGAGAATGGGCGTTTACTTACCTTTGATACCCCCGTTCTCGTTGGTTGAAGCCAGCATTCAGTGAGGGTTGTCCACAGCCAATCACATCAAGGGCTGAGTCTGTCAATCAAAACTGAGCCTCTGTCCTCCTCCTCCTTGGATATTGGCCCAGTTTAGACGAAGCTGAAAGACAGACTTGACGTGGCAAGAAACAGTGTTAACCGAACAAAAGGAATACACTGCACCCGTGAGAAAGTAAGTCACCCCACAGACTGCTGAATGAAGTAACAAAAAACCTGATTTATTAAACCACAAGTAATAGTGTAAGAACAGTATAGAACGTATTCAATAAAAAACCAAGAACATAAGAACCAAGAACATAAGGGAGGGTCTGAATGCTGGCTTCAACCAACGAGAACGGGCGTATCAAAGGTAAGTAAACGCCCATTCTCCATTGGAGGTTGAAGCCAGCATTCAGTGAGGGACATACCCAAGCAGCTAGTCCCGAGGGAGGGCAACTAATCACCCACTCCTCCCCAGTGTCTACTAGGACAGAGGCACAGCAACCTGTTGAAGCACTCGCCTGCCAAAGGCTGTCTCTGTAGAAGCATAAGAATCAATTTTATAATGGCGTATAAACTGAGTGGGGGAAACCCAAGTGGCAGCCCTACACACTTCCTCAAGTGAAGCCCGAGTCTTCCATGCAGCTGACGTAGCAGCACTGCGGGTGGAATGGGCCGTGATAGTCTCTGGTACCGGCTTTCCAGCTGAGGTATAAGCCCTGGTAATTGTGGCTCTGATCCACCTCCCTATGGTAGGAGATGAAACTTTAAGCCCCATGGAACGGGGAATGAAGGCAATAAACAGGGCCTCTGATTTACGAAAGGCCGAAGTACGGTTGATATAAGCCTTCAAGGCCCGCCTCACGTCCAGAGTATGCCACTGACGCTCTCTAGGATGACGTGGGTGGGCACAGAAGGACGGGAGAATGATTTCCTGGGAACGGTGAAATAAGGAATTCACTTTGGGAAGGAAGGAAGGGTCTAGACGGAGGACCACTCTGTCTGGATGGAAAATGCAAAGGTCCTGCCGAATAGAGAGAGCTGAGAGCTCGGAGATACGTCTGGCTGATGTAATAGCCACGAGGAAGGCTACCTTATAAGACAGAAGGCTGAGGGGCGCCTCTCTTAAAGGTTCAAATGGGGGACCGGTCAGGGCTTCCAGGACCAGAGGTAGGTCCCAGGTGGGAAAACGGTGCACGACTGGCGGGCAGATGTTAGAGGCTCCTTTAAGAAACCTATGCACCGTGGGCACATGTGCCAGGGAGGGGCAATTTGGACAAGAAAGAACAGTGGAGAGTGCAGCCAGTTGCCGTCTAAGGGTGTTAGGAGCCAACCCCAAATTTAGTCCTTTCTTAAGGAAGCGGAGTAGGAGCGGAATGGGCCATAAAGAGGGGAAATCCCCTCTAGACTGCACCACTCACAGAAAGCCTTCCAGGTGTTTTGATACACCCTGTTAGTGGAAGGACGCCTGGAGGCCAAGATGACTTCAATGGTGTCCAGATCATAGTGTTGCCGCTTTAGGACCTCCCGCTCAACCGCCATGCGGTCAAGCGTAACCAGTGCGGGTCTGGGTAAACCACTTCCCCCTGTTGGAGCAGATCCGGAAGGGGGGGCAGTCTCCACGGGTGCCCTCGGGACAGGAAAAGGAGATCCCCGAACCAAACCCTGCGTGGCCAGTGAGGGGCAATTAGAATCACCTCCGCAGAATGTTTTAATACTTTCTGGATGACCTTGGATAGCAGAGGGAGGGGAGGGAAGGCATACAGGAGTCCCTGGGGCCAAGGTGAGCGCAGGGCGTCGACTGCTTCTGCGCCTTCCGTCGGGAAGCGAGAGTAGAACCGGCTGAGCTGTGCATTCTGTGGGGTAGCAAACAGATCAATTAAAGGTAAACCAAATCTATGAACAATCTCCTGAAATACCCCTGGATGTAGCTGCCATTCGGTCTGGTCTAAATCCCGACGGCTGAGCCAATCAGCCTGCTTGTTGGCTTCCCCTGAAATATATTCCGCTGAAAGGGAAATAAGGTGTTTCTCTGCCCACAAACCCAGGGACAAGGCCTCCTCTAACAGGGCCGCTGAGCGTGTTCCCCCCTGCCTATTAACATGGGCTTTGGCCGTGACGTTGTCGGTGAGGACCAACACATGAGAACCTTCTATCCTAGTCTTAAAGCTCTTCAAAGCTAAACGGATAGTGCGCAGTTCTAGTAGGTTAATGGGGCAATTGGATTCCTCCCTAGACCAGGTGCCCTGGGCCAGTTGGCCCTGAATATGTGCCCCCCAGCCTGAGAGGCTGGCATCAGTGGTTACTGTAATTCTATCTGGTAGGAGGAAGGAAGAGCCTTCTTTCAAGGCTGAGGATGTCCACCAAACTAGGGAATGTCTAACTTGAGAGGGCAAACGAACCCAAACCGCAGGGGGGGACTGACCCGGGGGTATAAGTGGAAGTAAGAACCACTGCAATCTACGGGAGTGCAACCGTGCCCAGGGCACGATATCGATGCACGATATCATTTTCCCCAGTAGCGTGGCCAACAGGCCCAGAGAAACTGAGGGACAGCGGCTGATGTTAGCTATGATGACCCTGATGCTGTCCTGCCGTTCGGGGGATAGGAAAACCTTGCACTGCTGGGAATCAATAATTGAGCCCAGATGAAGAATTGAGGTACTAGGCACCAGACAGCTCTTACTGTGGTTGACCGAGAAGCCATGTCGTTGGAGCTCGTCCAGTACGACTTTCACATGGCGCTCTGCCAGGGACCTGGAAGAAGCCTGAAGCAGAATGTCGTCCAGGTAGCACTGTACCCTAATTCCTAAAGAACGAAGGTGAGCCTCCAATGCCGCCAAGATCTTTGTAAAAACTCGAGGGGCTGAGGAGAGGCCAAAAGGAAGTGCTCTATACTGGAAGTGTCTTCCAGCAAAACAGAAACGGAGAAACTGCCTGTCAGTAGGTGCTATGGGGATGTGGAGATATGCTTCGGAAAGGTCTAAGGAGACCAGATAATCAGCTCTATGGATACCCCTGAGGATAGAACGTAGGGACTGCATTTTGAATTTGCGATATTTAACAAACTGGTTTAACCTTTTGAGATCAAGTATAGGTCGCCAATCCCCGGAGGGTTTTGGAACCAGAAAAAGTATTGAGTATACTCCTGTTCCTCTCTGTTCCCTAGGTACCGGTTCAATGGCCCTAATCTCCAGGAGATGGCGAATGGCCTGTTCCATTAAGCTGCGCTTTTCTGGAACTCCGGAAACGTGACAGGGTATAAAACTTGGAGTGGGCTGTGACCAAAATTCCAATGATAACCCAAACCGGATAGTTTGTCTAACCCAGGCGTCCTGAGTGGTCACTTCCCAGGTATCTGCAAACCTGGCTAGTCTACCACCAATTGGGAAATCCTGAAATAAATTATTTGCCTCGTCTGGAAAACTTGTTACCCCATCCCCTATAGGGACGTTTGTAAGATCTGCCCCTGGCCGATCTATCCTGGTAAAAGGACCTCTGGCCATACTGACCTGGGGTTCGGGACAGATTGGAACCCTGGTCAGCCGATCGAAAGGGCCGTCTAGGATATGGGTTATGACGGAAGGAACCTTTTTTGTTATGAGTTGGAAGGACCTTCCTACGATCTTTTGACTCCACCAGTAGTGGATCTAAAACTTCCCCAAAAAGAGATTGGCCCGCAATCGGCTTAGAGGCCAAGCGCCATTTTTGGCGAGCATCGGCAGTCCAGTTCTTGAGCCAGTTCACCCTGCGACCTGCCGTGGCCGCTGCAATGGACTTTGAAGAAAAGCGTGCTGCCCTGAGTGTAGCATCCGCTGTAAATTGAGTTGCAGCTATGACTTTGTTGAGGTCTTGATGAATGCGAAGTTCTGATGAGGGAATCAGCTCCTGGAGCTGGCGCAGCCACAAGAGCGACGATCTGTCAAAGAAGGATGCAGAACAGGAAGCGCGAACCGCCCAGGCCGAGGCATGGTGGGACTTAAGCAGGAGTTGTTCTAGCCGACGATCATCCGGTTTCAGGAGCTCCTCAGCTTCTCCCGGAATGGGATTTGGAGAGTGGAGCGCAGCTACCGGGACGTCCACCGATGGAGGTGAGAGTAGGCCCGTCAGTTCAGCCGCCGTATTAAAGAATCTCTTGTCCTGCGCGGAAGGCATTGGTCCTGAGGTTGGAGCCACGAACTGACGCTGCACGTTGTCCAGGAATATCTTGGGCGCTGGAATAACATCCAGCTCTGTCACTTGTTCCTCAAAAACCGGAACTTTGGTTGAAGAAGTCGCCGCATCTGTTGTTACTGGAGCAGAGGATAAGCCAGCTACATTCCTGGCCTTATGTAGTAAAGACTTGAATAAGGCAGGTGGGAATAAGCCCACAGAAGTGGGTTGTTCTGGAGCGAGGCCTTCATCCTCTGACAGTGCTGTGGGATCGCACTCACCCTCTTCCAGGGTGGCAGGTCTGATATCCTCACTGGAATCATCGGAAGAGTCTTCAGCAATGGTTGCTCCCCTGAGGGACTGAGAATGTGCTTGACTAGAAGGTCTGGATGGAATGGCCTGGGCAGAGGCTTGAATTTGTTGGAATCCAGCTAGGCACTGTTGCACAGTTGCTGCCATGACCATCTGCCAGCTTGGCTGGTCAGGCTGATGTGAAGGGCCCGCCTGAGAAATCAAGGAGCTGGAGGCCACACTAGCAGGGGGCCTAGCTGCCTGTGTCCAGTCTATGGTGGGAGCAGAGGCCACAGGACAATCAGGCCCAAATGCAGAGGCAGTTTCCTGGGGATTACCCTGGGCAGATGAGAGCAGGCCCCCTTCCCCCCATACATTGGGGTCTAATAGGTTGGGCGCAGGGACATCCAGGTTGTGGACTTGAGCCTGGACCACTACCTGGTGCTGTGGGGGTGCCATGGCTTCCCCTTGTTGATCAGCCCTGTCCACAATGCGCTGCAGAGCTCGATCGCGCCTCCTCTCATCCCTTTCTGCAGCTTTTGACCCTTGTTTAGCTTCCACCGGGGCAGGAGTGATCTCCTCCCCGGGATCAGGCCCTTTCTGGGTTTTTGTTTGGGCCCTCTTCGCCGGAGCTCTTGCAGTCTCCGCCATCGTGCCTCAGCAAATTTGAGCCCTGCGCGCGCAGCTCGATGACGCTGCGCTTCCAAAATGGCGACCGTCTCAAAGAGCGGGAAAATCGACAATTTGAAAAGGCGGCTTGGCGCGGAGCTCAGAATGCGCGCCGCCGAGCCGCTAGAGCGAAAGGAGTCAGCTGCCAGGTCGGACTCTCTAAACGGGCTAGTATCGATCGCTCTCGCCGTTACCCTTGCTCCTGTGCTCCCCAGGAGGTTTGGCAAGGGGTTTTGTCCCTCCAGCACTCATCGGAGTGCATGCACTGGCCGATGGAGAAAAAACTTTCACCCCCCCCTTGCTCTGTAAGCCATTCGCAGCTTGAAAGTAAAGAAGAGGGGGGGGGTTAGCTGGAAATAAGGCACTTAACGGCCACAAGTGGCATATTGTTAAGGCCTGGGACTGGGAAATAGCAATTTCCTAAGGGCTTGTCTACTTTAAAAAGTTTTCTGCCCCTTTTTATTTATTTATTATTATTATATATATATATATATATATATATATATATATATATATATATATATATATATATATATATATATATATATATATATATATATATATATATATATATATATATATATATATATATATATATATATTTATATATATTTTAAACTTACAGTTGAAGTCAGCAGTCAGAGAGATGTAAATCCACGTCCAGCCTTATTGAAGGGCTGAGTCTAAACTGGGCCAATATCCAAGGAGGAGGAGGACAGAGGCTCAGTTTTGATTGACAGACTCAGCCCTTGATGTGATTGGCTGTGGACAACCCTCACTGAATGCTGGCTTCAACCTCCAATGGAGAATTAGTCTGCAATACCCAATCCTGCTTTCTCTGCCTTCCAACACATTTCCCTTTACTATCCTGGCCCTTCATCCACTCTGACATGATACTAAGTTCTTAACCCATGACCCTACTCAAACAGCTCCATTCCAATCCTACAGCGTCTTACAACCACCATCTACCTCATTCAGAGGTATTTTCACTCTACAGCCATCTTGTTCTTAAACTTAAACCACACTTTCGAGTAATTTTTCATTCAGGGAACTTCTTACCATCACCTCTCTTTCTAGACGTTCATCTGCGTCTAGTCAGTCTCCTGAACTTGGAGTGTCACCCCGGGAACATTTCTTGTCCTGCCATCAAGGGAGCAACATTTCCTTTCTTTCCTGCTATCCAAAATCCTATTGTCTCCCTCCCTCCCATTTCACTATCTTTCTTCATCTCCCTCCCTCAACGTCTATCTTTGGTGACTGTCACCCCTTACAGGCCTATTTCCTCTTGTTATATAAATTACTCCTGAAAGAACTTTCATCCACATATTTTTCTTTCTATGGTGACTACTACCACAGAGTTGTGTTACCTCTTCTGAAAATGACCACTGGCAATGAAATGGCTGCTGCTTGGGTAGATGTACTTGGCCATGACATCTGCATGATTTGCAAAACCAAAACATCTCTGAGAGGCCTGATCCAATGCCCCACACTGTTGGCACTGCTGGCAGTATCCAGCCAGCTTTCACCATCTTTCACTGGTGCTCTTTCCACAGTCTAGCTGTTCATCTCTAGCTTCCAACTTTCCACATTCTCTGGTAACTTGTTGGAAGTAGGCTGGGAAGGTTGCAAATGGTGATCATGTAATCCTGGGACACTGCAACCATCATAAACACATGCTGGTTGCCAAATGCCCAAATTTTGATCACATAACCATGAGAATACTGCAATGATCTTAAGTGCAAGGACTGTCTAAGTCACTTTTTTTCAGCACTGTCATAAATTTGAACACTCACTAAACAAATTGAGGATTTGTTGAGGATTACCTGTAATTTATATTAAAGATAGAATTATTAATCACACAGAACTCACAAGAATAAAATTTGGCACCAGGTCTCAAATGTTTGGCATTTACTGAAGAACACTAAAAAGGAAGGCAACTTTCCAAAATTATTGTTGAAGCCATTCTCAAAATTTCCTTACCAAAATCTCTTCTGTCATTTGACTTACAGCGTTCCCTTTATTTATAGATACAGTATTTACAAAATAACAAAAAACCTGCAAATGAGGATTACTTTAAACACATACAAGACAGCAGCATCAAAAGCTAAAGATTGAAATAGTACTCAAATAAGGCAACTAGCACACACACCCATCCCTTATTCTGTAGCTGCATTTTAATTTTAAAGCACTAGCAATTTTATTCTTTGGTCAGAGAAGGTGAATATATACTGCTCCCGAAGATAATTTTTTTAATCAATTATGCTAGTATCTATTTTTTTTTATTTGTCAAGATGTCACCTTTCCTTAAAGAGCTTAAGGTTAACAATCTAATAATCATATTAGATCAGAATAAAGGATGTTCTACTACAATTATGTCACCAGTTATTTGCTCCCTATTTTCCTAGAACACAGCTAAGGATGAAACCAGATGACATTCTGACACAGGTCAAAACCAATAGCAAATTGACATTATTCAGTACTCCATCAACTATGAGCCTCCACATAGCTATCTTCCCCATTGCACGAATGCAATGTTAAAGGCTAGATGTGCCTCAGATGATATGCAGTCAACTTTCCAAATTAAGAGCAATGCAGAGACCAATTGCTACATCAGAAATACCTCCTGGTGCACTTCTGAATTTAAGAATGTGATGTACTTTATAAACTAGCTTATCTTGGTGAGATTAGACCAACATATCCACACTTCTGATTTTTATAGCTTTTGATAGCTTTTAACCATGTTCCCCTTTAATTTCCCCATTCTTCTTTTTTTCTTTTGAATATTTATAATATACTTTTACATTATATTAGATATTTCAGCATTAGGTTGTCATGATTCCTAATTGAAAGCAAATATGTAAATAAGAGTTCCAATCTGGCACTTAAAGGAGCTAGTTTGAGGAGAATTTCAGTCAGGATGCCTGCTTAAAATCGCTAGAGGAACCGGTAGCTTTTCAAACAAATGCCAACTTTAAAGCATAGGAAGCTATTCCAAAGCACAGCATTGCTCTACCTTAATATTGTCTACACTGACAGCAGCTTTCTAGGGCTTAAGAAGGGAATAATTTCAGTTTTATCTAGAAATATGGGGATTGAAATTCGAACACTAAATATTCAACACACATAATCAGGGAGCTATGCCATTTTCTCTAACAATACTCAGAATGGAGTGCAGAGTTTACTGTCTCTAATATATTTTAAGAAAGTCAGCTTTTGCAGACATACCCAAGAGTATTTATGGTCTAGAGATGACAGTTAATAGCTTCTTCCAAGTTAACAGCAAATAAATATGCACAACATCCACTGCAAGCAGGGATTTACTGAAGCTTTACACCTGTGATCCTGCAGCATAAAAGCAAGCAGGACAGTCTTGAACATTATATAGTGATGTGTAGGTCAGGGGTGGGTTCTACTTACCTTCTCCACCAGTTCGCATCGCGATGTTTTGCGCACCCGCGCTCGCTCTGCTCACACACGCGCGATTTTGCTTCCGCGCATGCTCAGTAGATGAAATCAGCCCGAAACACAGCTGAGGAACTGATCAGCTGTGCTTCGGGCGAAGGAATAAAGGTCAGTATAAACCCGGGGGCGGGAGGGAGGGCCCTCTTTCAAGCAGCAGAACAGGAAAAACCTTGCAAAAAGTAAAACATTCAAAAAAAATTCAAAAAAGAAAAGAGATGGCGGTGCCCACAGACCGGCACCGACCGATCCAGTTCAGTGACGACACCAACGGGTTGCTACCGGTTCGGGCGAACCGATCCAAACCGGGAGAAACCTACCTCTGGTGTAGGTGCACCAAACCACAGTCTAACCAAGCATTTTACACTAATTTCAGATTTCTGGGCTATCCATAAAGACAGCCCCATAAACAGCAATTAGGACTTGATGCTGTCAATGCATGAAGCTATTCAGGTAGGAGGTGGAGCTCTTGCCTCACAATCAGGTGGTTGTGAGGCAGATGTAAGGGTCTCCTGCTTGGGCAGGGGGTTGGACTAGATGACCTGCAAGGTCCCTTCCAACTTTGTTAATCTGTTAAATAAACGTCACTTACCCAGTGATTTGTGCAGTGTCTGTCCAAAGTTACAATGAAGCTAAAAAAAAATAACTGCGACTAATCCTTACATTTATGATTACTGCAGTGGTCCTCGGTCACATGATTGCCACTTGCATCTTTCGCAATTTGCTTGCATTAAGTAGAGTTCACAGAAAAATGGAAATATAATCCTAAGTCGTGGTTGTGTGATTTGTCACTCAGTGATAGCAGAGCTTCACTTAATGACCAAAAGGAAAGTAAGGTTGTAAATCCATCACAGTCATGTGATTTTCCACTTAATGACTACAGTGCTTAGTGACCAAGTAGCCAGTCCCAATTGTGGTTGCTAAGTGAGGACTGTATGGGTCCTAAGTGAGGACCCAACTGTGGTTGCTAAGTGAGGACTACCTGTACTAGGAACATTTCTTCAGATTAGTGTTTAAACCTCGATTCTAAATCCTTCAAACAGAAATAAAAATGCCCAAACTGTTTTCAAGATGACTTACACAATTCTCAATTTTGTGTTTTTCTTCACTTGTTACCCTTTCTGAGAAAAATATTTCTCTCTACTTTTAAAGCTCCACCTTTTTTTCTAGACATTTCTGTGATCCACAAACATTTCTGTGGTCCTGTTTCTTCCTTTCTTTACAACGTTAACCTTTTTTTCATGTGACATATTTCCTCTTTTTCCTCCTGGTTTCATTTCATTCCTTCAAAAGAGCGAAGAAGGCTATTGTTGTGTTCCACTTAGGTAAAGATGCTTGAGAAGAAGCTGCTATGGAGGCGTGCAAAGAGTTAACTTCTTCAGTTTCTTGACAAGTATATTCTAGAATTTGTTAACAGCAAGGAAGTGTTTGCAACAGTACTGAAAAGGACTACACAACTCATAATCCGAAGTCAGTCTGCTAATAATATCTGGGATATTATTCCGTACTCCAACATATCAGAAAGATCTCAGATTGGGGAAAAATGTTCTGTGCCAATGCATATTCACCAGCATGATACTCATGGAAATATATAAAATGCAAGGCAACATTTCAAGTATTTGTAGAATTCATGTCCTGCTCTGGGAAGAAATGTGAATTCTTTGTCCACATACAATATTACACCAAAGTGAAAAGCACTCTCACCCAAAGAAAGGATATTAGCATTTTACAGAATTTAAGCATGACAAAGCGCTTCACACCGATTCATGTCAATATTCTTGTGAGATAGGTTTGTTTTGCTTCCTATGCTACAGATATGCTGAGGCTAACACATTGGTACCCTATGCTTTGATTGAAAAAGAAAGCAAAGCAAAGCAAAAAAAATCAGCCTCCCTACCCAGATCAACTTCCTCATGGTATCCACTTACACATACAGATTATAGAGTAACAGTCCATCAATCGTTCTGATTTTATAATAATCATTTAAGGAAATATGACTGATAAACTTCTCAATTTAGATAATGCAGAAACAGTACACAATTTTATTATGAATGAGATATAAGATGCAGTTTATATGAAAACAATTCTCAATCATATCAATAGATATTAACATTCACTACTACATGTCTAGGGAGATTCTCAGTCATCCAGGTCATGGTTGTCCCAAAGGTGCTTTTTCAAGAGGCATAAAAGCATGGCACAACGTAGGAAAACAAACCCATCAGGACAAGATTCAGCAGTCCATCTGCATTTAAAAGCCACTCTTCTGAAGACAGCAAAGTCCACATTTTAGACAGAGAGGACTGCTGGTTTGAAAGAAGGGTCAAAGAGGCCATCTATGTCAAAATTAAACAGCCCTCCCTCAACAGAGGAAGAGGGATACAACATTATCTATCTCCACTCTACAACACAGTCCTTTCAACAGTTCCAAGAAAGCTGCACACCCATTTGCACCACTCAGGTGACCCTGATAACATAGATAAACCTTCAGGTGGCCTCAATGACTTGCTAAAAGAACGCAAATGACCAACTGTCTACAAGGAATATAAATCCTTCCATTCCCTACCATCCAATCAGAGCTGAAGAAGCTTCTTGGATGAGAAATGAAATGTCTTTAAAAGAAAAACCAGAAAATCCAGTTGCCTCATGAAAAAGCACCTTTGGGACATTCACTACAGTGGTGGGTTCCTACTGGTGCGGTCCACTCTATAGCACCGGTAGCGGCCTGCTGGTGATGTCACAGTACCGGTGCGGTCGATTGCCGGTGCCTGGGTGCCGCCATTTTTAAAAAAATTAATTTTTTTTAAAAAAATTCTTCTGCACATGCCCAGAAGCCAAGCTTCCGGCACTGCGCATGCGCTGCCTTCCTACCCCACAGTGAGTCCAAGCAGGGGAGGATGGCTGAGGGAGCATGTGAGATGCTGAAAGAACGGGCGGCAGGAACTATTTCCATTCCCCTCCCTTCAGCAGTCTGAGAAGCCAGGAACGCGCAGTGATGATCCCAGGCATTTCCACACGTTCGAGGCTTCTCAAGTTGCTCAGGGGAGGGGGAACGGGCGGCAGGAGCCTAGGATCATTGAATGGGGAGAAGCATTCAGGCCAGACGGAGCCTCCTAGAAGAACCACTGCTACAGTCTTGCTGCTCCAGCTGTGGGGGGCTGCGTTGTGGGTGGGCAATCCTCCTCCCCACTTCTCTGGCCGCTGCCAAGCTCCTGAGGCCCACGCCAACCCGGTCACATGGCTGGCAAGCAACACCCACAAAATAAACCACGCCCACAGAGTGGTAGTAAAAAAATTAGGAACCCGCCCCTGATTCACTACTACATTAGCCCAAATTATGGATGCAATTTTCATCCAATTAAGACTCAACTTGTAAAACTTCCTGAGCATTTCTGTGTTCAAAATTCATTGAAAACAGGGATAGCAATAGCAATAGCAATAGCACTTAGACTTATATACCGCTTCATAGTGCTTTACAGCCCTCTCTAAGCGGTTTACAGAGTTCGGCATATTGCCCCCAACAATCTGGGTCCTCATTTTACCCACCTCGGAAGGATGGAAGGCTGAGTCAACCTTGAGCCGGGGAGATTTGAACAGCTGAACTGCTGAACTGCAGTGCTGCACTTTAACCACTGCACCACCTCGGCTCTTACCAGGATAAAAACTCTAGATATTTGAATTTTTTTTTTTTACAAATGCTGCTAAAAGCATGTCAATCTAACACTCTCACTTTGGTACCATATATCCAGATGTCCTTTATATTTCCATGACATGCTAAGACTTTCATGGTAACACTTTCAAAGATATTGTCATGGAATTGTCAGATAAATGTTAGGAAAAGTACAATTTTCACATAACTATTTCTATCTAAGTTACAGGCTTTCAACTGTCATTCATGCAATAGGCTTAAATACCTGACAATATCAAAAGTTAGCCATATATCCAGTCTGGGATAGAGTACCAGAAGAAATATGAAACCTCAGGAACAAATAATAACTGATATATAGTCTTTCTGATTTAATCTCTGGACCTAGCAGAAGGCAATAAGAAGTTGAAGAACATTGGAGGAAAAAAAATAAAACTTACTTGATATTAATATCTGCATAAGCAAAATGAGAGTAGCAGACAGTAATCAAGTAATGGGGGAGGGGAGCCAAGACCTGTAGAGTCAATCACAACTTTAATCCACACATCATAAGTAATAATAATAAAAAATAGTTCATAGCTTTAAAGGGAAGTTACTCCTGAACTCTACCTTTTTTGACATCTAAAACAAATTTCACTCACAGTATTCTGTTTGATTTGTGTTTCACTTAATCCCGCTTTTGCTTTCAGCAGTAAGCTTAGTTGAAAAGAAAAAACCTGCAAGTGTAACATTTAACAGTAGGTTTCATATACAAGTTTCCATTTTATTCCATGAAAATGCTATACAGAAGGATAACACAAATTACTATATAGAAAGAGATGGGATATGTGGACTAGAATACAATAGAGGACAAAGTTGTAAGAGGGTTGTAAGAAGTAAAACTAGTCTCTTCTTTTTTCTAAGTTCTTCTCTTACAGCCTGTAGGACTACCTATTTCAATCTGATAAGAGTTAAGCACCTACTCAGGTTCTTTTGATTAAACAATTTTATTTATTTAATTATTCAATCTGTATAGCTACTCATTTTGTACTTGTGACTCTGGGTACCTCACATACTTTAAAACAACCAAATAACGCAACATAATACAGGAGAACAATAAAAACCAAAATAAACCCCCTTTCTGAGAGAGATGGGCAGTTCAAAATGTGGAAAAAAAACTTTTAAAACCAAATAAATACCAAAATTTAAAAAAAAACATAAAAATGCCACCTGTGGAAGCATACCTTCAATCATAACACGTGGCCTCTGGAATAGAGTCCCCCCAGAGATCTGTGGGGCTGCCAAACTACTGGAGGGTAATGGACAGAACAAATAACTTTGAGAAACAGAAAAAAGAACTGCAACCAAGTCAACATTCAGATAAAAGAAGTCTGAGTCTGCCCAGATCTGTAACCTGAGTGTCTTAGACAAGACCCTCCCTATTCTCATGAAGATGAAGAGAGGATTTCTACCTCTCCTCAAGGGACAGAGGAAATGCATTCACACTTGTAAGATTCTATTATTTGAATCTTAAAAGTATTATTAGATTTTGGTTTCCCAATCTGCTCTACCTTGGAAGGTCTGACATAGTGTTTTCAGGAGACCTTGAAGACCTTGTTCTTTATCTAAGCTTTTGGCTAGGTCAGTGATGGCGAACCTTTTTTTCCTCGGGTGCCAAAATAGTGCGTGCGTGCGTGCCCACACCCATAATTCAAAGCCCCCCACTTGCCTGCACATGCGTGCGTGACCCCCCGCTTCCCCGTTTCCTGACTTCCAGTGGGCCCAGTAGGCCCGTTTTTTGCCCTCCCCAGGCTCCAGAGGCTTTCTTGGAGCTTGGGGAGGGCAAAAACGCTCCCCCGGACGCCCTCCAGAGGCCGAAATTGCCCTCCCAGAGCCTCCGCGCGAGCCAAAAATCAGCTGGCGGGCACTCACATGCGCGCTGGAGCTGAGCTAGGGCAATGGCTCGCGTGCCGGCAGATATGGGTCTGTGTGCCACTTGTGGCACCCGTGCCATAGGTTCGCCATCACGGGGCTAGGTGGTAAAGCTGTTTCTGAGTAGAATGTATGCATTTCTCAGTGTTATCTTTTTGCTCCTGTGTTATATTGCTCCATATCAATTCCCCCCCCCCTGTTTTTGCTTTGTAAAGCACCCAAGGCTGCTTAGAGTCTAGCAATATGCAAATTCAATAACTATTATTATTAATAATAATTGTAGATTGAAAGACACTGGATTTATTTGATATGTAACTGAGAAAGGGTCACTAATGATTACCAAATTTAGAAATCTATAATCATGCACAACTTTGAAATAATTATCTTTATATTTACAAATTATATGAATACTAGAAGTGTAGAAGGGCAAATCAATCATTTCTTCAAACTGTTTTCCAGAAATGTAGGTAACCGTTGAGTAAATGTCATATCTTTCTTTTTAGCTGGAATCTGGGTTCCTGATTTTAAATTAATGACACAGTCCAATCAAGACTGTGAAAAGGAGCAACTGCTCCTTTTTCAAAAGTCCAAGAAAAAAGATAGAAGGGGCGTTAGTCTTACCTGATACGCTCCTTCTGGTTGGGTGGAGATAGCATCTAGGCATGGGTTGACCTTGTCTGCTTAGTTGATTGGATTGAGTCTGCCAGAGCTGTTGAGGACACGCCTCTGTTGCTAACCCTTCCAGCTTTTGACGAAGACGAAGTGACATACTCGGCGTGCCATGTCCAAAGTTCCTCTTCCTACAGACCCCGGACCAGACGATCATCAGGGTGGGGCTGGATGCAATCTCCACCCAACGAGAAGGTAAGACCAACGCCCCTTCTCCATAGTGGTGGAGATAGCATCCAGAAATGGGACATACCAAAACTGGCTTGTCCTTACGGGCGGGCTGCAGTCTGGTCCAAGGTCCCCTGTTCCATGTGTACACTCTGAAGGACCCTCCTGCCGAAAGCCGCCTCTGCTGAAGCGAAGCTGTCCAATTTATAGTGGCGAATGAAAGGGGACGGGGAGGACTAAGTCACTGCGCAACAGACCTCCTCTATAGAATCACAATTAAAAATACAATATAAAAATACAATCATCCTAACATTCATGGGCCGACCTCATCTGAATTGTACTGAGGTCAATGGTCCCAAGCCTGTCGGAAGAGCCAGGTTTTCAAGGCTTTGTGGAAGGCCAGAAGGGTGGGGGTGATACGAATCTTGGGAGGCAGTTGGTTCCAGAGAGTGGGTGCCACTACAGAGAAGGCCCTCCCCGAGGGCCCGCCAGCCGACACTGTTTAGCTGATGGGACCTGGAGGAGACCGACTCTGTGTGCTCTAACCGGTCATTGGGAGGTATGTGGTAGCAGACGGTCTCGTAAGTAACCAGGCCCTGAGCCATGTAGGGCTTTAAAGGTCATAACCAACACCTTGAATTATGTCCGGAGACCAATGGGAAACCAGTGCAGCTCGCGGAGGATTGGTGTAATGTGGGTGTATCTAGGGACACCCACAACCACTCGCGTGGCTGAATTCTGGATCAGCTGCAGTCTCCGAACAGTCTTCAGGGGTAGCCCCATGTAGAGCGCATTACAATAATCAAGCTGCAAGGTGATAAGGGCATGAGTGACAGTGAGCAAAGCCTCCTGATCCAGGTAGGGTCGCAATTGGTGCACTAGGCGAACCTGTGCAAAGGTCCCCCTATCCACAGCTGTCAGATGTTGGTCAAATTTTAGCTGTGAGTCTAGGAGGACACCCAAATTGCGTACCCGTTCTGAGGAGGTTAATTCCCCCCCCCCCAGAACCAAGGAAGGACAGTCAGTATAGTCCTTTGGAGGCAATATCCATTGCCACTCGGTCTTGTCAGGGTTGAGCTTGAGCCTATTGACTCCCATCCAGACCCTCACATCGTCCAGGCACCGGCACAGCACGTCTACCGCATATTGACTAATTGACTGCATATTATCAGGAATTACTTGTTCTGACCCCATTTCTGGGCGAAGACCCGCAACTGTTGGGGTAAATGTGGCCTCAGGAAGAGCTCTGGCCCTATCACAGGGCCACTCACAAATCCCTGCAGCATTTGTTAAGTCTGAGATTGAGACATTGACATTTCATCCGCCATTTTAAGTTCCTTGATTGGGGCCCTTTTTTTGCAACTCTGCTATAAGGAGGCCGGTTGCTTTCACAAGCAGATGTTAGATTAAATTGGAGCAAATCTCCTGCAACCAGGCTCTCATTGGGAGTGCAAAGCTCCACGCAGGACGGCAGAGTAAAAACAGAGCTCCTAAACAATTAGCCATGGTTGCTTGCTTAATGGGAGCACACTCCACTCAGCGCGCGAAGCTCCTGTAATGGCGGGCATCTCAGGCTGTCAAATTTGGGAGCACGGAAGCTATCACTCAAGGCATGAAGTTCCAATGCCTCAGGCTGGCAACACTGGGAGTGCGAAAGTTCCACTATTAATCAAGGAGCGCGGAGCTCCAATGTCTCTGTTGCCAAATTGGGAGTGCGAAAGCTCCTCTGTCCATAAATGAGCACGAAGCTCCAATGCCTTAGGCTGGCAACACTGGGAGCGCGAAAGCTCCGCTATTAGTTAGGGAGCGCAAAACTCTGGAGTCCGTTGCCAAGTTGGGAGCGCGAAAGCTCCTCTGTCAGTTAATGAGCACGAAGCTCCAATGCCTCAGGCTGGCAACGTTGGGAGCGCAAAAACTCCGCTATCAATGAAGAAGCGTGGAGCTCCAATGTCTCAGGCTGTCAAATGTGGGAGCACGAGAACTCCGCTATTGAACAAGGAGCGCTAAGCTCCAATGTCCGCTCAGGGAGACACTGAGCTTTTACAGGCACAAGACTAGCTGTGTGAGACCGAGTCCCTTACAGGTTGCCTGACAGCCGCTGAATCCAAGGAGGACAGCGGCCCGAGCTGAAGCTCTTGCCACTGAGATAGCCCCGGCAACTCTACCGGAGGTTCGGGAGTCAGCCGGTTTGAAGGAAACTCACAAATCTGAAGACTGCGATGGAGAAAGTATCCAGAAATGTTCCTGTCAAAAACTGGAGTAGTTGTAGGCACGTCTGTCCTAGCTGAATGACTGAGTGAAAAAGCTGGAAGGGTTAGCAACAGAGAAGTGTCCTCAACAGCTCTGGCAGATTCAGTCCAATCAGCTAAGCAGACGAGGTCAACCATTCCTAGATGCTATCTCCACCACTATGGAGAATGTGTAGGAAATATTGCTGGTCAGTCCACTATAAACAATTCACACTGTCAGTAAAGAAGATGATTTTGATGGAGATAGGAGAGATCTGTTACCAAAGTGAGAAGAAAAAATATGTTTAAGCCCAAACCATGCAGAAGGAATGCGACAGAGTTTCAGACAAACACCTTCCTAATTGACATGAATATAAGAGGGGGAGCATATAAAGTTAGAAAAAAATCAGGTAAAGGCCAAAAAAATATCAGTCTTGCCAAATTCTGTACTATAGCCCATCTTAAAAGTAATTTTAGTCTTCAGGTAGAGTTGAATTTTTGATTTGGCTTTCTTAAAATGACTAAAAAAACCCTCAGGAATTGATCTCGAATCCGCTCAAATGTTTCTTGTAATCTTCTGGAAAAATGGAACAATACTGGCTTTGCAACAACTTGTGGGATCTCTCAGATAATGCAAGCTTTTCCCAAATTGCTTTGCTATAACCTTATCATGGCAATGTTCAGGTACACTTTCTTCTCTGTATCCACTGCCTCATCTTATACCAAACAAAATCAGTTAACCCTTTTTATTTCTTCCCCATTTCCACAGCCATGTCTACATGCCTTCAAACCTTGATGTGTTAACAGATAATTTCACTTGCTGATGTTTCTAAAAATACCTGTTTTACATCTATCAAGCATTTAATGATTTCCTGTAATTAAGAGGTAAGTTAAAATAATAAAATGTCAATAACAATGCATTAAAGAATATGAACTTGTGTATTTGTGTGCATGTTTGTAACTCTGAAAGGGAGGGACTTTAAAAGAAAACACTTTCAATAACAAAAGCAAAACTTTTAAGGAAAATAATTCAAAAAAATTCAGAGGATGGCAAAGAAAGTTCTAGAGGCTACAATATGCCTCTTATACAATTTGCATTAGTTGTTTTTGCATGATCCATCTTGAGAGAGCAAGAAACCCACCCACTATACGTCTTCTGACAACAGATGGTTTGACCAAAAATTATGCCATCTGGATAGGAAAGGCTGCATTCAATTTGAAACATTTTCAATATAATAGTCCACAAGTTTTAAAAGTATTAATTATTCACTTGTATGATGAGCCTTGTATTTACAGCAGTGTTTGGGGCATTTTGCTGTATCAGAAGGAGAATCGTAAACGTTAGTTCTTTCTATATATACAGTAGTGGTGGAAAGACTGTTGAAAATAACCAACAGTGGATAACATCAAACCTGAAAATAATATTCAGATAAACATGAAAGCTAGTTAGAAGTAAATTAATTTGTACTTATAAGAAAAGAAAATATGTTAAAATCATCATTAGTTATCTACTGTAATATCTACAATATTTAGCTATATACACTCTGTACACTCTTTTCTGAAAGCATTCTGAAAAAATATTTCCCCTAATATACTAATTAAATAGGGATTCAGTGATGGTGCTCTTATCTCAAAAATGTTTAATGGATACTAAAATGACCAAATTAAGAAATTATGTGATGATTTGTAATAATTAAAACTGAAATAACATAATATGTAAAACAAATGCATAAGACCTAAACAAAACAAAACCTCACCCCAACACCAAAACAAGCTTCAACCACAATTTGATCTTCCATTATACCCATTCACTTGGCAGATAAAATGACTAAAATATTGCTGCTCAGTAAAAAATACAAACTGAAAAATGCTAATCATAAGTGTAATTTGTATTGCACTGCAAATAAAAGTCCGATGTTTTAGAAATACCTCTACTAATGATGGAAAAATAATAGACAAAACTCATTTATCAAATTTAATCAGTGATTGAATTTCAACCATATAGGCTATATTTGTTACAAAACATGTTCTTATTTACAAGCAACTACTCTTTGGCACTCAGGAATTTAGGATTACAGGTAGTCCTTGACTTACAACCACAATTGAGCCAAAATTTCTACTGGTAAGCGAGACATTTGTTAAGTGAGTTTTGCCGCATTTTATGACCGTTCTTGCCACAGTTGTTAAGTGAATCACAGAAGTTCTCAACTTAGTAATACAGCTGTTAAGTGAATCTGGCTTCCCCACTGACTTTGCTTATCGAAGGTCACCGAAGGTGATTATATGACCTTGGGACACTGCAGCCGTCATAAATATGAACCAGTTGCCAAGGGTCTGAATTTTGATCATGTGACAATGGCCGTAAGTGTGAAAATGGTCATAAGTCAGTTTTTTCAGTGGTGTTATAACTTTGAATGATCACTAAATGAACAGTTGTAAGTCAAGGACTACCTGTACTATATCGATCTATCTATCTATCGATCTATCGATCTATCTATCATCTATCTATCATCAATCTATCGATCTACCTACCTATCATCTGTCTGTCTGTCTGTCTGTCTGTCTGTCTGTCTATCTATCTATCTCAAACTGTTTAACTATTTGAATTGTTTCCTTTTTTTTACACTTACCTCATTCTTTTATCACAAAGTGCTCCTATTTCAAGAATGCGATGTAATACTCTTATCTGAATTCTATTTATCTGAGAAAGTGAACACAAAGTTATCACATTTTCCCGGTATCCTAAAGGAACTCACTGATAATATAAGTCAGGAGGTCAAGTAAGAACATCTAAAGAATTATTTTCACCACTTAACAAGGAATGGGAAACAATTCAAAGAGACTTCACAGATATTTTCAAGATTTGGGTTACTGATCGACAAACAACTGCCCACAGTACCTGTAGATAAAGCCACCATGCCAAAGATATAAGATGACACAGTGTTTGAAACAGTCAAGCCAGCAGCATATCTCAGAGTCAGAGGGTGGAAAAGAAGCTTTAACTTCAGTTCCCTAGTAATATAGATCCAAATAAGTAGGCTGGGGGACGGAGGAGCTCCTAAACAGATTGATTACCCCTCCTCTATTATTTCTTCACAAGTTGTCCATGTGTGATTTAAGAAAATAGGAAACAGGTTTACAGCATAAAAATAGTATTTGGAATAGAAGTGATGTGTGTAAAAGCTGCCTAGGAATGAGAAACTACAGAATGAAAACCTGCCTGGCATAAACCCAAGCATAATGAGTTACAAGTTTATGCAAGGTCCAATAAGTTTACAAAAAAGAAAGCAAAAGTATGAGAAATACTGGTCAAATTTATACAACCCATACTGGAAATGAGAATTTATTCTTACGCTATAGCTTTCTTCATTAAGCTAATGGGCCTTAATGGCAACATTCAGCCATGCAATCTGCTATGTTTCCTACCATGAACTATAGTGAATCTTACTCATTTTTGGTTTCCACTTAATTCAAAACCGATTTGGCAAACATTTTCACAGCAATTAGAAGATACTAACAGCTTACAGGCTGCAAAAATTATCAGCAGAAAGCATATCGTACTTTTCGGAGTATAAGACACACTTTTTCTCCCCCTAAAAGAGGGTGGAAATGTTGGTGGAAATCTTAAACACCGAATACAGCCATTTTTGGTCTCCCAAAACCCCGCCCCATGTCACATTTTCGCCCAAAACAGGTCCGTTTTTCACAAAAATAGGGCGCACAGACTTTGGGAGGCCTGCAGTGTGCTCCTGGGGGCCAGGGAGGGCAAAAACTTTTTTTCCTTGTTTAACTCTTCAAAATCTTGGTGCGTCTTATACTCCGGTGCGTCTTATAGTCCAAAAAATACGGTAGATCTGCAGACTCACAGGGTGGAGGTAGATAAATTGCAATCCTTTTAACAGTTAATCGCTGGCTGACTTAATTTTTATAATATTATACAAGCAACCTAGAAGTTCAATCAAAACTGGTACCTACATGTTGTAAAAGTCTGCCACCACAAATGGGTACTAGAGTTGTGAAGCAAATAGAAAATGCCTAAAATATTTTCTCTTCCCATAATCAAACAGCAATTTCCAAACAGTTCAATTTTTTTTATACTGGAAATACTCCCTCACTCAATCTTTATCTATTAGGTTTAATGACCCCTAAAACCTAACTTTCATTTTCCTTGTGTATACAAACATTTAAAATGTATAGTGCTTTATTTTCCAAATCACCGAAGTATGCTGGCTGTTATTATTTTGCAAGAAAAAGATTCCACTTACCCAAGATGAAAAAAAATCCATCCTTAAGCAGGAATCTTAATAACAATCCCCTAGAATTTTCCCAATCCCTGAATTTCTCCAGCAGAATTGCATGCCTCAGAACAGAGACATCAAGGCAGGTGAAGAGATGTTAGCCATGACTGCATGATCAAAGTCTTGCCTTATTTTTTACTTAAGGAGGGGTGTGGTTATTGTATGAAAAAGTGCTAGAACTATTATGACAAGTAAATAAGGAAGTGAGTGAGGAAGTGAGAAGACCCCAAATATCCCTTTCTTGACTTACTTTGGTATAAGAGGAGATAAAGACTTGTGGAGTTGGCTTTCAAGATTCTCTTATTATACCCTATAACAGTGATGGCGAACCTTTTTTTCCTCAGGTGCTGAAAGCCCGTGCGCGTGTGTGCCAACACCCATAATTCAATGCCCCTCCATGTGCCCTGCCCCCCCCGCGCATGCGTGCGTGACCCCCCTGCACGCCCCCACGCACAACCCCATTTCCCGACTTCCGGTGGACCAGGTAGGCCCGTTTTTCGCCCTCTCCAGGCTACAGAGGCTTTCCTGGAGCCTGGGGAATGCGAAAACGCCCTCCCTGTCCCTCCAGAGGCCGAAAGCGTCCTCCCAGAGCCTCCGCCCGAGTAAAAAATCAGCTAGCTGGCATACACATGCACGCTGGAGCTGAGCTAGGGCAACAACTCGCGTGCCAGCAGATATGGCTCCGTGTGCCATCTGTGGCACGTGTGCCATAGGTTCGCCATCACGGCCCTATAACAACAAAGGAGAGGCCCAATAACCCTTATATTGCCTGTTCTATGATATGACCTGCCTCAAAGGGCTGACACACTTCCAAGCGATTTACCTGTTCAGGATATTCTCCAAATTCTCTAGATTACAAAAAGCACATGTCTTTTAATTTATACAACTTTGAGAAAGGCTCTACAGCTTCTGCAGCACACGAAGATCACCAACACCACTAACTTCTCACTTCTCCCTGGACTTTAAGAGACTTTTGAAAGTAGCAATGATTTTTACTGTTTCTGTTTCCATAGTCCAATACACAGACTCTGTCATGTTGTTACGTTCCAGAGGTCTTGTGGGAGATGTAGAACTAGTGGAAGATACAAATGAAATAGTCACTTAAAATTAGTAAGATCTTATTCTATATGACCATGTCAGGCTCCCAAAATTAATTTCACTGCAGAGCTGAATATCGTGAACACTTGATAGAATAGGTGAATAATTCGTGCAAAGGATCTTGCCATTTGGAGATTCATGAATTCTGTCAGCCTCACATGGCTTCCTAAAGCAGCCCTTTCAGCACAAAACAGAAGTCTCTTTATTTTAAATTCTTAGTGCAAAATAAACCCTCTGTACTTTGGATCAGTTTGTATCTTCGAAGATTAATAAATATTGGATCTAACTACTAAGCTAGTTTCTCCTTGTAATATTTATTTTGCCCTTTTGCAGTTCTTAGCATAATCAACTCCACAACATTTCTGTCATAGTTCATGCACATTATCAAGATTAAATTATCCAAAGAAGAGTGATGATGCCCTAATAAGATAAAAAGGCATTAATTGCTATGAACACACTACAGGAGTCAAAGAATGTAACAAGTGAAAGAACATTATGAATTAGTCTAAACAGAAGTGACATTTTCAATGAAAAGAATTATAGGAATGACCCCTAAGTACTACTGAGTAGACACAGGCATCCACATTGCTAAACACAATAATACCCAACTCACACGTGTCATCATAACAGAAGCTCTGTCCTTACAATGTTATACTCAAGTATGTATGGAGTATAGTTTGTATCTGGATGTGCATTTTGCTACCTGCCTCCCATCTTCTCTGGGTGCCTGCTAAGATTAAGGAATTATATCCTCTGACCCATTTGTGTTTAGCAGACCTGGTGTATCTAAATCCAAATTTTTATGACTGAACTTTTGATTGAGCTATCCAAAATGAGTGTTTATAACTTTTCAAAGAAATACTGTATTACATTTCAGTCTTCAATAGATTTAATTTATTTAGTTTGTTAATAAATTTTTACTTCTTAAAATATACTGTCCATTTTGAAAACAATGACTGATTTTTAAAACAAATTTACAACTCAACAGGGCCTATATGCAGCAACTGACATTTAATTCCCAAATCATGCTTTGAAACGCACAGGAGTACAAATGTAGTATCTCTAATATTTCTATGCAACGTTTTAAAGAAGCTGCATCTTTTCCTGAGATCTCATTACTGTATTTCAACAGGTATTGTGCACCATTATTTCTTTAAAGAATTGCGAAGAAATGTTACAATCAGAGCTCTTCATGCTCTGAATCCAAAATGCTGTACAGTTCCAGTAGACATTGGATATGCCAATGTCGTTTTCTACGACTGAGGCTGAAACCCAGAATAATGATGCATTTCTTATATTAAATGCTGTGGAAAAAAAGGAAAAATAAAAGACTGATCTTTCTACAGTTCTACAACTGTGGTGGTGGTTCACTTGTTAAATTTTAATATATTTATTATAAGGACAATATGATTAATCTTTTTACTTTTTTCACTTTTTAGGAATAATGCATTTCTGTCCTGTATAAATCCTAAGAGCCATGGTGTCGCAGTGGTTAGCCTGCAGTACTGCAGGCTCACTGCTCACTCCAGGAGTTTGATTCTGAGCAGCTCACTGTTGATTCAGCCTTCCATCCTTCTGAGGGTGGTAAAATGAGGACCCAGATTGTTGGGGGAAATATGCTGACTCTGTAAACCTTAGAGCTTAGAGAGGGCTGTAAAGCACTGTGAAGCTGTATATAAGTCTATGTGTTATTGCTATCTATTAACAGATAAAGGAATAATGGAAAGAAGAGATACAAATAAAAGGCATATACAAAACAAAGCAAACAAAATGGTTCAGAAAATCTGAGAGAGATTTTTACATGTCCAAGAAATTACTAAAACAATACAAATCTTAAGGATTTTTTAACTTACATAATTAGCGACCTGGGCTAATTGAGCAAAGAGTGGAATCTACATTTTAAACAATAAATAATCGTGTTTTCAGTAAATTACTGAAAGTCAGGAGATAGCTGGATTGAAGAAATATTTGGAGTTTTTTTTTCCTGTGACAAAATATTTCTGATTCTTCTTTGCTACCTAGCTGGGAAATAAGAGAAGTCAGCAGGGATTTTCTTCATCCTGGTAGAAACCACAGAGATTAGGTCTTCTGACTATCTGAAGAAACGCCCTTTAGGTTGCATTAGTATTGGCCCTAAAAATCACCTCAATTTGCACAAACATTTAGTTCAGACAAACCCACCCCCAGGGCTCCATCTGATATTCACCAGATTTTAGAGCATGGTCAAAAGTCAACACTACAATTAAAATATGATCTATATGGGGAAAATAATCATTTACAACCCACTATTTAATTTTACCTGGCTTATTCATTTGATTAAATTATGCAAGATCATTAAATTATTGTTTTATGATCGTTTTGTTAACAAATCAGGATGTGTGTAACTAATAACTAATTTAAGTGCTATTCAAACACTGAACTTTCTCTTTTCACGACAGTGGTTCATATTCAACAATATACCAATGCATGCTTTTATATATATAGAGTGTAATCATATAACAGCAAAATTATGTTTATATTAGCAACTGCTGAACTTTCTGTGGTATTTGCTGATACAACTTTTAAGCTTTGGATTTATTCACAAATGTTCTGCAATAAAATTTGCTCTTTTAAGCAGTTTAAAGACCATAATGGTTTAAATTACATGCCATTTCACTGATCACAGAAAAGCACTTTTTAAAATATGCATACATTTTATCGGAATAAGACTTTATATACCTATATAGATTAAATCTAAGGTTTTTATTTATCTATGAAAATAATAGAAATGCTGCAATACCTATATTACTTATAATAAAATATTGACTGAATCAAAATCTTTCTCCAACAATAAATTAATTGTAGGTAGAGATTAGTAAAGGATTTCCCCCCATTATAATAGTTCTAAAATTCTATTTCCTTTTCTTTTCTAGAAGTAACATATCTACATCAATTTACACAGCACATAATATTCATATAAAATTCAGCAGCCAGAAAATATATCACTAAGAAATTAAACCGGTGTTGGAAGAAATGTCCATCTGGGTTCAGTTCCAAGTGGGAAGAAAGACACTGGAAACAAGGAGACTGCTTGGAAAGATGGTTTAATAGTGGACAGGGCTACATGGTTTTGAGGTCCTGGGCAAAAAAAGCACATGGGTGAGAGAGGAAGATAGATTTATACCCCTCTCTTGGGCCCCACCTTGGAGCTTCCTGTTCCTGTGTAAGAAATGTATTCTGATTGGTTGTCAGACTCCCATGAGGCCATGCAGTGGTAACTTTGTAGTGTCTTGAGTTCCAAGCTTAGTTGAATCTTGCTGGGTGATGATGTAATGAAGGGGTTTTGGGAAATTCCTATTATGGCTGAGGGCTAATCCTACCTTTGTTGGATCTTGGGTGAGGGCATTTGCTTTTGAATAGACCTAGCTATCTCTTTATCTGTTAAGGGTTGACATCTGCTGTGGGCTATTGAGTGTGGACGCTATTAAGAGTGAGTCTGCGTCCTGCCTAAAAAACATGTTTCTCCATTTCTCATCCAGGGAAATATAATATGCAGGCGCGGTGCCATCAGAGAGGGTGCTGCGTGCCACCTCTGGCACGCGTGCCATAGGTTTGCCATCACGGTCCTAGAATATTTCATTCTTCTAGGAGAGGGGTGGGTGCTAACTTCCTACACCTGTTATGCACTGGATTGAAGCCTGCTCTTTTTGGATTAGGATTGTAGATTGGAAATGGTTCTACCATTCAATTTAGTTTTTAAAAAACCAAGCAACTTTGGTGATACGTTTCCCTGAAAATAAGACCCTGTCTTATCTTTTTTTGACCCCTGAAATATGGCGTTGGCCTCATTATCGGGGGGGGGTCCTTATTATTTTCGGGGTGCAGGAGGCGGGCCAGGCCACGAGACATGGATCTTACCTGAGTCTGGCACCTCCGTGGCATCTCTCGGCCGGTCTGTGCAGGGAAACACCTTGCAAAGTACAGAAAAACTTCTCGCTACAAGTAGTTGTTAATTGCTCACCCTCGCGAGAAGTTTTTCTGTACTTTGCAATGTGTTTCCCTGCATAGACCGGCTGAGAGACGCCACGGAACTGCCAGACTCAGGTAAGATGCGCATCTCATGGTGGGGCGCAATTTGGGGGTGGCAGGTTGGGCGGAGGACGGGCCGGACCGTGAGACGCGCATCTTACCGGAGTGTGGCAGCTCTCGCATCTCTCGTCGTGCTGGCGGATGGGGGCAGGTCTCCCCCTCCTGCCGCGGCGGCTCCGGAGCCTCAATCCCTGCCTCGTCTCCTCGCAGGCAGGAGCACGTTTCAAAATGCCGCCGGAGGCAGAGCCCAGAGGAGCCGAGCCAGTCCCACGGGGAATCCGCAACACCACGGCGGAGGGAGTTGGTAAAACTCGCCCAATATTACTAAAGTACAGGTCTTGTGTCGGTGCCTGCGTGTACCTGCCTCTCGCTTGCTCTCTCTCTCTCTCTCGGCCAAGAGTGTCCACTGCAAAAAGAGCGGCTCAGGGCCGGGAGAAAGACAGAGCAAGCGAGAGGCAGGTGTGCGCAGGCACTGACACAAGACCTGCACTTTAGTACTGTAATATTGCTGGGTGAGTTTTACAAACTCACTCCACTGCAGAGTTGCGCACACCCCGCAGGACTGGCTTGGCTCCTCTGGGCTCTGCCTCTGGCAGTGTTTTGAAACACGCTCCTGCCTGCAAGGAGGAGGCGAGGCAGCAATCGAGGCTCCTGAGCCGCCGCCGCGGGAGGGGGGAGAGCCCCGCCCCCATCCGCCAGCGCAACATGGAGAGACGCAAAAGTGCCCTTCCACCTGCCTGCCCTGGGATTTGCCTCCCTACACCTCTGGCTCGGCGGGCGACACAGTGGGCTCAGTAGCAGGGCCCTCCCGCCACCTCAGCTCTTTTCCGCCGCCAATCACCACGCCGTGCCACTGGGCATGAGTTAAATCCTGGACATGGACACCAAACATTTCCTCCCGCTGGGTGAGTGCTGCTGCTGCCGCCTTCTTGCCGAAGAAAGGATGGTGGGCTTGGAACAAATGGGAGCCTCGCACGCTGGGGGTGGCCACCAGGTGAGGGAGCAGCTGCCTCTGTTGCACCCGAGCAGGCTCGGCCGGGTGCGTGGGGCATGTCCCCCCTTCCCCCTGAAAGTAGTTGGGGGGGCTTATTTGGGAAGAGGCTTATTTCAGCGCATGCCCTGAAAAGCCCTGTTGGGCTTAATATCAGGACATGTTGTATTTTGGGGGAAACACGAGCACGAGTCTACAGCAGCTGACGGAGGGCTAAGTAATCCGTTTTTTACAGTCCCGTCCGCGCCCCTGTCAGTATTCCGATATAAAGGGCGTAACTCTATTGCTCCGAATAATATAGCATCATAGGTATATAAAATAACACCTACATTTCACATCCTAAACCAACACAATTCTAACATCATCTCAAGTTTCCCCAATATATTAATCTACAGTCATGAAGAAAAACATTGAAATTTTTAACTTCTTTGACATATTTCAGCATTCAGATATTTGATATTCATTCCAATAATTTTGACAAAGGGGATATAACAAATATTTACATTTGATAGTACATTCTGTAATTTAAATAAAGAAAAATGCAAATTCTGCCTGTGGAAAAAGTACACCTCTATACCGACCACTACCTCAAATACCTAAAATTAGAATCAGGTACACCAGATCAGATACAAATGATTAAAACACCATCAGAGAGGATGTAGGAGGAACTATAGATTGTCTTATTTAAATATAAAACAAACATTTTGTTTGATTTGCTCTTTGTTGTTGAAATGTGTGCTATCTCTATGCCTGGGATAGCCTCTGAGGCCTTCAGAAAAAAGGTTACAGAAGCCTGTGATTCTGGAAAGGGATTTAATAAGATTGCCATATAACTGGAGATCAATCATTCCACCGTCCAGAAGATCATCTACCAGTGCAGAAGATTTCAAACAACTGCCATCTTACCGGGCCAGGCCACTTCAGCAAATTCAGCCTGAGCGTGTCATCATGTTACCTACAGGTAGCTCTTGTTACTATTGATGTTGAAGTGCATGAGTCTACCGTTACAAAGAAGCTGCATAAATTAGATCTACATGGGATGTGTTCTGGAATGACTTTGTCAAAGCATGGATCTAAATCCTATTAGACAACCCCACAACTCATTTCAGAGTTACCTAAACAGAATGACCAGGAGCAGGCAAAAACAGCAGTGAGCAACTTCTGACTTCCTGTCAGCTTCCTCAGTGAGTTTCACTCTGGGAAGCTTGCAGAAATCTTCCTCTCTTCTTTCCTTTGCTCCCCTTCCTGCCCCAACAGGCAGGTAAGTGGCTGTTGCCGGGTGGGGAGAGATTGAGAAAGTGAGCAAGTGGCAAAGGAACTCAGCCATTTTCTCCGTTGACTTTCTCTCTACAAGTTTCCAAAAGTAAAGACTTTGCTAGTCTGAAGGAGCGCAGGAGCATCAGCAGTTATATCAGTTTCTTTCTGGTTCCCCAAAGATTTGTGAAAATCTGGCAGAAATGCTGAAAATGAGGATCACAGGATAGTGGCAGGCCAGCAGCAGCGCTGAACAGCAGCACAGAAGTGGCCAAAAACAACAACCTCAACCCAAAATTTCATTTCAACAGTAAGGGTCCTGGTATTCTGTAAGTTTATTTGAAGTACCTTTTTTGATAAAAATTTTGCCCTATGATGCAGCATATTGCCCAATTAAAGGTTTAAAAGTATCAGACAGACCCAAGAGTTTTAGTTGTATATAGACTGAGATGCTGTGGTGCAATTTGAAACAGGTTTTGCCTGCCTCAAACATTGCACAGCTGAAAAAATTCTGCATGGAGGAGTAGGAAAAAACTCGCCCCCAAGTGGATGTGAAAGACCGATAAACAGTTACAAGAAAGACCTGCTTGCGGTTGTCTCTGCCAAATAGTGCAATGCTAGATACTAAAGCCAAGAGTATATAGGTTTTTTTTTCCAAAGGAGAAAATGGCTCTGTTAATTTTTCTTGTTCAATAATTGAAGTCAATTTTTCGGGGGGGGGGGGACTTTGTTCAATTACATCACCTTTATCTTTGTATATTGCTTGAATAAAGATAAAATATTGATATGTGCACGTTTAAAAAACTTTATATGTACTTTTTCACTTGATTGTATAAATACTAACAAATAAAAGAGGACACGATTTCATTCTTGTTTAATCCCTGCTCAATGTTCAATGGTTTTGGAAGCATTTAACTTTATTCTCGCACATCCTTTGCTTCAATCAAATCCTTCCCTTCTCAACAAACATTCTCCATCATTTTTGTGCAAAGCATTCCCCAAATTAACCCTATTTCTTATCCTAAAACAAACATATAATAAACTCCGATTCATCTGTTTGTATGGCTTGAGTGCAAAAATACGTTCTGCACACCCCCTGTCCAGCATAAACTCAAATTTTGCTCATTCTCTCTTTTCATTCATTTTAAACCAGAATTCTCCCAAGCACATTGCCAGGCACAATTAAAGCTAATTCCAGAATATTACATTAAAGGCTAATACCCTATAATGTTTCACTCCTGGTAACTTTCCTTTTGTAGGAAGAAATAACCGAGACTTTCTTACAATTGTCAGGCACTACTTGCTTGACAGTGAGATGGGTGGCACACAAATTTTGTAAATAAATAAGTAAAATAAAAACTGATGTCATATAAATTTAGTAAGTAAATAAATAAAATAAAAACTACATTTCATAGGCAAGTTGCAGAGTCATTCCAAAACAAAACACATCTATATTTTAACATTTTTTGGGGTGACACCATCCACACCTGCAATCTTATACTTCAACAATTTCAAAAGCATCTGTAATTTCCTTTTCAGGATACTAATATTGAAAGCATTCATTTCAATTTCACTCTCTGATATATCTGACGGATAGGAAATTATTCCCATCAAAGAGGTGATATAGGATCTTGCTTCCTTGAAGTCATTCTTACTTAGAAAATAAAACCGAGATTCAATTCTAATTAACAAAATATTTATTTCAGTACAAAAAGAACAAAAGAATATAAACCTTAATAAGCTACATTTTCTCAGCTAAGAATTCACGTCTGCCTCGGGCGAGGCTCACAGGAGAAGGAGGAGGAGGAGACTCCTGGAATGCACACATGCGCAGTAATACATGTCACATGTCTGCTGATTAGAAAATACAGTAAACCAAGAAATATGGCAGAGATGCTCAACTGGAAATATCCACATCGTGACAATATCATTATCATTCATATTATTCAATTAATCCTTCCCAATAAAATTTGAATTCCCCTGAATCATTTTACTGCTTTTATTTTTAATTTCATTCAATCTGTTGGAGGATTCTTATGTAGTCCTCTCCATTCTTCCTCAAAGCAGTGTTTTATTTCTATCAAATTATTCCTCATTTTCTCTCTCTCTTAATTTTAACTGTTCCTTGGTATTTCGGCTGTGTTCTTTACATCCCGATTTCTTTATGCATATTATAGATGATCTTTCTCTCATCCTCATTTTTGCAGCAATCATCCTTTTACACATTGTTTCTTATCCACAGCCTTTCATTTCATTATTGCTCCAAGCATCGTTTTTCATCCTTCCATTACTGTTACTCCATACATTTTTGTATCACTCTGTAATACAATTGTTTTCACTGTTTAAAGCATTTTCCCCATCAAATTTCCTTACTTTCACGTTTTATTAATTGTCTGGAATATTAATCGTATCGTAATATTTTTTCATATATATTGCTTTCTCTTCCTGTAATTTTTACTCTTTTTTCACTTCTTTCCTTTCCTTCGAAGTCATTTTTTTCTCAGGGTGAAGCCTGACCTTACCAAAACATGGCCTGTTCCACATTCAGAATCCCTCATCACCCTTGTATCCTTCACTAATTCTCTTAACCTTTCATCATAAAAAATCAAATCATTCCTTTGCCATGTATGTGTATGAATAAAATTATGATTAATTATAAACATGATTTAACTTATTCAAAACAACCAGTTATTTTTCTAAGTCACCATGCCCATTTATTTTCGGATCTCCAAACAACCCAATCACTTTTTTTGCAGTCATTCATCCCATCCATACATTCATGTCATCTGAGTAATTTTTAAACCAGATCACATCTACTGCATCATTTTCCTCATATCCTATCTCTGATACTTTTATTGCCACAATTTATTGGTATACAACATGCAATTATCATTAACATATGAATTTCTACAGCCTAGGAACATCAATCCATGCCTTCCAAGATCCATTTTAGATCTTTCAATATACAGCAACTATTATCTATAATTAAATTCAACTCCACAAGATCAGGCCACTTCCGAAGTACAGGTAGTCCTCGATTAATGGCAATAATATGGATCAGAACCTCTTGTCACTAAGCTAAATAGTTATAAAGAACATCATTACATAATTGTGCTGATTCATGACATGGTTACAATGCCATTTGTGGTCTCCTGCCGGCTTCCCCATTAACTTTGGTTGTCAGAAGCCAGCAGTGAAGGTTGCTGGTTATCATGTGATTGTGGCACATTGTGACCATTATAATTGATAGCCACTTGCCAAGTGCCCAAATCGTGATCAGGTGACCACAGGAACACTGCAACCACTACAACTTTGAGAACAAGCCATTAGTCTCCTTATTCAGCACAACTTCAAACAGTTGCTGAACAATGGTCAATAGCCTATATTGCATAATTCCTCTTTCTCTTAATTTCACAAAGACACAACATACCCATTTTTCTTTTTAATTTCATTGATTTATTTATGATTCTTACCATCTCCTTCTCTTACATTTCAAGTCATAACCACTACACATTACCATTATTCCCAGCTGGGACAACAGATACTGACTTTTACCACTTATCATAGCTTTGGTTAATCAAGGCTTTGTGAGTAAGACACAAGATTTAGGATAATGAAACTGTGAATGCTAATATGCATGATATTCTCTGTTTATAACACAAACGTTTAAAATAATATTAAGACATTCCATGTACCAACTCTAATAATATGAGCACTATCTATTTATAATGTTGGGGTTTAATGAGTCTCCAAGTAGAAAATCTAGGATTGCAATTCATCTGCCAGGAAACCACTCTTGATATATAGAACATTCATTTTCACTCTGGAATTAAACCAGATTAAATATACAGAGGAACGCAGCCTTATGGCAACTACAGTTCAATTATTTTCTTTGGGATAAACACAATTTATATTCCAACCACAATTTGTCTGATAAAGAACTTAAAGTATCCTTTATATTTGTTCACATGGAGTATTGTCAAGTATGAAGATTTATTCAGGTCTAACATCTTGATTTAAAAAGTTTTTTTTTCTTGAAGAAAAAGTGGCAGAACAAAAGCGATACTAGCATTATTACCGTGTTTCCCCGAAAATAAGACCCTGTCTTATTTTTTTTGAACCCTGAAATAAGCGCTTGATGTTATTACCATGCACTCAAAAGCCTGATTGGGCTTATTATCAGGGGATGTCTTATTTTGGGGAAAACAGGGTATTTCACGCCTCTCCATTGCCTGAATTAAGGAAGAGTGTATGTCTTCTTCAGAAATTTCAACTAAAGGGAATTTCTGAGATATTCTGCCAATATTACTATAACCAAAGCCATCAACTTATAGGTAAAACAGTTAGGAAAATTTTAAATTGGGCAATCCAAACTCTGGTTGGGAAGCAAGGCCCATCCTTAGAGTTCATGAAATTCATGGCAGCATCTATCAAGCAAGCATTTTAAATATCTTCAATGATGTTTCTTTCAGAATGCATTTTCTGATTGCTTTGTTCTCATTTAGTTTCCACTTTGTAGCTTTTGTTTGAAAACTTAAGAGTTAATTTTCCAGTCAATGCATTAGTTGTGTTTCTTACTTTATCTGCTATGTTACACAGATTCTACAGTCTAGCACCTTGGCCTACTATCAGGGTGGATAAAAATCGATGTTTTTTTAAAAAAAATTAATTTTTTATTTAAATTGAATTTTTTTAATTTAAATTTGATTTTTTTTATTTTTATCAAATTTATTTTAATAAAATGCTTTTGGAGTAAAAATCTATCTAAAGATAGTTTTCTATTTAAGATACATTAATAATTTAGTTTATTCAGCATGAAATGGAGCTTAGTTATGTAGAATGAGGCTGTATATGCTGCAATATTTACATTTTTGGTAAACTCATTCAATGAATCCAAGCTCTGCAAGCTAAATAGAAAACCTTCATTTTGTTTGCAAATAATAATATTAAAGATTCTAACTACCAGCAAGAATGAGTCGTTACATTTAAAGAGCACCTGTCATTTCAGATCCATCATGGCAGCACTTGTTAGTGGGCATCCACTCACCTGCTGCCTGCCATGTCCCTCACCTTGTTGTGTCACTGCCGCATCACCAGCCGTCCCATTAAAGTGAATGGGACTGTCGCTGAGTCAACAGCGGGTCAGAGGAGGAGCCGCTGCAGGACAAAGATGACAGTTGCTCTTTAAAAATTATGATTTAAATCAAGTTAATTTAAATCAAGCCTTTTTACTACTGATTTAAATCGTGATTTAAATCGACTTGATTTAAATCAAATCCACCCTGCCTGCTATACTAGGGTATATAACATTTTGATAACTGGGAGTCATGCTTTATTATGGGGAAAGGGTGAATAGTGGGTAGAGTTAAGGAGCCAACATTTTATGTGGGATGGGGAAAAACTGTACAGATATTTCATAACTACACTATTGAAAACTAGTAACAGAGTAATGAATATGGAAACCTCAAAACCAGAATTTGGGAGATTTGGCTTGTTTATCAATTTTATATTTTATATGGGACTGTAATATTTGGTAGGGATGAAGAATACAGACATAACAGACATAAGAAAACTAGGGGACCCGACCCTGTGATTCCTGAGTGCAAGGTGTTCAGGAAGGACAGGGATAAGCACAGAAGGAAAGGATACAATCCAACTGTCAGAAGATGTGGAAGAATAGTTTGCCCTCACAGAATCGTTATGGATAGCTTTAGCAGACTCAAAATCAAACTTAATAATGAGTGCCAAAAACCGCTAAGGATCTTAAGTTAATTAAGAATATCAGAGAGGCATGCAAACAAAGAAATGACATATAACGGGGAACTATAATCATCTATGAATAAACTGCAAATTCCAGTAGTGAGAGAAACCAAATTGGAACTATTGTCAGAAGAAAAGTAACACTGAACGGTAACACCACTCTAGCAGAAACTGATAAAAAGGAAGCTGAGAGAGAAGGTGAGCGGTTTTTACTGTTATAAGATTTTTATTGTATATTGCTGTTTTTATGCTGTGAACTGCCCAGAGGTGATTAGAGTTGGACAGTGCCTAACTTGAGTAAAATAAATAATAAAAAATGTCCAACTGCTTCAAAGTATCTGGAAGCTGTTTAAAATAACAGCATTGGAAGCCAAGTAGAATGTATACCTTGCTGCAGAAAACAGGAAAAATTAACAAGGAAGCCCAAGAGGCTACAGGCAAAGCATTGGGGGGGAAAAAGCATGAAATTTGTCAGCAAAGCTGTTCAATTCTAGACTATGAATAGATAAAGGGAAGTTCAAGAAGCATGTAGATATGGTAGAGAAACCGAGCCATCACCATGGCTGATACAAGGCAAATTACTGGTACTAAACCAGTATATTCAGGAAACAAGTCTGGCCAGTTGAAGCAAACAAATGTAACAAGAAAGTAAGCTCTAGAACAGAACTTTTTCAAACTGTATTCCATAAAACCTTTGACTTCCAAGAGAATTTGAGAGGTTTCCATGACAGTATAAGGCAAAAAACAAAATCAAACCTCACAATTCAGCCGTGAAAGGCATCCATAGTAATTTTTCTAACTTACAGGCCTAGTTAGGTTATTTTCAGAAGATCCACCAAATAGGAAGTGTTTGTGTGTGTGATGAGTCATCATTTTGCCTATTGATTAGGAATTCTGGGATTTTTTTTTTACAAACTTCATGGCCTGAAAAAAAATTGAAAAATGCTGAACTATCATTAGGCTGGGATGGTTTTTGAACTTTTGGCAAAAATTGTCCTTAAAGTCTCACACTCGTAACCGTAATACTGGAAAGTGGCCAAAGCAATTGCAATTTATAAAAAGTGATCCAGAGGGGATCCTGGAAACTACAGGATGATTACCTTGACATACTCTCTGGGGAAACTAGCAGAAAACGTAATCAAAGATAAAATTTGGAAGAATAGGGAGGAGTACTCCTTGCTAAGCAAAAGCCATTACGATTTATATAGGGGTAGATCTATTTCATTAAGCTGCTTAAATTGTTAGATGGGGCACAACAAACATCTGGATGGAGTAAATATTATTGACATGGAATGTGTATTTGCACTTTCAAAAAGTGCAAATTCCTCATCCAACATTTTTAAAGTATGGTTCCCTGATGGACTGGGGGCCTGGCTGAACAGAAAACAAAGAGTAACAATAAATGGGCAATTTTCACAATGGATGAAAGAAGCAAGGTCACACAAGAATCTGTTTGGGCCTCAGGGCTATTCAACTTCTTCATAAATGATTTCGAGTCAGGAAAATCCAATGAGGTAATAAAATCAAAGTGGTAAAAACACAAAGCGCTCCAAAGGAATCTCTCTAAACTTGGTGACTGGGCCACTAAATAGCAAATACAACGTTAGCAAGTAGAAAATGAAGTGAACTGGAGATAGGAATTCATGTCTCACCTATAATAAGACAGGAAATTGACTATTGGAAGAGTTGGCACTATCTTGTGAGATCTTGGGTTACTGCAGATAGTTCAATGAAATCAATCACAAAGCGTGCAGCAATTACAAATAAATAAATTCCATGCAAGGATGCAGGTAGTTCTCCACTTAACAACCACAACTGAGCCAAAAACTTCCATTGTTCAACAGGACAGTTAACTATGACTTTTTTGTCATAGTTGTTAAGTGAATCATTGCAGTTAAGTGAATCATTTGCTGGTAATGTGAACCTGGCTTCTCCAATTGACTTTGCTTGTTGGAAACTAGCTGGGAAGGTTACAAATGATGATCACATGACCCTGGGATAATGCAACTGTAAAAAATACATGCCAGTTATCAAGGCCACAAATTTTGATCATGACCATGGGGATGCTGCAATGGTCGTAAGTGTGCAAAATGGTCATAAATCACTTTTTTCAGTACTGTTGTAACTTTCAATGGTTACTAAATGAATAGTTGTAAGTTGAGGACTATCTGTAATAAAAAAAGGGTTAGACAATAGATCAGTTGATGCCAGGGGTGGGTTCCAACTTACCTCGCTGCCGTTCGCTGCCTCCCATGCTGCGAGGGTGCGCCTCATGGTCGTGCGTGCGCTTCGTGCGCAAGCGCAGTACCGAAAGATTCAGGGGGAAAAAGCCAAAAGATGGCGACCGCATGCACAGTGCCGGAACTCGGCTTCTGCGCATGCTCAGAAGGAAAAATAATTCTAAAAAATTTTTAAAAAGATGGCGCCGCCCATGGACCAGCACCGAGCGATCTGATTCAGTGATGTCATCATGACGTCACCAGCGGGTCGCTACCAGTTCGGGCGAACCGGTCCGAACCAGGAGGAACCCACCCCTGGTTGATGCTACTAAATAGTTTATTGTTTCTATATAAATGATTCATAAATGTGTGTGCTCTATATGCTAAGGGTTAGGCATAAAATCTATTTTCTTTATGCGAGTTTACAAATATACAATGAAAACAAGGTTGTAAAGTTTCTGAACTTTAATGCTGATTTGAGCAAATTCCTCCTGCGTGCACGTGCAATTGAGTATGAACTAATGAATTGTACCATTTATGCAAAATTACTTCCGATCTGTATGTTGGAAATATTTATACACTTGATTAGGGAAATAATAGTCCATAAATGTATTATTATGAGTCATTTTAACCCTGAGCTACAAATATTCTCCTCTACTGATATGTTCTTAAACTGCACCCTTACAAAAGATCTCAACTTATAATCATGTATATAAGGGGCCTCTGAATAGTTTGGAATGGAGAGCCAATCGCCATGTATTCAAATGCCACAGATAACATATATACTGACAAGGAAAGACTGAGATGCATGCCACTCACGCGCAAATCCAAATATCTTGAAGTACTTACTAAGGTTTGTACATTTTTGTTTGTTTTGTGCCTTTGAATCAGTGTTTATGGAGTTTCTCAATCATTAATCTAATTCTAATTTCAGTTAGAACTGAAGAAGCTTCTTGGATGAGAAGCAAAACATTTTCAAAGAAAAAAAATCAAGAAAGTCCAGTTGCCTTCTGGAAAAGCATCTTGGGGACTTTGAATCAGTATTACTTCTGGCAACTGCCGTTTTCTTGGCAAGATTTCAGAAGTGGTTGACTTTGTTTGCTTCCTTGGGCTGAAAGAGAATAACTGGCCTAAGATCATCCTGCTGGTTGCATATATGAGGTGGGACTAGAACTCCAAGTTTTACACATGCAACCGAGTAAAACAAGGTCTAGGGATGATACATGCAAGAAGAAACAGGACACACTTTGAAAAAATGCTATTGACTTGACCAGGGGTAGGTAAAGTTGGCTCTTCTATGACTCGTGGACTTCAACTCCCAGAATTCCTGAGCTAGCATGATTGGCTCAGAAAGTCTGGGAGTTGAAGTCCACGAGTCATAGAAGAGCCAACTTTGCCTACCCCTGGACTAGACTATTCCCCTTCCTTTTATTTTAATTTCTGTTCTGTGTTAATTACTTAATGTTAGTTACTAATTTTTGAGGCTATGAAGAAAGGCTACCAACATTACCACTTGGGGATTATTATTATTATTTGCTTGCTTGTCTTTTCTTCTTCAATAACAATATTTATGAACTTTAAACTGCAAACACCTCTCTATTTTTGTTTTGGGAAACATTTTTTGTAGTTGCTGGAGTCATTGGATTAGATCTGTAATAGAAATAAATACAGGATTGCCTCACAAATGGACAGTCTTCCAAAGAATCCCGGGAAGATCATTGGAAGGGTATTGATGGGAACCGTATCTTCACATTTCCATCAGTTGTGGCCTAGCACATGGGCTGAGATGCAGTCAGCAGTGGGCTATGTTCCAATGGCTGCTAAATTCTGATTTATAACCAATAAAAGATATGCTATTTTTATACATCTTTAAATAAAAACATAGTTCTTATTTTTCTTCACCACCCACTCCACACTAAAAGCCCAAGAATATGTAAGGAAACTATGCAAGAATGTGTAATTTTAAAAAGAGGCTACATGTTTTGTCATTACAGTGTATAAATTATTACGATTAACCTCCATGTTTAGTGCTTAGGTGCACACATTATACTGGTCTATTACTGATATCAGAAGCCATGTGTAGTCTTCTTGATACTGTTCAAATAACTCATTATTTAAAATTATATAAAATTAGTACAATATACAGAAAAATATAAAGTGAATAGAAATTTTAAAAGAACTTAACTTCTTTTTGCTAATATTTTAGTATGCCTCAAAACTTTAAAGGAAATGGTTCTACAGTATTATAATGTTTTTCTACTGAGATCTATAAAATGCTGCCTTGTAATAATAGCTGAGGCTGAGTGAAGTAAACTGTAGTAAGCACTTTTCATATTCTTTCATTTTTGTATGTACTTAGAGATTATATTAAGCTTCTATTGTTTATGGTACACAATTGGGTAGTAAAAACAACCTGTGTTCATATCTATTGAAATATAGTATCTGATATATATTAACTATAGTATACAATATATGCTACTTTAATAAATAATAATTAATTGAACAGTCACTCCTTCAGTTACCAACCAAGTGTCTAAAGACAGAATTCCATCCAAGATACTCTCACAAAGTTCCTATCAATATTATATAACATTTCTATTCCAAATATCTCCACAAATCAGTTAAATTGGAATACTTTGATCTTAGGCTCATAATCTCTCTTCACCATAATGATTAAACTCTAAATTCAACACTGCTTTGTTCATTAGTCTTTAAGGACAGTGCTGCTGACCTCTGAAGTCATTTGTATAACACCATATTCCCAAAGCAAACATATACCCACAGAGCTTACATTCCTTAATTCAACAACATTACTCCAGCTCAAGATACTAAAAACATTATTTTCTTCCACTTCCACATTAAAATATTACCACTGAAGTACAAGTTCATTGAAATGTTCAATGCACTGAAATTACCATAAGTGCTTAGTCTGGAACACAGATAACAGTTTTTCAAGGCAAAGTCCCTAAAACCCATTACTTGAACTTAAATAACTGGTCCTACTATGCCATAACAAGAGACATGCTTGATATTTTGAAGAGGCTTGAACCTAGCTTTAATTATTAGGTGTATGAGAAGTTTCTCTTTGTTGCTGATTATCTTTTGAAAGCTCTGCATCCTGATGTTCTTTCTATGCTGCAAAGATAATCTGTGGGCACAAAGACCAACAGAGTTTAATAAAGATTTCAATACAGATACCTAATAAATAATATGAAATGAAGAGACCAGAGCACATATGAAAAAAACATAAAAGCATTTTCAGGAGCATTTGTGTTTTTCTGTCACAGTGTTATTATCATTCCTTGATTAAAAAAACAAGACACAAGAAAGAGGAACAATGTGGATCAAGACTGTAGTGTTTACCTATGCTGTTTTGCACTGAATATCAAATTATTGCTGAAAGTTGTTATGGCCCTGTATCATACTTCTGATCTGGACCATTTTTCCATAGCTTCATGGGGTTTTTTTGCATCACAAAAAAATGTATCAATTGATAAGCATCTTAAAAGAAATAAGATATACCAAAATGTTTAGCTTGGACCCTAAGTCCAGCACAAGGGTGAGTTTCACTTACCTTCGCCACCGGTTCGCGTCGCGATGTTTCGCCCGAGCGCGATTTCACTTCCACGCATGATTAGAAGGTGGATTCAGCCCGAAACACAACTGAGGAGCTCATCAGCTGTGCATCGGGCAAAGAAATAAAGGTCAGCATTAACCCAGGGGTGGGTAGGAGGGCTTTTTTCAAAGCACAGAACACTGTGAAGCCATCCAAACACAGGAAAATCGGCCGAAAATTCAGAAAAGATGGCGGCAAGCACGGACCGGCACAGACAGAACCGGATCCATGACGCCAAAATTATGTCACTAGCGGGTCGCTAACGGTTTGGGCGATAAGGAGCCGAGGTGGCGCAGTGGTTAAAAGCAGCACTGCAACCTTCAGCTGATTGCTAGTTCAGCAGTTCAGCTGTTCAAATCTCACCAGGCTCAAGGTTGACTCAGCCTTCCATCCTTCCGAGGTGGGTAAAATGAGGACCCAGATTGTTGGGGGCAATATGCTGAACTCTGTAAACCGCTTAGAGAGGGCTGTAAAGTACTATGAAGCGGTATATAAGTCTAAGTGCTATTGCTATTGCTATTTGGTCCGAACTGGGAGGAGCCCACCCCTGGTCCAGCAACACAGTTCACACAATCTTATGATACAGAGGAGGTACTAAAGCCCAATGTTTAGAAAAAGCTACAGTACACATTTTTGCTGCTCCTGAAAAATACATCCTACAGGAATCTATGTATCTTTGTCTCATATTCTAGTTACAGCCTCCCCAGCACAGCAGAATATTTCATTAAAACTTCAAGAATCCATCTCCTCAGTCTTTCATCCCCTAAACAAAAAGAGAATATCAAAGCATTTTTATTAGGCACACCATTTTTGGCACCATCAGTTTCTGCTATGTACTGTAATAGAAATTCCTCATGATTGGTTTTGCTAATGCAAAATGATTTATATAGCACTATAAAGGAAATCATGGAATATCCTAAAGAATAAAACAGCAAACAGACATAAACAGATTAAGTCAACAGGAACAAGTATTTTTTCCTTTCAGAATCAGGCAGTGTAGAAGTTTAATAAATTATTATTAATAATCAACAACATGACATTAATAAGAATGGCCCAAAATATAAAAATCTAATAACCCATTTCAAAGTAATAAATTGACACTACGCTTGTACTTAGGAACAAATGATTAATAATTAAGGTAAAGGACTCGTTTCTCCAGATACTGAATCTTCATTCATTCCTACATTAGCAAGCAAATCCAAAACCTCTGTGTTAAACACCTGCACAGTAACACAGATCTACACATCCACTAAAATGCAAGCAGGTACAGGTTTTCAAACGGAAAAAACTGCACATCTCCCCCAAAGGATTATTTGCTCTTATTGTGGTTTATAATCCTAAATAGTTTTGTTAATAGAACAAAAGGTATCTCAGTTCCACATTATATGTGCAACCCTCTCCTATTATTTACTTGAATGGGATTTTTTTCTTCGTTAAGTCAAACACAGCATTACTTTTTTAAGTAGAACATGATCTTTGACTTTAACTAAACCTGTCTCCAACTAAGTGCACTTATCATGACAAACTCACAACCCACTATTAAACCTATTTAGTTCCTTCCCTTTTAATGAGATTGCAGCCTCAATCTTTTACATTTTGGTATTTATTTAAAACATTTATATAGCCACCTATCTTAAACCAAACTCTGGGCAACTCATAACACACAAGGATATAAATAATATATACCAACAACAAAATAAAAACAGTAGAACAAAATATTGAAAGAATTGAAACAGAATTGATAGTGACTTGTCCAAATCACATATCTGGCTTGTTCAACATACTGCTTTTATGAGAACTAAGGGCCACAGTCATTCTCATGTCAGAACCAGAAATAAAATCCAGTAACTAGCTGCACACATTATTATATATTTTTCATCTGCATACTTGAGCACCTCCCTTTCTTATAGTATTGGCACAAAAGATTATTCTTAATTGTTCCTATCATTTAAGGTCATACAAGACAACATTAAACTTCCCCATAATTCATCATCTATAAAGAAAGATGAACCTATTTCCATATTGCAAATAAAAAACATGGAACTACATGATTCGGATGCTATTGTAGGTTGAAGCTATTGTTCTATTCATGTCAACGTTCTGCATTTATGGATGTTGCAATCTTCAATTCTCTCTTAGGTCAGCAAAGGAAGCCTTTAAGCTAGAGATTCTTGCTGAATGTTACCTACATGCCATTCAACAAATCAACATGGACAATTATTGTCTACAACCTCTTTCCCTAAAGCTCTCTGGACTTGCCCTTCCATAGCCACAATCTCTGGATTGTGCCCTCCCACTCCAGGCACAAAGTCCTCTGAAGGCAAGCAAAGGAAGAAAAAGAACTAGGGCAAAACCAGAAACATTCAGAGAGGGGACTCTAAGTTAGTATAATTACCTTCAAGACCTCAGGGAATAAATACATGCTGTAGCAAACATAATTCAAAGACCCTGTAGACTTCTATACTATCATTAATACTTTTGCTTCCAACAGAAAAACACATGAATTTGTTTTAATTTTAACTCTTAGAAGTACTAGTATATTGAGATTGACAGTACTCAAGAACTGGGATAACAGTTTCTTATACAAACTAGAGATCTATTAAATCTATTTATAACAAGGTCATAGTGCACAAAAGCTTTCAGCAAAAATAGTTCTTGGGTTTTTTTCACAATCCTACAAAATAAACCAAGCTACATAATCAAAAAAATATTTGTAAATAAAAATCATAGTTGCATCTGTCACTTTAAAGGGAAAGTCCTGTGCTTTAAAAAAGGTTAATTTCAAGCTTATAATCAGAAATTTTGGTTTTTATGCCCAGGCTTGCCAAATAAGTGATACATAACTCTTGGCAACAGCCCTGCATCTATGAAACAAGGAACAATTATTAAAGTTGTCACAGGCAACAGTTTTGGCACATATTTCTTTTTAACACCTCTTATTTCTCTCATATAAAGCTATTTGAGAAATTGTTTGCTAAGAGATTACCCTCCCTACAAAAATAATACAATAATACAATACCAATGAATTACAAATAGAAAGAACTTACTATGTTAAAAATAAATTACAAAATTAGGTGCCTTTGCCCATTTAACTTATCACTCTAATACGTTTCCCCCTCCGCAAGGATCTATTGTCACTTTTAGAACCTCTCCTATTCCTGGAGTAATTCTGGCATATAAAAAATAAAAGTCATCCAACATACAAAGAAAAATAAATTAGAATGAATTCTATATTCTCCAACTTTTGATTTTAGTATACTTTAATTAATAGTTGTATACCATCCAGAGTCATGCTCAGTGATATGGGCAAAATAATAAACCCCCAAAATAAATGTAGAATTGACACGAGCTACCATCTCAGTTACACATCTATGTAGCATAAGCCTCACTGAATCTCATTGAACATAATTCTGTTGCTAAATATTGAGGAGATTATCAAGATCACCACTTGGCTTGACTTACAAAAGATACAAGGTAAAATATAAACATTGACCAAGATTGCACAAACACAGCAATGATGTATTGTTGAGAAACTGAACCATTTTTATAGATGTGGAAATATGATCTTAGAAACAACATGTCCTCAGCTTTTGATGTAATACTGTATTATTTCTTTAGTTTCCTATTATCTTAATTTAATAACTGTAAACTTATCTATACTTGAATAAGAGGTGTTCAAATCTGCACATCTTATACTTGGTATAAATTTTCCCGCAGGTCAGAAAGCTAAGATCGAAATATTTAATAAGGTCTTTTTTCATTTTATGTTAAGTTTATAATCCTTGAAAACCTTGCATTAAATGAGATATTGAATGAGTGGGAAAATGGGTTGTAGGGCAGTGTCAACAAATGTGCTCATAAATTTTTAGAGCCTTAATCTTAAGTACTATGTTATTCAAACATATTTTCTTCTTTTTCTCATATTCTGGTGCAGGGAAAACATTTTCTCCATCTTTTCTACAGTTTGCTTTCTACTGCACATAGTTTTCATGGCAGATAAAGAGATAGCATGCATCATAGCACTACAAATGTTATTAGCATTGTTTGCTATATAGATTTGGCCAGGTTAAATGATCATCCTTGGGCCGACTATCCTTTACCAGTTTTACTGCAACATGTCCAATTCTGATTTATTATACAAAAAGTCTTTTTTTTATGATTGTGGTGACCCCACAGTAATAGTAGTAGCTACTACAGGTACAAAAATAGGAAGCAGGATCCACATCTGGAACAATCATACAATATAATGGCAAGTGCATGAGGAAAGAAAGGAGTTAGTGGGAAAATGTTCAAGTAGTTTTGGCAGAAGGAAGTCTTGTCTTGTTTCCAGGCCTTTGGTGCAATTGACTATGCTGGCACAAACTACATAATAGTATCTTTTTTTTCTTATAAAAGAAAGTTATTTGATGAAAATAATCAATTGCATAGCAGTGAATTCACATAAAACAAATTTACTTAAGGACACTTTTATCTCAATTCTTCAGGCTAGATGTGCAGATTTATTTATATCCAAATATGCAGAAACAGCAGCCATTCCTGCACAACATAATTCTTCACTAAAAGCAAGGGAAGCCCTACATTTTATTTTATACCCAATTCAATATATATTATATAAATTTAAAACGTTGTTCAAGTTTTTATAAATTTACAAATAAAGTATTTAAATAAGTAGCTCAACTATTATGTGAGAATTGACACAAATGCTTGCATAGATAAATGCTTGCATGTCAAGAACGAAGCCTGAAGCAATGCCAGCAAAGAGTTGCATTTTACTTGAATGGGATTTCACTATAATCATATAATTTAAAACAATCCTGCTGTCATCCTAGTCTGATTACAGCCTCCTACGCAGTCAAGTCTTGAAAATATAAACTGCAATTAGACTCAACACTATCCAAGGTTTTAAGAACCAAATTAAACTTTTCTTGTTTATTTATTATAGCCTAATCTAAGCATAGTATCTAAGAATCATTTATCTTCAAAATACTTTCTTCATATATAACAAATTAAGGATTACAGGTGTCTATTCCAATGCATGTATCTGAACCTGGAAGTTAAGTGATTTAGATTTTAAGATCTTTGTGCCTTCAAATAAGTCTTGGCATCTACCTGGACAAATCCCTGAAGTTTTCTTGACAAGATTTTTGGAAGTAATTTATCACTGCCTTCTTCCTAGGGGTTGAAAGAGAGTGACTGGCCCAAGATGACCCAGCTGGTTTTGGGCCTAAGGCAGGACTAAAACTCATCATCTCCTGGCTTCTAGCCTGGTTTCTTAGTCATTACACCAAACTGGGGTCCCTTTTAAGGTCTACACATATATCATTTATCTCATTATGTAGCAAAATAAAGGTATCCATTACTGCAGAGGGAATGGAGTCGATTTATGTTTACAACACATAATATGGACCTAAATTCATATTATATGCTATATTGTTTAGCTGTTTACTGCTAAGCTATAACTCTGAGTAACATCAGTGGCCTACAATGACATGATGCTTGAAATATTAAATAATTCTTTCCCTTTTTAAAAAAAACATGATATATACCAATAGTTACTGCCACAATCAATATCACTTCTCATTTGGAAACAGCATCCAAAGCCAAAAAAGAGTTTCTAGATGATGAAGTTGTCAATAAAACTAGAAAACTTCTGTTATTCAATCACCCCCTGCCCGTATATAATCTCTGAATAAGTTCACCCCAATGATGTACAGCTTTACTTCAGTTTAATGGTCAAAAATATCTATTTTCTTACTTGAATGTTAGAATCCTGCACAGTATATTGTATATTACTGAAATATTTGCTATGGTAATGTCCCAAACTGACAGCAACCAATCCTATGAAACAAGTAACAGCAGAAAGAGACTAAAGGAGCACATATTTATCAGTGAAAATTTCTCTCGTCTATTTTCCAAGTGGATAAAGTAGAGGCAGAATTATCATTGCTCAGACTACTACAATGCCAACAAATTTCTGAGAAGCAGATATAATCATTCTACTAAAATCATAGACATCAGTCTGGCTCATTGTATGGATTAAGAGAGGCCTAGTAACGGTATTGCTTTTTAAGGACTGATAAACTGTCTAGCATTTACTCCTGCAAAACAAATGTTTTTTTTTTTAACTGCCCTGGTCTTTTCCTTCTATTCATTAAGAATTGTCAACTTCCTTTGCAGTAGTTTGTACTTTGACTTGAGATATAGAAATATGTCCGTGTTCAGTGCTTCTTAAATTGTCTATGCAAAGGAGGGTTCTTTCAATTTCATTCTTGAGTCACAGATTGCCTGATTACAGGGTGCCTGTTTTTCTTATATAACTATATAACTCCCCCTTCCATTGTAAGATTATTTTTGAAATATGAATCAAATGTGTTGTGCTAAAGTTTTAGTTCCCTCTACAGCCAACTAGTTTATATCCCAAATTCAGGACTTGGATTCAGGTGCATCCTGAGCTTCATGGGCAGATTTATATCCAAGTCAGCAACGTCTCTTTATTTTCAAGTACAAGAAAGAGTGACAAGAGGTGAGGCAGGAAATAGAAAGAAAACAGCAGAGCATATCGAGCAGTTGTTTTTCAACTGAAAGCAGAATCCCGCAGGAGAAGACATTAGCAACACTTGTAAGATGGAAACTGGGGCTGGGCTTAGTGTAAGTTTGTGGCACTGTACTTAATGAAAACAACGTACGCAGCAGCTGCGGATCCGACCATCCTTGAGATTTAGTCCCCAAAGTACGCATAAGGTGTGCACCACCGGGTTAAGATGTGAAGCTGTAGTCGGATTAACATCTCACAGAACAACGTAGCGCTTTTTAGAGCAAGCAGCAGTCCCGACAAGAGTCCCGGAATGAGAGTTTAAAGATCACATACGCCGCCATGGGGGGGGGGGGGAGGCGGTGTAGTGAGAAGACAGAAAAACAGCCTAATAGTTCATGAGGCCTCTTCTCTTCAAATGAAGCCATATTTAAGTTTTTTTTTAAAGGGGGGGGGGGCGAGGACGACTTCTCAACCAACCGGCCCTCCAAGAATACACATGGCCACAAAAAAAGTTCATGAGAAGTTACCTTGAAATGAGATTCTCCCGACCCGTAGACTTGAATGTGGGGGAGAAGGGGGAAAAAAGTGTCGCCCAAGTGCTCGGCCGGCGACCAATTCAGACTCCGAGGGAACCGGGGGAGGCCAGACAGAGATTCCCTTCTTGCTCGGAGCAACCCCGCAGTCGGCAAAGGGGCAGAGAGAGAGGGAGCTTCCGCGCCCACCGCCTCGCAACTTTTCGCGACCGCATCAGGGCGGCAAAGGCGAGAGGGAAAGAGTCAACCTGGCGCCCCCTTCCGGGCCCAGACCTTCCCCGACGCAACGCGCACCTCCCCCGGGCCGCGGGAACTTGCGCGGAGAGCGGCACCAGCGCCGCCCGCGCGCAGAGTTGGCGCTCCTACTGCAGCGGCGCGGCGGAGGCGGCGGCGACAGCGGCTCCAACCCGGGCATCGGAGGGAAGCGCTCGCCGCTCGCTCGCTCCCCCTTCCCTGGCGCTGCGCTCCGCCCGCTTGCCTGGCGGCGGCGGCTGCTTCTGCCGCCGTCGCCGCTGCTGCTACCGCCCTCCCTCGCCGTCTCCCGCATCAAACTTCAGGAGCCGAAAAAAAACCTTCCGGGCGGTCCGGCAGGCGGCAAAACGTACCCAGCATCTGCACCGGACGCCGCCCTTCCAACGAAGGCAGGCATCCCGCGCCCGTCTTACCTAGGGGGAGTTTTTCCAGCCCTGCGCCGCTGCCGGGGCTCGGGCAAGGCTCGCCGGCGCTCCGCTCACCGCCTCATTCCAATATGGCACGGTCGGCCCAAGCGCATGCGCCCGCCGTCTCTCTCCCCGATCCCCTCCCCTCGCTTCTGGCTTTTTGGGCGCTCGCTGCACACTCCCTCGCGCTCGGACACGCGGAACCGTGGCGCCGGCCGGGGACGGGGCCCCCTCGGTTTCTGGACTCTTCTCCACACCCTTCCCGCCCACCCGGGGCCCGGAGCCAAAAAATAAAACTTGAGCCTCTCCTTGACTTTGTGCGCCGTGAGGCGGCGCGAGCCTCCGCCCGTCGCAGCGCCACCCTGTCCCCGAGGATTTCCCGCGGGGCGCGCACCTGCCTCAAGTTATTCGGCGCGCAATTGTGAAGGTTGCGGCCCCGCCGGGCTCGAAGCGGAGAATGGAGGAAGAACGGGGAGAATGAAAAGGAGCTTTAAAAAATGAAAAGCCCACCCCCACCCCTCGGCGTGCTGGAATGAAGGCAACCGGAGGGTGTGAGGGAGAAGCAGGCAGACGCTCAGCCAGCTCGTCTCTCCATCCATGCTTGCAGAACCACGAACAACTTAAGCCTGTTTATTTCTACTGAAACCGGCTGACTCCGGTACGGAGCCGCTTTAAGATCGACCAATACCCGGCCGAAAACGTTGTATAGTGCACGGTCTGGCCGCCTCCTTCGATTGCCAAGTTAAATGTTGCTCGGAGTACTCCGACTTACTTCCCGTCTTCTCCCCACCATCACTCCGTGCCCCACCCCCATTTTGTTGGCCCAGCACTGACACCTTCTTGGCTCAGCCGATGTCAGCTAGCCTGTTTTGATTTTTTTTTCTTTCCTCTGATCTCGCTTCCACTTTCGCAAGCAATCCGCTCCGGATCCTGGAGCCATTTGCAGCCCCCCTTCTCGTCTGCTCCCCCCCCCGAAAGATGTAGGACGGAAGCGCGGCCCAAGTGCGTGCTCGCTTTGGAAGGGGATGGCGGCAAAGGAGACGGCAGGGCGGCTGCGAAGGCATTGGAAAGCAAGATGAATAATTCCGCCGCCCGCCCCCCCCCGCACCGAAATTAAAATGAAACAAAATGAGATGGGGAAAAGGAAAGGATTGTGCAACATCGAGAACCTCATGACCACGCGCCTGTGCAATCAGAGAAGAGTAATAAAAGCGAGCGAGTTTCACGCAGCTTAAAGGCGACAGGAGGCGAAAGAGGGACAGCGATTTTGCTGCCAGCGAACTGGAGCCTTGCAAGAACCCCAATTTGGAGAAAGGGGTGGAGAATGGGATCTTATTTCGAGGATTCACTCTCACTCTCTCTGTGCATTCTCCCCTTTTTTCCCCCCCTGAATCAGCCATCGCCCATCCACACGGCTGGACTTTCGCGTAGGCATGATCTCTGCAGCTGGCGTTCACTGTCGAATTACCCCCCCTCCCGCCATTCTTTTTGAAAGAGGACTTGCTTCGTTACACGTTAACACCTCTCTTTAAGGTATCGGGATTATTTTAAACCTTGAACTCATTCTGCAGGCTGCACGCCGCCTATTCCGCGCGTTGCAGACACCAGTTGACAGCACACGGAAATAACCGGTCAGCGTGCGGAAAAGTCATACGGAACTCGAGATGGTCGATTTCGGACGGCAGCAAAGGGATGCGCCAAGAAATATAGAGCCCAAACATTGCGAGATCTCCGGACGGGAAGAATGCCCGCGGAGAATGGAGGCGAATAAAAATAAAATCCAGGCGAAGGAAACTGTCGCCATGCGTTTCAGCTGCGCTTTTCCAGACAGGCGGGGATCAGGTCGAGCAGCCAGGAATTCCTCCGCTTCCATTGAAAATGCTGGGCCGGTTCAGCTGCTGGTGGCAGATGCAGCAAGGGGACTTTCTAGTTTTCTTTCGGTGACTCTGCGAAGAGGGGAGGGGCGACAGGCCAGGCTATCTCGTTCGTTTGATGGTTGTGTGGACAATATATGTTTCTAGGTTGGATGCAGAAATGCTCTGATCCGTTTTACTGCTCGTTTCAAATCGTGCTGTTTATGTAGCATCTTCGATTGTTTACCAAATATACTTTAATGGGGGTGGTTACGCTGGGCATATTTGGTATTAAAATAGTAATCAATCTTAATAGCAATTTGGACCGAATACACTTCTGTTTTGCAAGACCGACAGTTTATTGGTTCTTCCGACTCGGGTTTTTCCTTAGCATAAATTAAACCCCAAAGTCGGCTGCAGGGTGTATACAGTGACATTTTCTGCTTACAGCAGGGGAGGAAAGAGGAGCAACTTCAGTGAGAAAATAAAATATCTAGTCCGACCACTAGGGGGTGATCCGTCCATAGGCTTTCTAAATAGTAGTACTAAATGAAGCATCCTGGAATGTGGAATTTGTTAATGTAATCTTGGAAGTAAATTTCCTTGGGACAACATCCACCCTATTCCTCCATAAACTGATGGGAATTAAATTCAGCACATGCATAATACCTTAAAACTAGTTTTTTAAATTCTTACTTGAATATCAAAGATTGTTGTTGTTGTTGTTGTTGAATATCAAAGATTGTTGTTGTTGTTATTATTATTATTATTATTATTATTATTATTATTATTATTATTATTATTATTATTATTATTATTATTATTATTATTATTATTATTATTATTATTATTATCTTTAGAGCAATCATAACCTGCAAAGTTCAATAAACACTCCCTTCCTAGATAAAGCCACAAACCCCACCCCCATGAAAAAGGGGTGTTATCACATACATCGTATAAAAACATCATTCTATTTTCATTACTTTTTCTTTAAACATTTTAAAGAAACAAAAGTAATTAAATGAAAAAATGTAATCATTCTGTGTAATAAAATGGTAAACAAGCTTCAATATTTCTCAAAAGTATATAATCCTTGGATCTTCCTTGAAATTATATCACTCTCTTTCCAACTATTTAAAAATGGATTTTCTATCGGCCTTGTCTATACATAATGAAAAATAAAACTGCATTTTTTTTAGCAAAAGTTAGTCCTGAAGAAGGAATATAACTTGAATGCTACTTATTTACTGTGTAAATTCATTTCTAATATAATGTGGATGGACTTGGAAAGCAACTGTGTTTTGCAAAATAGCAGGAAAATTGAATATTGAATCACATTGCCATTAAACTTTATTTATAGAAATATGATGTAGGGCAGACTTTTTTCCTGTTATACTGCAGATGCCCAGTTGGCTTCTTCATTCTTTTTTCTCTTCATTAATGATGACCAGTTTTAGCCTCTTCAATAAAAATGAACACAAAGATTCTGGAATACTCTTTTTTTCCCAGAGCTGTGAAGAGCTTATTTTGCAACAGCTGATCAGCAGAGGTAATTATTTTAAGTGTCTTGTTTCTCTTAACTCTCATGTCTTACATACACAAGATAATAGAATACCCATAGCAACTATGATCTTTAACAGAGCTTTTTGTTTGTTTTTCCACGCATAGTCAATATTTTAGATTGCAAAGCAGCATGATACTTCTAGTATTCTTCAACGAAGTTTTTTTCCAGGAGTTATTTTCAAATATAAATAATGTTTCTTAAAAATAAGCTTATAGTATGATTGCTTTGTGGGTGGACTGTATACATACTATTCTGAGATCTTCACACCATTATTTGTGCAACACTTGAGAAATGGAAGAACATATTTCCCTAGCACCACCAGTACCCAGGAGAATCTCACCTTATGACTCTTCCCTACATCATTATCACTGCTTGAAAGCCTATGAATGCTGAACAAGTAGGATCCATCAGTTATCCCACATGTTCATGAATTATTAGAAGAAGCTAGTCTCTTTCAGGAGAAGCCAATGTGGTTTCTTCAGCACTCCAAAAGGATTACCATCTCAAGGAATAATCTTCTCAACTTGTATCATGCTGGGCACAACAGAGCATACTGAGCCCAAGAATCATCATCAACCAGGATGTGGCATTACATTGGCTTCTTAGTTGTACCACAGAAGTCAGCTGGGACTGACAAATGCATGAAAGTCATGTATGTCAAGAATTCAGCCAATACAATTTAACTGGAAATTAACATCTTGATACAGTATCCCCTAATCTAGCATGCTCCAGATGTGTTAGGAGATTGCAATTAATAGTCAATGACCATCCTTTCTACAATTATGGAAATTAAAGCTGCAGCTGATCTGATTGGAGAAGGCTGTTCTAATGTAGAATATTAATGCCACATAATGCCGTAAGATTTCTAACTTCATGTTCATTTTATCTGCTATTGGAACATTTGGTTAGTGGAACAACAAGAAAGGCAAACAACATGCTGGCTTGATAACATCAAAACTGATACAAAGATGTGCATCCAACAACTGAAACTGTTTAGACAAGAGCACTTGTCTATAACATCGCCAGGAGTCAGACACGATTGAATGGGAAAAACAACAACAACTAGAACATCTAAGACCCAGGTGCCGAGGAGATGTTTGACTGAAATGTTTGACTGATAAAGACTTCTTTCGCAGAGAATACGAAGCATGTGCAATCAAAGATAGCTTCATTATATGAGATCCTCACATTCCGCAGATGCTAAGAACAAGACTGACTTAGTATGGTTCCATGCTCCATTTTATTCTATTATGAGGTGCTTTACTGTATTTGCTAAGCTAGAACTGTCTCGCTAGTTTCTGGAGACCGCTTTAACAATGAGGTACGCCACAACCTCTAATGCTGAAGTGGAGAGACAGAATTAGATCATCAAAGGAGTGACTAGGGAATTGGACTGAAACTAAGAATTGCAGGGTCAGGTTGATCCTCAGTCAAGGAAACTGGGTGATTTAGGGGATTTGCTACTCTTAGTTCAATTTACCTTACAAGATTATTGTAAAATAAAATAACTGCAGGAGGACCTCCTGGAAAAAAAGGTGCTATATATAAGATATAAATAAATATTGAAATCCAGAGAAGTCACTCCAGATGCAAGATATTGTAGCTATTCTTGTAACCATGCAAATAGTTCTTGCCTGCCAAGGAATCCTTTAATGCTAATAATTGCCAAAAACAACAACAACAGCAAATTAGTTATTTATTTTATGAAAGTTAGATTGTATAAAATATATAAATCTAGCCATGCATACACTATTGTATATAATACATTATAGGCTTTTATTCAGTATGTGACTAGGAGAAATCTAATGCATCATTTAAATGTATTTATTCAATATGTTCCATTTTAAGACTTCTTGTTAAAGGCTTTTAATATACATCTACTGCTTCACAGTGTTTTATTAAAAGTCGAGATCTTGTTTCATTTTTGAAAGACTATTGTTAGATATTGCTTTAATCATCAGTTTATTTGAAGTTAGCAGATAAGTGTGTCTTCCAACTAATTTAAACACAGAAGAATGCTTCAAAGTGATTGAGGACTTTTCCACCCTGGTTCTTTGTTCCTTGTGTCTAGGATGTGTGTTTTTCCTGTGGTTTTTTTTTTTTAAATACAGGAAGTTGCTATAATGATGCCTCTCCCCAAAATATGTATACCTATCTCTGTCTGTCTGTCTGTCTGTCTGTCTATCTATCTATCTATCTATCTATCTATCTATCTATCTATCTATCTATCTATCTATCTATCTATCATCTCTCTCTACATATCTGTCTTTATCTCTATATACTTCTATATCTGTGTCTTTCTATAGATACAGATGCAGATTTATCTATATCCATATCTAATCTCCAGAATTAGTCAAAAGCAACAACACAAGACTGAAGTTGAATAATCGGTAATAGTTGTATATAGATCAAAGTAAGAGCTTGATGTAGACAAAAATAATACAAGCCATTTCCAATTGTGTGTGTGTGTGCGCCTTCAAGTCAGTGTTTGACTCCTGGAAACTGCCTGGATTAGTCCCTGCAGTTTTCTGGGCAAGGTTTATTTTTAAAGTGGTTTGCCATTGCCTGCTTCCTAGAGCTGAAAGGGGGAATGGCCCACGGTCACATAGCTGGTTTTGTGCCTAAGGCAGGTTTCACAATCTCCTGGTTTCTACCTGAGGCCTGGGGAAAGTTGTTGAGAGAATGTTGGCATGCAGCTTCAGCGAGCTCTGGATGAAGTGGATTATCTCTATTCTTTGCAGTCTAGGTTCAGGCTGGGATAGCACTGAGATAGCATAGCTTGTTGATAGCCTGGAATGAGGCTGATGCAACTGTCTTGGCTCTCCTAGATCTTTCCGTGACTTTCGATACTACAACTATGGTAGTTATGGTAGTTATGGAAGTTACAACTGGTCCAGAAAGCAGCAGAGCACACAGTCCCTATAGGTTACACCTTTATTGTGTGAGATGCACTGATTCCTGTTTTCTTCCAGGTGCAATTCAGATGCTGGTTATCACTTTTGAAGCCCAACAGGACACGAGACCGGGTTATTTGCAAGACTGCTTCTCCTTAAGAATGTCTGTTCATCCGCCTAGATCAGATACTGTAGGTACTTTTCAGGCTTTCTTCTTGAAGTCTTACTATTAGTGGGACCTCAGAAAAATGCCTTTTTCATGGCTGCCCCTATTATGTGGAATGCGCTTCTACCATTGATTCAACAGGCCACCGCCTTACTAGCCTTTTGGAAGTCCATTAAGACCTGGTTTTTTATGAAGGTGCTGGAATAGAATTGTATAGGTAGACAGCAGGGGTGAGTTCCAACTTACCTGTCGTGCCAGGGCTTGACACATGCACCTTGGGGGGAGGGGAGACATTGAAAGCGAGGCACGACGTTTGTCAACACAACGGACTGTGGGGAACAGGTGGGCGGCGATGACATGTGTTCTCAGCAGTTCAGATGCCTGACGCCAGTGAATGACATCAAGTTAACTGACACGCAGTGAAAACCGGGCGGATTGAAGCCGAAGCCGGAAAAAAGACTGTTTGAAGCCATGTGGAGCTGCTGAACAGCTGAGAGGGGGAGGGATTACAGCGCCGGATGGTGGTTTGGTGGGTGTGATGGTGGAGAATTGCATAAATAGCGCTAAGAGGGGGATGCTCTCAGTGCTGACTTTATCCTAAATTGGTCCGGCATGGACTGAGCTCTTACCTGTAGCGTGATTAAAGCTGAAGACTACACTCGTGAGAGTGTCTTGGAGTGTCTTGGAGTCATTTACCGCACAGGTTTGGCTTAGGTAGTCCTCGCTGCCGGTTCGCTTCCTCCCGTGCCTTGTGGCCACGTCGCATGGGTGCGCACACATGCGCAGTACAAAAAACCCCCCCAAAATTAAAAATTAAAAAATGCCAAAAACAAAATGGTGACTGCACGCACAGTGCCGGAAATTCAGCTTCTGCGCATGTGCAGAAGAAAAAAAATTCAAAAACATTCGGGGGGAAAAATTAAAAAAAAAATTCAAAAAGATGGTGGCGCCCATGGACTTTTTATTTTTAATCCCATATTTATTATTTATATAAATAACTAAATGTGACAAACTTACCTAATACTCCTTCTCCTATTTTCCCCTGTCAGGTGGGTTGGGCTGAGAGAAAATGACTTGCCCAAAGTCACCCAGCCAGTTTTCATGCCACAGGCAGGACTAGAACTCGAGAGAGAGAGAGAGAGAAAGAGAGAGAGAGAGAGAGAGAGAGAGAGAGAGAGAGAGAGAGAGAGAGAGAGAGAGAGAGAGAGAGAGAGAGAATAGATAGATAGATAGATAGATAGATAGATAGATAGATAGATAGATAGATAGATAGATATGTCTTTCCTTTACAAAATAAGTCTTTTTGCTCCTCGCAGCCCATAATATCTTCCTATCTGCACCTCTACCAATTTTCCCATGTACAAAATCACTTCCACTTTCAAATCGATTCTGCAAAAAACCTGCAATCAACAGTTAATTTAAAATAATCTAAGTAAGAGTACTGGTGCATAGAAAATTCTAGATATCGATTTTTCACATGGCTGGACTTGATACACATCAAGGGGGAAATGAGTAGTGTAAACGTGGAAATCTACAGCATTTCCTTATTTGCTTGTTTGTTAGATTTCCGTCTCACCTTTTGTACAAGAACCGAAAACAGTGAACTAATTCATCAGAGAGATAAGCAATTCTTTTTGGTCAAGAGCTGAATTCACTCTTTCATGGTCAGGAAAAGAGGATGGGGAATCAGAAAGTATCATCTATTGATTGAAACTAGCATGATGTCTGTATACTATGCTCTAAACTATACATTTCCCTGTGTGAACTATAATTTGCCTGGATCGCTTAGTTAGTTATTTCATTTATTAAATTTGTTTGCCACCCATCTCACCACTTATCATCCTTACCGCAAACATAAAGCCATATTTTCTGCAGCCAAATATGCATCCTACTTCCATCAGGAAAGAAAGTATGCACTGATTACTTTTGATCAGATTTTACATATGCTATTTTGGGGGAGTAATTTTGGCTTTTTTAAAGAAGTGAACAAGCAACCATAATGCAATTGCCATCTTTAATATTTTATTTGAAACCTGTCTAAAAAAGAGTGAGTTCTCTTCAGCTATGAAATGAGCACTAGCTCTCTTCAGTCAGAATATTTTTGGGATTACGGATCCCAAATAAGATCCCCCATGAATTTGCTCAAACCTTCTGAAGAAATATCCACCCGCTAAAGTCACGTCACCCAAATGTTGTTCCTAAGAAGCTTTGGGACTGTACATATTCTCCTCTCAGGAATTCTTGGCCTTTCATTAAAACAGAACTTTCCTGACACATTGAACTTTCCTGATACATTGATCTATACGCCGCAGAATTCCTAGCCAATATCTGTAGGCCAAAATGGATGTGAATTCTGAGAATTCCAATCAAGAAGGCTGTAGTAAAATTATCATGGTCTGAAACTGGAGCTCTGGTTGGATGATATCATAAACTGGGAGTAGTTATCACTACATAGCAATACCTAAATTCAGGAATAAGATTAGGATGTGGAAACTATGAAAGAGTGCCTGTTCCTGACCCGGCACTGGACCAGATCAATGCTAAAATAGTAGGCAATTACTATCACATCCAAGATTAGAAAAGCCAGCCAGATAGATCACAATTATATTTCTAGTTAATAGCTAAGAAGAATTTCAGTCTGAACACTCCGCTATGGAAGATGCCTTCTCCACTGACATTTCTTTCTTTTCTTCCTTCCTCTGTAGCTCAAGATGCTTACGCATTCTGCAAGCTTGCTGGTTTATTGCTTTGAGCGGCAGCATTATATAACAAAGCCATGCACAGTGTAATGTGGTATAGATAGCATCAAGCTCCAAGAATCTTGCTTTAATAGCCTACTTATTTAGTCCTAGGCCAGCATGCTGAACAACAACAAGAGGTTTGGCTGCAGTTAAAAGGAGAGAAATCCTCACTCTTGTCTGAATTTGGATTTTGTCTCTGGAGCAGGATTTTTGATGACCCGAGAGTTGCAGCTGGGGTCATGCATGCAAGCATGTCGTTACTTATCATATGTAGAGTGGTTCAAAATGGTGACTGCATGTGTGCAGTGGAGATACAGGAAGGCTGTTAAATTGCCGTTGCACGTACAGTGTGAGAGCAGTAGAGTACAGGCAGTGCTTGTGCTGCAGAATAAGCAGCTCCAAGGGAGGAGCAACTGGCACAGCATAATCATTGTCTTCAGTAGCACATATTATTTTGATCCTTCAGCAGACACCTAAGCATGATTGCTCCCACTTTGAGGACTGGCTAAAGCAGCAGCTGGACATGAATCAAGGAACATATGGGTCATTTTCACTTGTGGTAACGCAATAAGTTGGAGTCAGATTTGATGCTCCTGAGTTTATTTCTGCCACCATGACTGCAGAGTTAGATTTGTAATGGTACTCAAAATCTCTCTTTCCGGTTGCCTTGCACAGCTAAGTAATAATCTCCCTCTTCCCCCCTCCCTCTTTTATTTTAAAATGAAAACAAAAAAAGTGAGGGTACACCAAAATTCTTCCTGTTTAAAATATTTCTTCATTATTGCATATATAAAGGAAGCAGAGTAAAATGTTATTACAAATACTAATGACCAGATGCACAATGGAACAGACATGAGAAAGAAATGAGCTGAGGTGGCGCAGTAGTTAGAGTGTAGTACTGCAGGCTACTTTAGCTGACTGTGATCAGCAGTTCAGCTGTTCAAATCTCACCGGCTCAAGGTTGACTCAGCCTTCCATTCTTCCGAGGTAGGTAAAATGAGGACCCAGATTGTTGGGGGCAATATAAATATACATTGCTTAATGGTGTAAACCGCTTAGAGAGTGCTTGCACTTAAAGCGGTATATAAGTCTCACTAATAATAATAATAATAAAGACCAAGAATAGAACCATTTTAATCACACTCAGAAGATGTATTGCACCCTGTGCAAATTATTTAAAATAAATGTGTAAAGGACTGCAACTTTTTAAAGTCAAAAGTCATTATAAAATGGATTTAATAGAAGTAAAGAATAAACTGAACTCAAAATAAAATAAAGATATTGATTAATAAATAATAGTCTGGTATGTGAACAAACATCAATTCACAATCAATTATGAATGAGAAACTAAAATTGTATAGATCTGAATGGAAAAGATCCCATAATTTTGTTATAGTTTTTATTCTTTTTTTAAAAAAAATATTGTTAGCTGTCCAGATTCATGCAACTGAGATGGGCAGTCAAATAATTAATTCATTATTTCAATCAATCAATGAGACAAAATGCAAGAAAAACGATTAAAAATGGCAATGTGTTTCACAACAGATGTGTATATAGTATATGTTTAATACAATGATTATTGACTTACATGAAAATAATTTACGGACATACATGCAAAGAAGTCCTACGTATGGTTAAAAGCCATTGAATGCAGTAGGTATATATAGCATTTTCATTTTTAAAAGCAACCTCTCTCCTGTGCTTTTTTTAATTTTACCAAGTTAGGCAGGTTTTTTTTTTATTCATATAGAATGGCAGATTTGACAGAGGTTCATTTTCTTTTGAACATTCTTTGTAAGGCTAAATTACCTTTAAATGGTACATTCTTTTCCCTCTGAAAACCCTCAAAACAATACAAAAATAAAAGTTGGCTAAAATATTAATTGGTATAGCTAAATTAAATGGGGACCTAATAAGAACTGTTTGTGAGTTTCAATAGCAGTCTATATAATAGTTTTCCCCAATATGGTGCCATTCATATGAACTGGATTTTAACTCCCCAAAACCATTAGCATTGCTAAGACTTGATTAAAATATCTGGAGGGCACCACATGTTGTCTTTGTTCTATATTTTAGTTTGTAGATTTTAGAAGTGACTGGATTTCATATAGTTTAATAGTTAATTAAAAATGAAATGAATTACAATTGCATGCACATCTTCAGATATTAAAAGGACATTTACAATTTGTATGTGTAGAAAAGATGTTATCTGGTGCACATGTATTTGACAGCAGAGAGAACTCCAGTATTTTTATATCTGCATTTATATATTTCCTAACATTGAACTCAACATCACATACATAAGAGTTTTTAAGCAGTTTCCATTGATGCATTGGCATAACCTGACTCTGATTATTATAGCTTTAACAAGATGTATCCCTTCTGTACCACTTAGTGCATTTGGACCTGACTCTATATAGGACATCAAGTGAAAAAAAAATTATGGAAAGCTAATTATATTGAACAGGTTTCAAATGTCGTTATCAATGGGAATCCACATGTATTGTGCTAAGTAGAACTGTGATCTTGCACAAACAACCCAAAAAGGAAAACCGTGAATAGAAAATAGTTTAAAATGGAATTTCATTGGCTGGAGATCCACTTGCCCATAGCATCTTAGTACTGAGAAATTTCTGTTGGTAATTATTCTTGACCCACGACCTTATATAAGAGTTGTTATTATGGCAGGAGGCAAATCAAATAATTCAAAGAGTAAAAACTTAATTTTGGTTTAATTTGTGTACCAAATTTACTTGAACAAGGTCTTTTAAAATGGAGTGGTAGCATACAGAAATGCAGCTATAATCTTATTTACAAAAAAAATTACTTTTCTTATATAAAGGAAAATGCAGGGAGGAGCTGTTTGTTTAATGAGGTGGACCTTGCATTTTTTTGAAATGTTATTTAGTAGTTTACAATTGCAGAAAGTCTGAGAAACTGCAGTATAGTATAATGCAGAGAAGGAAGCTCTGATTTAATTTTAATTTTTAAATATAGCAATAGGAAATCATCATTTCTTATCACACAGAAAAAAGCTATAGCTTCAGCCAAAATCAATACAAGGCAAACAAGATACTTGACTGAAATGTTGTGCTTACTCAAAATTCCTCAATAAAAGGTCAGGCCGTGGTTAAAAAAATAGTAGTACCCTCTATGTTGACTGTCAGTTGAAAAGATATGTATTCTGTAGAGTTTAAATCGGTGCTTCCCAAATCTTGCTAAAGTATCCAAAATTGGGTAAATGTGGTTTTTTCTTTGAGTTAACCTGTTACCCAAATACACCAGGGATATTAAATAAGGACTTTCTGATAAGTGGTTTACGGTAATGAAGGAAAGGGTCTGGGAAGCAATTGTTTAAACTCCCTTTTTATATTTTTGTGCTCCTTTCTTAGAATGGCAGAACATTCATGATTATTTTTATAAGGAAGTTTTAAAAAAAAATCAAATAACTGTTTGTTTATGGACAATAGTTCAGATTACTTGATCATTCCTAAATGTCACAGAATGAAACTTTCAAACCAGCTTTGCATATGTAACCAATGTGTTTGAAGTTGGGGGGGAGAGGGGTGGCTGAGATGTCATGAGTCCAGGGGTGTCAAACTCAAGGCCCGGGGGCTGGATCTGGCCCACAGGGAAACAGGGAAGGACTGGCCCGCAGTGCCTCTGCCAGCAAAAACGGAGCTCGCGAGGGTCGTAGGTGGAACTCCCAACTCCATTTTCACTGGCAGAGGGTTGCAGGAGGCCGTCACAGCCAAAAACAGAGCTCATGAGGGCCGTGGGCGACACTTCCAAGCTCTGTTTTTATTGGCAGGGGGTTGCAGGAGGCACTTGCAGCTGAAAATGGAGCTCAGGAGCCCGTTTTTGCTGACAAAGCTCTCAGGCCTCCACAGGCGCCCCTGACATGAGTGACATCGAGCTGGCCACACCCACCCTGGTCCCCCAAGGTCAAACACAACCCTGATGTGGCCCTCAATGAAATTGAGTTTGACACCCTTGCATTAGTCAAACTCATCTTGAGAACTGAGTCCAGTTCTGGAGATGAGACTTAAAGGATTCAGATAAATTGAAACTGGTGCAAAGAATGGGGATAGAAATGGGCACTGGAAACTAAAGCCCACGAAGAGACAGATTGAGGTAACTGAGTAAATGTAGGTTTTTAAAAAAAAAACTGATGTGGAATATGATAATGCTCTTCAAATACTTCAGACTTTTCAAGATTTTTTTCCCCCCTGTTGTATTCTCAGGGTACAAATTTTATAGGAAGACATATTCCAGGAATGACGGCTTGCTTGTAGAACTAATTTCCTATGGAGGTTGTGAGCTTCTCTTCCAGGGATATGTTCAGTTAGAGGCTGGACAAACAGTTGTTGAGGATACTTGCGTCTGCATTCCTGCACAGAACAGAGACAAGGATTCAATGGTTTAGACATATTTCCAGTTCTATTACCCCCATTCCCACAACACACTTGTCAAGTAATACCAAGTCAATCAAATTTCATTTCAAAGACCCAATCATACTCTAATATTAAATATGTCAATACTGTTAAAGCCAGTATTGTAAGGAAAACAACTGGACAGAAAACCTGAAAACTTTCAAATGTTCTATCACAAAGAACATTTGTCCTCTACCATAGAGAACAACGAAAACTTGGAACTGTTGATCAGACCATTACATTTCTTGGGAATTTCTATTCTGTAAAATGTTAAAGTGAAATAGTATGTTTACTATAAAATAAATCAGTAAGTCTTATTTCCATTAAAAGGTCTTAGGATTGTAGCTGATAGAACAACCCTGAAATAGTGCTATAGTCCCCATTGTTATAAACAAAGACTATCACAGCATTATTAAGAATCATATTAGTAGAAGGCAGGAAAACATTTTCTTATTCTGGTTTATTAGGGAATAGGGATGGATAAAACAATAATGCTCTCTGTCTCTCTCTGTTTCTGTCTCTCTCTTTGTCAACACATTATAATTTTGTCCTGGTTTCACATCCATTTGCAAAATCATGTATACATTTTGTGCATATTTCTGTATGTTTCAAAGTCACTTTGCACATTTTCAAGCATTTCCCCCGAAATATAACTTTTTATATTATATTTTCTATAATATATGCCTTTTTATATGACGTTCTTCCTAACATTGCTTGGAGAAATGTTACTTTAAAAGCAGCATGTATGAATACATAAATAAACAAAATATTTTTGTGCACATATTTTTAATTAGGGAATGGTGGACCCAGAAAGATAATTGTTTTCCATTTTTCATATTAATTCATAATATTATATTAACATTAACATAAACTTTCTCCTCCTTCCTAACAGGAACTAAGTCAGTCTCACTAATCTTAATATGGGCAACTTCTGAATCAGCATTAAAAAAAAATCTCTATGCTTTAAATATTCTTCGGAAAAGAATCTGCTCTTGGTGTCAGATTTAGGATAAATGCTCATTATCGACTCTCGTCTTTCAGTGTGAAACAAAAATACAATTCTCATTGGATTGGATATTGAAGTCCAAATTTCTCAAGCACAAATAGAAAATTAGCATGTCATTATCATTAATCTGGAAGATTATATTACTGAACAGTACATATGTGCCATTAAATGTTACAAGAGAATCAGTGAGAAGTCTGAATACTTTAAACATTGTAAAAACATCTCAGTTTTATGACACTTTAAGAATAATATGTTTTATTATAGTATAAATTTTGGCAAACAAGAATTCTCCTCCAGTCCACAAAATCTTATGCTACAATAACATTTGTTTTTAACAAATCTTGATCTTTTTATCTCTTTTTTTTACTGTAATACACTAATACTGCTAAACTTAGAATATATAAAAATCTCAAATTGTGCACAGGTATATGACAGTCAAGTTATATATGTTATAAACCTAGCCCAATTTACTTTTCACACAATGATGAAAATTTCATTTCATTTCATTTCATTTCATTTCATTTCATTTCATTTCTTTCTTTCTTTCTTTCTTTCTTTCTTTCTTTCTTTCTTTCTTTCTTTCTTTCTTTCTTTCTTTCTTTCTTTCTTTCTTTCTTTCTTTCTTTCTTTCTTTCTTTCTTTCTTCCTTCCTTCCTTCCTTCCTTCCTTTCCTTCCTTCCTTCCTTCCTTCCTTTCATGCATCCATGCATCCATCCATGCATGCATCCATGCATCCATCCACACATCCAATTAATCCCCCCCCCTTTTTTTGTTACTAGCGAGATCTGGGTTCTTTGAGCTATTTTGACTAACTTGCATACTCTGAGTTTTATACAACTTGATTCTATCTAAAATATGGACCTTTTCACATATGACAAATTCCACTTGTATGCATATATGAAAGTTGAAAATGGAAGTGGTAGCTATTTTATATGATGTATGAACATGGGATCACCATAATTTTACCAAAGTAGCTGACCGTTAAAAAGTTCTGGTAAAAAATGATGGTTTATTGAGATGCTCTATACAAGTGCAGTTCCAATAAAAGCTAAAATACTTCACATGCAAGTGACTTTCTTAATCAACATATTCCACTTAATAATAAATTAACATTAAAATTATTGGGGTGTTTGGTCCTTTTTTTTAAAAAAATTGTTCCTTGCACAATACCATGGCTAGTAATGACAGGTTTTTCCCTAACTAGTAATTTACGGCATCACCAAAACCCTAGGTCATGTGAGACCTGGGAGATGAGCCTTCTGTTATGGGGCCTGCCCTCTAGAACGTACATCCCCAGAGACCCCAATAGCTCCCGCTCCAATGACATTCAGGAACTAAGGACCTAACTATTCTCTTAGGCTTTGGAGCAAAGTGATGCTTGAATCCATGCTGGATGAGTGCTTTTTGTTTACACATATGTTCTACGATCACTCGTAATTTTTTGGGGGGGGGTTAACTGTAAGCCATCCAGAGTCTCCAAATTGTAGCACCCTTATATTACTATCCCATGTCACTTCCCTTTTTCTATACTAGGCATAAATAATATAAGCATTGGTATTCTGCATTGCAAAACACAAGCCAGGAGTCAAAAAAGGTCAAAATCATTCTGGATTCCATTCAGGATCACTTACTCCAGTTTGCTGGAGTTCACCCCAAAAAAATGGCGACGTGCCAGGTGGACCAGCAGAGAGGGCTCTGGAGCAGTTATGCAATTGGCCACCCCCTACCAAAGCTGCGCACTGGGCAGCTCCGGCAGGAACCCACCTCTGGGCTTGCTTAGCTCAATGAAGCTATGAGCTATGCCATGCAGGGCCACCCAATACGGACAGGTCATAGCAGAGAGCTCTGACAAAACGTGATCCACTGGAGGAGGAAATGACAATCCACTCCAGTATCTTTGCCTGAATCAAAGCAGTAGGTGTGAGCTTAAATGAACTCCAGAGGATGGTAGAGGACAGGAAGGCCTGGAGGAACATTGTCCATGGGATCACGATGGGTCGGACATGACTTCGCAACTAACAACAACCAGCCCTCTGGAATTATATACCGGTACATCTCAAATTGTGCATCTGAGTGGCAAATTATATATGTTATTAATCTAACTCAAACCTGACTAGTACCTAAATGGAAGACATCCAGAGAAATTCAGGGCTATAAGCCAGACTGGGGATTTTTAAAATTCCAGAAGTGTACCATTTCCACTTTATGGCCAGAGAACTACATGGAGTTATCTAAAAAGTCCCCTGAGTTTATCTGAACTTGAAGGAGATTTTACTTTTTGAACCTATTTTCATTGTTCTCATGTATTTCCTGCCACAAGATGGTGGAATAATCATCGCCAAGAAAGATTCAGCCCTGAAATGCCAAGTTGCCCATCACTGCTATTTAATCTTCTCTCCCCTCCTTTTTTTTCCCTCTTGAATGGATTCTCCCACCTTTTCAAATGTATAAAGGTGAAAAAAGCAAGCAGAACATAAAGGAGACCATGGACAAGGGCAGAGGAAAAGGGAACAGGATCAGCAAAAAGGGAACATGTCCCAATTTTCTACAATTGTTCACCTACAGGAAAAAAAAATGCTTCAAAACAACATAAGCCGGAGCTTGTTTTTTAAAAAAACTTCTAACCTTTAAATTATGTTGATTTTCTCCACCGATGCCTCCATCTTGTGCCTTTTAAATAAATGTATTTGAAATGGCTAAAGCATGGGAACAAAAGAGAAAGTAAACATATACTGCATATTGACTTCATGCCTCATTTATTTATGAGGGGTGTTATTTAACTGGCATCTGAATACTTCGCTATAGCAAGGCTCTTTTTAATTAGAAGTGGAAAATGAAGGTTTGTTTGTGCCATTTAAAGTGTATTTAAGAAAAATAGGCTAAAGTTAAGTAATTGGATTTAGTCATCAACTCTGAAAGGTTGACTGCAAGAGGGAGCAGAAAGCAACGGGGATCCAGCAAAGGTCAAATGAAGTCTCCCTTTCAATAATGCTTCTCGACTACAGGTATCCAGCAAATAATTGGCAGTGGGAGTAGAATTGTGATTTGAGCTGCTGAAAAACAAAATCTGATGGCTAAAAAAAGGAAAAGGAAAAAAGGAAACATGATTTGAGCAATGTAATTCTTCTTCACTTGACTTCTCATGGGTAGACTTGATCTACAATCTTTTTAATCCAAAATATCTGGATTTGTGCCAGCTCAATTGTAGAGATTAAAATGAGTTGTAAACAAACAGAATGAATTGGATTATATGTTAGGCTTTTAATGGCAAAAGGCACAAAGCGAATAGGAGTCTCCTATTTCAGACCAAATAGGACTATAAAGAGGTTGAGGTCAATGTCTTCTACAGATTTAAAGACCAAACTATACATATTGTGCAGGCTTTTTAAAAAAATGCAAATAACAGCAGTTTGGAGAGGGAGGGGCAGGCTGATAATTAATATGAATGGAGTGCACACATGGAAGGGGATTCAGTCCTTTTCTTCCTGAAGAAAGTCCCTTTTTTTGAAGCTAGCATTTGTTTTTGGGAAGACATTTCCATTGGGATCTACCGTATATGGGATTTTCAGTCAAATCAAATACTAGCACTAAAATATATATAATTTTGGATCACAATGAAAAAGGAAAAGATTAAATCACCTCGTCTCCCACAACCTCTGTGTGCAGTCACATGCACACAAATGTAGTTTTGGGATTCTTTAAAATCTGCCTTTCAGACAGATTAATATTTTAATATTAATATTCCTTGCCGAAATATCTGAAACGCTCAGGAGGATTTTCAACCAACACAACATACATGTACACTTTAAACCCAAGAATACATTAAGGTAGAAGCTTGTCCACCCCAAGGATAAAACATCCTGTCAGAATCTATCCTTCCATCCCCCACCCCCATCCAATACAACTGATAAAGTTTCCTGGATTGGAAGAGAAACATCTTTTTCTTCTTCTTGCTCAAAAAATCAGTCCAACTGCCTTTACCAAACAACAACAACAACAACAACAACAACAACAACAACAACAACAACAACAACAACAATGATCTGGATGACTGAGAATCTTCATAGACTTTCAGACCTGGCAATTGGCCTTCACTGTGGTTTGTGATCATATCACTATTATTTTATTATTATTATTATTATTCATTTTTATTATTATTATTTTACCCATCTCTGTTGCCACTAACAGAGTATTCTCACCGCAGGTTTATCCAGAATCATTGTGGTTAAAAATGCACAAATTTGCTCAATCAGCATAAAACAATATGATACCTCCCAATAAAATATACTTAGAATTGCTTGAATTCTGAAAAATGTTATTTAAGAAAACTCACAAAAGTTCTTTACTTATGGTTTTACTTACTTATGAGGCAGAGACCATTATTGCCCTATCTAAGTGTAAGAGTTTTTAACTATAAGAAAGAAGAGGAGAAAGGAGAAATACATATATCAGTTTGGTTGCTGATGCTGATCAACATTAAAATTATTCATGCTTCCACAGGGTTGGGACAAGGAACAAAATGTCCAAAATTCTCTTCTATTGGTAGAACAAAATGTGTGTTGTGATACCACAGAACAAACCATGTGACTCGTGTATTTCCATCTGAGGTTGGGAGGCAAGTACAAAAAAACGCAAGATTTGCCTTATGAGGTACAACAAGCATTTCACCTTTTCACTCCCACATTTATTTATTTAGCGTATGGCTGGTCACACACAATATTAAAACACTTCATTTTTACAAGTTAAAAACAGTTAAAACAGTAAGAAAAACCTAAAAAGGAAAACAGAAATAACATTTCAAAACTTAATATCAAGTTTACTCCCACAGTTAGTGGCAGATGCCTTAGAGCTTTTGCATACTGCGTGTGTTTTATATGGCACAGTAGCCTAACTCTAAATCAGGTGGAAAACCTGTAGCTCTCTCTGGCAGCATGACTGCATGTTCTTGGCCAATACTAGTTTCTTGCATTTGAAAAGCTTGTACCGTATATAAGTCGGGCTGGAAACTTTCTCAATGGACCAAAACATTCTATTAGTATTCTCTGTGAGGAAGACTCTAAAATATAATATGTAATTAAGTACTTGAATAATTATAATAGACGAAGTGCTTACTTTGACCTACAAAATTAGTAGCAAACCCACAGCATTCTAGTTTCACTTGAATAAGAAATGAATTTCTTTCATCTCTGTAACTGTCCTCAAGGATCCATAACCTTTTTGACCATAATCCAGAGGTAGGTTCCTCCCAGTTTGGACCGGTTCACCCGAACTGGTAGCAAACCGCTGGTGACGTCCGTGGGCGCCGCCATTTTTTTTTGAATTTTTTTGGGAAATTATTTTTTTTATTTTTTCCAGGTTTTTTTTCTTCTGTGCATGCGCAGAAGCCGAGTTTCCGGCACTGCGTATGCATCGCCATCTTGTTTTTGGCTTTTTGGGGGGGAATTTTTTTTTCAGCATTGCGCATGCGCGCACCCAAAGCGCCCATGCAGCACGTTCACACAGCACAGGCGGAAGCAAACCGGCAGGGAGGTAAGTTAGAACCCACCCCTGCCATAATCCTGTATCTGTTAATTTGAACTAAACCCTATTAAATTGCTGGCCAAATGGTAAAGAACTGGCAATCCATTCTAACCTTTCTTTCCCCAGTGAGAAGAAAACAGGAATGTAACCAGTAAGCCTAAATGAACCAATGCATTATGTCAGAAAATCAATGTAAACATTGCATGTATGTTTTATGACTTGAACATTTTAAAGTGTTGATGCAGAATGTTAAAACATAGTTCCGCATGTTTTATCACTTCTTCATATGTGCATGGGGCAGTAAAAGACACTAAATATCAGTTTGCTGAGATGAAAACGAGAATTACCTTTAAAATGGTTTGGGACCATTGTTGTCATTTTTCCCATGTTCCCATTTTAAAACAAAACACTGCTTTATTGGTATGCATTATGCCTTTCAGAATGGAAGCAAGGAAGTTACAATCTAAACTTTGACATAAGCAGAAGAGGAAGGAGAGAATGGGAGGTTTGAAAAAAAGGAAATCAACACAAAAGTTTGCATTTCTATGGTCATAAAATGGAGAAGCAGACTTACTATCAACATAATATGCCTAAGAAAAAGTGTCAACGATAACTCCAAGTTAGCAAGATGTAGCATCCACTAATGCTTTTTCGTGGTGCTTACAAGTTTTGCTTCACTCGTCTTTTTTCTTTCAAAGATTATTTTAATGAAAAATACTGAAATTAGAAATTAGCACATTGCTAGGCAAAGCAGCAACTTCAAATACATTTTTTAAATCAACAAGCATATACCAAGGAAACTATCTTTTTTTTTTTTTTGAGCAAATGATAAATAATAGAGGTCTGGAAAGTCCACTATCTTGTTTGGAAGTGTACTGCTGATGAAATTGATGCTTTGTGCCTGGCCACATACATCATTGTAGCTATTTTGTGGGGGTGTCCAAAATACGCTCATAACATTTCAAATGTGCCCATTGTTCCAAAACGGCAGGAACATTTGGTTAAATGTTAATACAATCAATGGAAAATATAGTAGCTGTTTTGCTAATGTATATATTCCTCCCACTTTCGTTCTCAGAAAAGTAAATAAGCATAATGATACAGCAAGAACCAATTAAATAGGAGATAATTGGCTAATGCAGGGAATCTGTGGCCTTGGAAGGAAAAGAATGGGGCATTGCTAGTACTAAAATAAAATCGGTAAATCAAATGTAAATTACGAACTCTATTTTCTGCACAGTAATGTATTACAAAGTGCTCGTCAGATATTTCTGAATGACCTGGCCCCTTCTCTCCTCCATTTGTACAGAAATAGAAGGCTGTTGCTTTTTGAAATTGTTAATGTTTCAGTGGGGAATGTCATCCTAGCACTACAATAGTTCATCTGCTTATTTAAAGGAAGGTTTAAAATTTAATTTCACCGAGCTACAAAACCAGCAAAAATACCTTCTGAGAATGAAAGGGGAAAGTTTGAACATTTCTAAAGAAGAAGTCAGGTCAAAATAAAATAAAAAATTAAAAAATATTTTTATATTTATGATTTTAGTTGCAAGCTGCCCAGAGTCACTTTGCAGAGTGATAAGGGCTGCATATAAATTTAATAAATAAATTAAACTCATTGGTCTGTAATTCTTGAGAGAAGATACCTTAAATTTACTGGTAGAGAGGTGTCACATTTGTGGCTTGAATTCCAGGTTTAATGAAGAAGAAAAATGGCAGAGTATCTTTAAAAAATAAAAGTTAAAATTAGATAGATACTATGCCATTTTATTTAACCTTATTTGACAAATTCACTTTCAGATGCACAAGTGTCAGAGCAAAATATATTTTCTTTCGCAGTTCTCATATTGCGAAAAAAATCACGAGAACGTCTTGTAAACATTATCCATGCACTGTTTGTTGTAGTTTTCACTTTCCTAAGCCATTTTGCTTTTAGGTTGGATCCAAATGACCCACGAGTGGGCACAAATACCTTGGATGCTTTTGACTGAAAATATTTGAGAAACAAACAGGTTCCACTGTTAGATATGAAGATAGTTTCATTTACATTTTGATAACTGCCGATGAACTAGTGGCTAATTGGGCAAGCCAAAACTCCTAGAATTGTTTATTTGTTGGACTTACAAGTGTATAACTGAAAGAAAGTGAAAAGATTATTGCAGTGGGATTATTAGGGATACGGTGATAATAGTAGGGTGAAAGTGGAATTGATTTACAGTGTGTACTTCAGATCATGCAGAGTAATTGCCCCTTAATGCCTTTTAATCAACCCGACTTTCAGAACAGTCTATCTGAGTGACAGGCCTTCTGCTAGTATTGTATAAACATAATACTCGGAAGCATAGTACTTAAGGAGGAAAGTCTATATTTTTTTCTGGCAGTTAATGATAAGCTGAAAAGATACTGATGTATCAGAGGAAAGAGCAAAATCAGTATGGGGCTCTTGTATATGTTCCAGGAATATGTTGAAAATCTAAAATAAATTTACTTGGACATTTGGGGGGGGGGGGGAAGCACAGTACACACTATTTTAAAAGAACAAATGTTCTGCCTTTAAGCCAAAACATATTAAGTCTTCTTAACATCCTGTTCGTCTTTTGAATCTATTTGAATATTTTATTCGTTGCTTTCCACATACTTTTTATAAAATTACAACGCTTAACTAAATTGGCACAGTACTAATAGACTCTTGTTTAAAAAAAAGAATGATTTTTGACAAAGTACTGTAAAATGATATTAAAAAATAAGCTTTTTCTTTTTTTTTACAAAATACTGCAAAAGGAGATATTTAATCACACTCAACAATGACATACTCATCTGTAATAACACACTCCAGTGATTTGATTAGCAGCAGAGAAACACACTATTTGTTTGGTGAATGCATCAGATACAGTTCTCACAATTTGCAAAGAATAAGATGATTTTAGGCAGAAGTATCTGTCCTCATTGTGACATTATTTTCAGTATCAAGGGCAATAAGGGAACAAACCTATTTGTCTACTAAATAATAATATGTACAATTTAATTTTTCCTTTCTTGAACAACTACAACTGGATGGTTTAGGGCATGGGTCCTCAAACTACAGCCCGCGGGCCACATGCAGCCCGCTGAAGCCATTAATCCGGCCCGCGCAGGACCATGAGGCTGCCCCGCCCACATTGCCCCACCCACCTTTCAGCCGAGCACAGGACTTACCTTTGCAAGCCCCGTGGGCTGGAACTGAAAGGTAAGGCCAACCATTTTGGCCTGCAGAATGCTGCTGGAGGTGGGGGAGGTGAAAAATGGGGCGCACAGATGCCCTAGGAGGCCAAAAAACGGGCAAAAACTGCCTGTTTTTCACCTCCCCTGCCTCCAGAAGATAGATAGAGAAAGAGAGATAGAGAGACAGAGGAAGAGAGAGATACAGAAAGAGAGAGAGAGAGAGAGAGAGAGAGAGAGAGAGAGAGAGAGAGAGAGAGAGAGAGAAGAAAGAAAGAAAGAAAGAAAGAAAGAAAGAAAGAAAGAAAGAAAGAAAGAAAGAAAGAAAGAAAGGGAGAGAGAGAGAGAGAGAGAGAGAGAGAGAGAGAGAGAGAAGAAGAAAGAAAGAAAGAAAGAAAGAAAGAAAGAAAGAAAGAAAGAAAGAAAGAAAGGGAGAGAAAGAGAGAGAGAGAGAGAGACAGAGAGAGAGAGAGAGAGAGAGAGAGAGAGAGAGAGAGAGAGAGAGAGAGAGAGAGATTTCTCAAGCTCCTTGGGGCTGAGAAGAATTGCTGCAAAACTGAGTTTCCTGAAGTGGACCACTGGACTCCTAAACAACTGAAAAATGATCTAGTAAAAACAAAAGTCAACCAAAAGAGCAACATGCAAACAAAAGCAAATAAAAAAAACCCAGGAGCAAAACAAATTAAAGTTTAATTTGTGTGCATTGTTTAATGGACTGTTAAATTGGCCTAGTCACATGACCTAGCCACGCCCACCCAGTCACATGACCACCTAACCATGCCCACCTACCCGGTCCGCCCCCCCCAACAGTCTGAGGGACTGTGAATTGGTCCCCTGTTTAAAAAGTTTGAGGACCCCTGGTTTAGGGCATTGACTTTCCCAACTCAATGCTTTGTACAGCCTTTGGCATCAGAATCAGTGAGCTAGGTAATGTCTTGGTTTTATACAAGGCCACTTCCTATGTTCTGTATTGTAATGAACAGCAATTGATAACAATTACAATCCCATCTGGATGTCCTAACTTTGCCTATGAGTTTATGTATTTCACTAGCTACGAGTGAAAGGTGAAGGTAGAGTAGTGAATACAGCAAGGAAGAAAGGGTCTTTAATAATTCCAAAACATTTTAACATATATTATAGAAAGTCCAAAGAGTTTTTGAAAAGACATTTCAGTACATATATCAATCATCACTATTATTATAACAGCACTTCGTTACATTCTGCCCTTTTCACACAATGAATATCTTCCTACTATTGATGGTAGACATGTCTCAGAGTATCAATTGAATTATGAGATATTGTTAATGTCAGAATAGATAGTGCTGTGGCACACAATTAATCTCTATTTTTCAACCCTCTGCTTTTGATTTAATAGAAAATGCTTTTGATTTTGGTATTCAAAGGACAAGATTATTGGGGTGACATTCCTTTGGATGGGTGAAGAGATTTTATGCTTATTAGTGCAGGGAGAGCTGAAAGCTTTGGTCTTCCTTTGCACAATTATGTTTTTAGAGTTAAAGAGTTGGTTTCCAGAATTTAAGCAAGTCCACCATGAAGAAATTCCTTTCTTTTTCAGATCAGATCAGATCAGATCAGAAAACAAAGGAAGTCTGAGAGGCTCTGACAGATTGGGGAAATGAAATGACATAATAACCGTCTAAAAATTCCACACAATTTGTGCTATAGCCCATTGTCTATACTTGCATATACTAAAATATAATTTTCTTACTCAAAACCATATTATAAGAAGAGAACCAGAGGTGGGTTCCTGCCAGAGCTGTCCACTACGCAGCTCCGGTAGGGAGCGGTGGATTTCGCAACTGCTCCAGAGCCCTCTCTGCCGGTCCACCCAGCGTGTCGCCATTTTTTTCCTGTGATTTTCGGGTGATTTTGATTCTGAGCATGCGGGGAAGCAAAATCTCGCCAAAATCTTGCAAGGGGGTGCACGCGCGCACGCGTGCCCCCTCGTAAGATTTCGGCGCGATTTTGCTTCCGCGCATGCTCAGAATCAAAATCGTGCGAGGGGGCGCGCGCGTAGCAAGCCCGCAAGCCCCCGAAGCGTGGAGATGTGCGCACATGGCTCCGGCAGTAAGGTGAGTGAGCAACCCGCCCCTGAAGAGAACCAACCACAAATCTTCTATGTATCATCTTGTTTGACCAATAACAATAAGTGACTTTTCATATAATTAATTTAATAAACATTCCATGATCTTGCATTGTTAAGCCTTAGTTATGCCACCAAATTAAAGTAGGAAAGCCTTGAATTAAATACTTCTTCGTGGGAGAGGGGTATTAGTAAATAAAAAGGCTAGACTACCAAGAAAATCAGTCTGAACTGTTTTCCTTGACATTTCAGATTTCTATATTTTAGTGGAAGATCATTCCATCATTCAAGCCTCCACCTGTAATCTAAATTAGTTTCCCACCTCAGTACTTACCATTAAAACACCTTGGATGCTGCAAAATCACATAGACTCCCATCTTGCGGATACCTAGTAATTGGCTATTTTCACTTCTTGAAAAAAGCGACATAATGTTGTGCTCCTTACCTTGTCTGTCAACTAACATTGATATAAAGGATTGATAAAGGAGTGAGTCTGAAATGGTATAGGGCCATGATGGCGAACCTATGGCACAGGTGCCACAGGTGGCATGCGGAGTCCTCTTTGCGGGCAAGTGAGCCGTCCCCCAGCTCAGCTCCACTGTGCATGTGCGCGCCTCCTGCCGGCCAGATGATTTTCAGGTCTGCCATGCTTGCAGGAGATGTGTGCGCATGCGCAGGGGGGTGGGGAGTTACCTTTCTCCTCACTTTCTGCCGCCTGTGCCTTCCCAGATCTCCAGAGATTCCCACCCCAGCACTGTTTCGGGACGGAGGTTTCCTCCCCTCCCAGCACCGTTTGGGGATGGGAGACTTCCCTCCCCAATGCCCCTCCCTGGGTGTATGAGAGGAGCATTGCATTATAAGAGCGAGGTGGCGCAGCAGTTAGAGTGCAGTACTGCAGGCTACTTTAGCTGACTGTGATCAGCAGTTCAGCTGTTCAAATCTCACCAGGCTCAAGGTTGACTCAGCCTTCCATCCTTCCAAGGTAGGTAAAATGAGGACCCAGATTGTTGGGGGCAATATAAATATACATTGCTTACTGGTGTAAACTGCTTAGAGAGTGCTTGCACTATGAGGCGGTATATAAATCTCACTAATAAATCTCACTAATAAATTATGGGTGTGGGCATTCACGCACATGTGACAGCGCACGCGTGCGCGCTTTCGGCACCCGGGGGGAAAAAGGTTAGCCATCACTGGTATAGGGTTACCTGCTTGAGCAGGCTGTTGGACTACAAGACTTCCAAGGTCCCTTCCAACTCTGTTTTTCTGTTGTTCTGAGCTAAAAATATTTTAAATTAGAGGTGCCCAATTTTGGCAACTTTAAGACTTGTGGACTTCAACTCCCAGAATTCTCCAGCCAGCTGGGAAATTCTGGGAGTTGAAGTCCATAAGTCTTAAAATTGCCAAGGTTGGACACCTTTGATTTAAAACATCAGAATCCCAGTCATAACCTGCATCTGGTTGGTCAGGCTAAAAGTATCACATAGATTTTTGTGATTTAACAACAGACAAATATTTCACTAATACAACTTTCTGTAATTACTCTTCCAGGGAAAAAATATGCACCCAATGAGTTCTGCCTCACACACACAAACACACAAAAATCTGGTATATTCCTCACATGAAAGACAAATGGTATTAAAAAGTTAACTTTAAAACATATATGTGAAACACAATTGTAACCACAAGGGGGCACCTTTATCAGGGAAAAAGACACAGAAGGAGGAAAGAACAAAGTAGAATCTATTTGTATGAAGCATTTTAAGATTTTCTATAAGTTACTGCTTACATTTTTCAACACAAGATTCCTCCTTTTTTCATAGCAGTTGTAACAAATATTTTAACTAGGGTGAAAGTACATTTAATTCAGTGTGAGGCTTGTTTTTTGGTCAACATGCTGTGGTTGTGTGGAAAACCTTCTAGATTCTAATGTTGCTTACTTGGCTGTTTTGTATTTTTCAAACAAAGCAAAAAAAGGCTATATGTGCTAAAGAGTGAATTAACAGTTTATTTCAACATATATCATTGAAATTATTTTGTATATTCACAGGGTGACAGTTATATTTTCATGGTGCTAAAATTTAGCAGACAAAATGACAACGTATCGTAATTATTGCTACTATTATTAGAAAACAGTTCTGTGTACAAATTATTAGACAATTTGTCTAGCCCTTTTCTAACCAAACCACTGTTTCTTTAACCAACTGGGCAGCTTCTTAGAATATGCTAAGCCATACAACTCGGTTTACAAATTATATTATCTGGAATCACACAACTCATTAAGCCAAAGTTAAATAAGCCACATTTTGCCTCAATGTGTTGGGTGAACTAAGTTCATATCATATCCTCCATCAGCTACAAAGGGGTAAGAAGTGACATTAACCTCAAGTGTAAAACAGAATGCTAGACTAGAGGAATAATTATTAATGTTTCTTTTAAAATTTTATCAAAAGCTATACAATAAACACTTCCTCATTTGTATTGGGCCTAGCCTCTGCAAATGAGAATTAGAAGCAGTTTTTGGAGCTGTTTCTGGTCCTCTCATAGATAGCAACCAATTGTTCTCTGTGTGAAAAGACATCACAGAATAACAGAGTTGAAAGGGACCTTGGAGGTCCTTTAGTCCAACTGTCTACTCAAGCAAGAGACCCTGTACTATTCCAGACAAATGGTAGTCCAATCTCTTCTTTAAAAACCTACAGTGATGGAACACCCACAAGTTGTTTAATTGTTCTCTGATTAATTGTTCTAACTGTCTGAAAATCTCTCCTTATTTCTAGGTCGGTTCTCTCCTTGATCAGTTTCCATCCATTTCTTATATGAGAAATGGAGGTAAAGATCTCATCTTCTCTATTGTTCTTGGATGTTCCAAGTATAATTCTTCCCTCTTCCTGCCTTTCTCATGATGCACAGAACTTATTATTCATAGTAAACTAACTTCAGTGGGTGAAACTGCAAGCAATTGGACCCTTGTAAAAAGGAGCAATGTGGAATACAGGCATTCAACTCCATTTGTATTTTAAAAAATGCATCTTGTTGGACCTCAGGACACATCAACAATATGCAAACTTGTTTATAAAAACTAGTATCTATTATAACACTATTTTTTTAAAATTGAGTTTAACATTTTAAATTCTGATTTATTCCCTTTCAATCCTCATTTTTCTTTCTTTGTCAGGTAGGGCCACATTATGATTTTTTTAAAAAAAATGTTGAGGTCCGGTGGTCAGTTGTGGATCCTTTCGCTCAGAATTGCGCCCGCAGCAATCAAAAAATAGCTTCTGCACATGCGCTGAAGCGAAATCCAAGATGGTAGCACCCTCAGACCAGCACTGACAGAACCAATTCTGTGACATCATCACCGTTTACTAACGGTTCTAAAGAACCGGTTAGAACCGGTAGGAACCCACCTCTGTTGAGGTCACTAAGGAACTTAAGTACAGTACAGTAAAGTTACTATTAGCGCTCAGGATCCTTAACATACTATGATTTTTTTAAAAACAAATGTTTAAAAAGCAGTGGTTTGTATTACTGATTATACAAAATAACCTGTAATATATAAAATTGCTACAACTTTTCTAGCAACAATCTCAGCAGTTGTATGAGATCAGGAACAATTTTTAAACAACAGAAAAAAACAAGGACTATATTTATCACTATTGAATTATTCAACCTGTACAAGATCAGTCAGTTCAACATAAATTGTAATACAGGAAAGATCTGCTACGTGGCCCAGTGGAACATTGTTGCTGCTTATTAATTGTATGCCACACTTTCATGATTAGTCAAATAACAATGGCATTTACAATAATTTTGGCACCAAGATTCTAAGTCTCCCAATGAGTTTGCAAAGGTCTGGGGAAAATATGCCCTTTGATATATTTGATGACTTAATTAATTCATGCTGTATACTGCAATCATTTAGATATAAAAATTCAAGAGCAATTTTACCCAAAGACAAATTCCTTGTGTGTCCAATCACACTTGATCAATAAAGAATTCTATTCTATTCTATTCTATTCTATTCTATTCTATTCTATTCTATTCTATTCTATTCTATTCTATTCTATTCTATTATTTTAAAGTGACCAGATTTTTTTTTTAAGCGGGACACCGACGGGGGACGGGGCCGCCTGGACGCCGGGTTTTGCCCTCTGCGCATGCGCAGAATGCTGCGCATGCGCAGAGGGCAAAAGACCGCTAATGTCGTTTCACAAGAGCCGTTCGCGTGCAGGGCAGTTTATAAATAGCGGCCGCCAGGTAGGGAGCCGGCTGGGGTTGAGCAGGACTGGGGGAGGCTCGCTAGCCCGGCAGCTCCGGCCGCAGGAAAGAGCGGGGGGGTGTGCCGTACTGGGAAGGGCCAGCAGTCGCCGCCGCCTGAGGGGGCCACCCCCCCCGCCCGCCCGCTTCGCTGCAGGGGACGCTGCACCGGATCCCGAGTCGCGCCGGCTCTCCCGCGGCCACGATGCCCGCCGACCTGATGGAGAAGAGCTCCTCCTCGCCCGCGGCGGCCATCCCAGCCAGCGCCGGAGGAGTCAACGCAGGACGCCCGCCCGCCGCCCACGGCCGGCCCGAGCTGAGAGGCCTGCTGCTGCTGCTGCTGCGGCTGGGCCCCCAGTCCCGGCGGCGGGAAGGCTGAGGCGGCCCCAGCCTGCTGAGCCAGCGCCGGCCCGAGGGCCATGGATGCGACTCCTTCGCTCGGGCCGCCCCGCCCACCGCGACGCCGGCCTTTTCGAGAGGGCGGGGCTGCATCAGGCGCCTCTCCGCCGTGTCCTTCACCGCCCTCCAGTGCATGCCCGGCGCCTGATGCAGCCCCGCCCTCTCGAAAAGGCCGGCGTCGCGGTGGGCGGGGCGGCCCGAGTGAAGGAGTCGCATCCATAGCCCTCGGGCCAGCGCTGGCTCAGCAGGCTGGGGCTGCCGCCGCAGCCTTCCCGCCGCCGGGACTGGGGGCCCAGCCGCAGCAGCAGCAGCAGCAGGCCTCTCAGCTCGGGCCGGCCGTGGGCGGCGTGCGTGCGTCCTGCGTTGACTCCTCCGGCGCTGGCCGGGATGGCCGCCGCGGGCGAGGAGGAGCTCTTCTCCATCAGGTCGGCGGGCATCGTGGCCGCGGGAGAGCCGGCGCGACTCGGGATCCGGTGCAGCGTCCCCTGCAGCGAAGCGGGCGGGCGGGCGGGGGGGTGGCCCCCTCAGGCGGCGGCGACTGCTGGCCCTTCCCAGTACGGCACCCCCCCGCTCTTTCCTGCGGCCGGAGCTGCCGGGCTAGCGAGCCTCCCCCAGCCCTGCGCAACCCCGGCCGGCTCCCTACCTGGCGGCTGCTATTTATAAACTGCCCTGCACGCGAACGGCTCTTGTGAAACTTGCCAAACTTGTGAAGAGCCCTTGCAAAGCCGTGCCCGCCGAAAATTGTATTTGTCTTTCGCCCCCCATGAGCCGCGGCCGGCCGTCCCTGCAGGGGAGAGCCCGCCCCCCAGCCCTCCCTCGCCCCTTTCAAAAAATCGGGACTTTTTAGAGGACGGGTGGGACGCGGGACAAATCATTAAAAAGCGGGTCTGTCCCGCCAAAATCGGGACGTCTGGTCACCTTATTCTATTTTAAAAGTTCTTCTTGGCCAGAGTAAGTATAGCTTTCATTTAATTTATATATTTCTCATGTTTTTAGTTTGCTGTCAAATCATAAAGTGACTTGCATGATATAGAAGTAAACTTTCAACAGATTCAGAATAGCTTTCAATATTACATATTTGAACATTACTATGCTTTCCCTATCTTTTAAGGACAAAAGAAAAGCAAGAATATATTCACTGAAATAATTAACTATTACTTAGACCATTTACTTAAACTTTCTTTATTTAAAGAGAACTATCTGGAGAAACATTTCGCCGCGTCACTCCAAAGTTGCTATATCTAAACTAATGCCAATTTCCCCACTGAGAGCAAGGTTTTCACAAAATGTGTCCAAAGCTTGGGCATTTATGTCTTGAGTGGGTTAATTTGTTCAATGATCCATGTATGGTTTTTTTTGGTCTGTATATGCTATTCTCAGAGCTCTTCCAATAAGTTTGTAAGTGTCAATATTCTTTCTATCCAACTTCTTCAAACTCCAATTTACTTAATTGCCAGTTCATATTTCACTAGGTCAGGTGCAGGGGTGGGCTTCAAAAATTTCAGCAACGGGTTCTCTGCCCGGTTGCTGGGTGGGCATCGCCATGGTGGGTGTGGCCTAGTCTGTCTCCTACACCATGGCAGGAAGCATTTTCACCTTCCCCAAGCTCCAGAGGCTTTCCTTGAGCCTCTGGAAGGGCGAAAACTGCCTCCCCCGGGCTCGGAGGCCCTCCAGAGGCCGAAAATGGGCTCCTTTCTGGCCTTCCAGAACTTCCGGGAGGCCCATTTTTCCTCCTCCCCGAGCCTCCACATGGGCCCTGCACTTACCTTGCATCCAAAATGGGCTGCGTAGAGACTCCTGGGAAGGGCAGGGTGGGGTGGGCGGGGTGGGGTGGGTGGGGCAGGGCCAGCCAGGAGTGGGATTTGGAGGTTCTCAGAACCGGCCATAATGTTAGCTACGGATTTTCCCGAACCCGGGCAAACCCGTAGCAGCCCACCCCTGGTCAGGTGCATCTATCTATGTGTATTTTTGTTGCATTGCAGAAGTTGCCATTTAGAAATCACATAAATGTCACTAGTTGTAAATGCATGTATTGTTAAATCTAACTAAAAATAGAGTTGAGAATCTATCCCGTCAGGAAGAAGCTTCTCAGTCTGTTGGCCCTTGCCCAAAATATTATTGGATTAATTCAGCAGATCCATTGCCCTACCTGAAAGGAAGGAATAGAGCCGAGTGTCATCAGCAAAATGATGGAAGCTCATTCTAAATCTTCAGATGATGTCACTGACTGCTTTCATATAGACATTAAGAAGTAAGAGCCATCAGAAGATGACATTCTTCAAAGTTCCATAACAGAGATGGAACTAAGCCAGGAGTATCTTCTGTAATTGTCCAGTAAAGAAATAAAGTAATTGCTATAATGTGGTGCACCAACAATTAATGCAGAAGAGTCTATAGGTGCTTGATGATATTACAAAACTACAACAGAGTAGATTCAAAAGGTTTTACTGCCCGATACAGAATAGCAAATGGTGCTGTACCCAGAAAGAATCAATTTATTTTGTTTCTTGAAACAGAATTCCACTAAAATCTCTATGATTAAAAAAATCAATGATAATAAAGATTCTCAGTATGATGATAATCATAACCATACAGTGCTAGAGATCCATCAGACTGAGAAAATATACTCTAAAATGCTACTTTTAGTTCAGGTATTCAGCAGTACAACAAACATAAGCTCTGTTTCTGTGCTGAATTTGGACTTCAAATTAGACTGAAAGTGAAGCAGGTTTTTTTTCCTACCATCCAACATTGCCAGACAATATTATGGACATATTCTTAAATCAGGGGCGGGTTCCTAATTTTTTTATTACCACTCTGTGGGCATGGCTTATTTTGTGGGTGTGGCTTGCCAGCCATGTGACCGGGTAGGCGTGGCTTCTCGGACTGCTGAAGGGAGGGGAACTGAGATAGGTCCTGCCGCCCATTCCCCCTCCCCTCAGCAGCTCGAGAAGCCTCAAATGTGCAAAAATGCCAAGGATCATCACTTCGCGTTCGTGGCTTCTTGGACTGCTGAAGGGAGGGGAATGGAGATAGGCCCTGCCACCCGTTCTTTCAGCATCTCACACGCTCCCTCAGCCATCCTCCCCTGCTTGGACTCACTGTGGGGTAGGAAGCTCGGCTTCTGGGCATGCGCAGAAGAAAATTTTAAAAAATAATTTTAAATATATATTTTTAAAAATGGCGGCGCCCAGGCACTGGCAACCGACTGCACCGGTTCTGTGATGTCACCAGCAGGCCACTACCATAGAGTAGTCCACTCTATACTACTATAGAGTGGACTACTATACTACTATAGAGTGGACCGCACCTGTAGGAACCCACCACTGTCTTAAATACTACTGATCATCTGATTTTTTTTTAGTTCTCTAAATCATGACTTTGACATAAGACTACTTATTCTTCTTTAAGTTTACATTATAAACTAGGAATTGATCCTGTTAATCACTTTGATTAAGACTTAAAACATGAGAATTTCTTTCTACCTTCCATAAAGATATTTTCATCTGAGAAATTTTGCTTTCTCAGGAACAATTACTAATGAAAACAACAGCAGAAAAATTACTCCAATGCTACTAATAATAATTTATTCAATGACATGACAAAAGAAAGCAAAGATAATACCAACAATAATAGAACCTATTATCCCAAAATAAATGGAGCACCACTTGGGCACCATTGGCATTGACAACAATCACTATCAGTCAATTGCAAAAGGAAGCTTCACTTGGAACAACTTACATCCAGCAACAATGCCTTTAACACCAACAAACATTAACATCTGCCTATTCTAGGTTCTTGGGAAGGAATCGATAGGTAGATCAAAATGCCAAATACAGTCTGAATATCTGGCTTGACTGGATGACAAACCATAATAATTTATTACAATTATAATGTATTATATTTTAACCATACAATTACAATAACTTATTCAAACTAATGCAATCAAAACCACAATTGAAAATCACATGATTTTTGCAGATTGTGCAAAGAAGCAGAAAGAACAGTAGATTATATATTTAGCTTGTGTGCAAGAAGATGATTATAATCAAATCTCACCGGCTCAAGGTTGACTCAGTCTTCCATCCTTCCAAGGTAGGTAAAATGTGGACCCAGACTGTTGGGGGCAATATAAATATACATTGCTAACTGGTGTAAACTGCTTAGAGAGTGCTTGCACTGTGAGGCGGTATATAAATCTCACAGATAAATAAATAAAATAAATAAATAAGCAATAACATAATAAGAGTCACCAAAATGATTCACTGGAAGATCTATAAAAATTACCATGTACCAGTAATGAAAAATTGGTGGGAATTTAGAATTGAAAAAGTAGTTGAAAATGAACCAATTAAAGTATTGTGGCATTTCTAAATACAGACTGATAAAATATTGGTTCATAACACACCAGATACAACTCTGGTTGAGAGTATGAAGAAAGTATGGACAACTGAGATGCAATATAAGGGGATAGTTGAACAGAAGACAATGAATTGGAGAAGATCACAAAATATGAAGATCTGAAAATCAAAATTGAAAGTAGAAATGAACCAGCTGTTGTGGTCCCAGTGGTCATCGGCATACCAAAAAATCTTGGATGGCATTTAGAAAATCTGCACATTGGTAAAATTTCCATATGTCAGTTACAAAAGGCTACACTGCCTGGATCTGCTTATATACTATACTGATATATTATGACATCCTAGGTTCTTGGGAAGAACTCAATGCGTATAAAGGCCAACACCAGCTAAAGAACTGGCTGCTGCGATTTCACATTGTTATGATCAGATTATAATATTTATTAAATGTATATGCCACCCAACTCCCAGTGACTCTTAGTGTAAAAATGCCTAGACAACTGTTGGGTTCCAATACTGAAGAGTCAGGAGGCAGGTTGAGTGACTTCAGCTCTTTATTGATTACAGTGAGCAACAACAGCGAAAGCCCAGCCAGAGGCTCCAGTTTAAATAGAGAGCCCCGGTTGGGTGATTACCTTCTCTGCTCAATAGAGTGGACCTGGTTGTAAACATCTCAGCTAACATGCAAATCCCAGGACACAACAACAACAGTGAACAAAATCCATAAATATGTGTACGAATAACCAGATAAATAATTCAATATTAAACAGAAACTTGTCACAGTAGACAGAGGTATCTCCCCACCCATTGCTCAGACAAGATTTCAACAGCATTTGAAAGATAGTATTACCATGTAGGGGGTAAGCAGGCCCTCTTAAAGCATTGGGCAACTGCACATCTTTCATTGCCCAGCTGGGAAGGCAGACGGCAAACAATGAGCTGCCTAATTATGTGTTTTAAGTTCTCATACCGGTCTGATTCACCACAAGGGAGCCAGGTAAATTAGAAAACATAATCTTCATAATAATTCACATACACTGCAACTTGCAGAAAATAATATTTCAAGTAGCTGGTGAATATCGTAATACATTAAAAAAAGCCTACCATACATTCAAGTCTTCTAGTTTGAAGTAGACCTACTTAGACTTAGTACAATTAAAAGTGACCAATATTTTTGTTCTGTACCTTTTCATTCAGGAGGATTAACCAACTTGGTTTTCTCCCATCTTAGCCACCAGCCTTTTAAATTTAGAAACCTTCTTTCAAAATAGAAGTAATGAGCTTCTTTGAAGAAACCTTCTTTGAAGAAACCTTCTTTGAAGAAACCTATTATTATTATTATTATTATTATTATTATTATTATTATTATTATTATTATTATTATTATTATTATTATTATTACCTAGTTTATGTTGCTTTCACAATTCACAACTTAATTCAGAAGCTAATGGTTGCTTTTTATGCATAGAAATCTGTGAAAGCTTACATATATGCACATACATTCATACCAACATACAAACTCACGCATAAAAGCTTACACATATATACACACAAGAGACAGACACATTTTAAAAGTTTGCTGAACAAGTTCCTTAGACTGATGCATGTGGTATTTGCTGCCAAAAATGAAGTATTAGAAATATGCATTTTATGGTAAGTGAATGTTCTATAAGGATTCTTCATTAGTAAGGAGTTATTAGGCCATCTTTCTGCCACATTTCCTTTACTCAATGGCTCTGAGAAAAAGAAACTCTGGAGGAAGTGGAGTCTTGTGCTCCAAATTGTTATTTTTGGATCACTACTCCATAAAAGTACTTCCATCCACCATTTTGAGATTAAAAGTACTAGCAAGATATAGTGTAAATATGTAGTGGTGTTTATCAAGGAGTATCTCTCTATAAATTGGCAGTCAAGATTCTTTTTTTACCACAGTTAAGTAAAAATGATAAGATTAGGGTTAGAGTTAGACTTTTTCTTTAGAGGTTAAAAGTTACCGTATGTTAAAACCACACAAATAAAGCATGTGTGCTTCCTGACTGTGTGACTGATCATTTCAATTCAGTTCCCACGTTTAGCAACAGATCTTCTCTTCTCATGCCCATATTATTAGGTTGGTCTTTATATCTTAAATGCTTGATTTAATTTTTTTACTACTGAATTTTAGTACTACTGAATCTAGAGATTGAACAGCATCATTTTTGCCTACATTCTACCAATGCACAACTGCTCAATTGATTCCTTTACACTCAATCCCTCCCAAATGTTAAACATTAAAAAAAAAGATTATTGCATTTGCTCTAAGTACCTTATAGTGCTCTCTGTAAGGCAGGGCATGTTGTCCCTGCATAGGCTTCTCTATGAAATACCCTGCAGCACGGGTGAAATTCAGCAGGTTCTGACAGGTTCTAGAGAACCGGTAGTGGAAATTTTGAGTAGTTCAGAGAACCAGCAAATACCACCTCTGACTGGCCCCAGAATGGGGTGGGAATGGAGATTTTGCAATATCCTTCTCCCAGGAGTGGGGAGGGAATGGAGATTTTTCAGTATCCTTCCCCTGCCAGGCCCACCAAGCCACGCCCACAGAACCAGTAAGGAAAAATTTTGAATTTCACCCCTGCCCTGCAGGAGGAAAAGCAAGCCCCATCATTAGGCCAGAGGTTCCCAAATTGCAATCCTCTACAATGATAGATATATTTGTGAGACATCCATGAAAAAAAGGAATGATGTTCCTGGGGCAGGAAATAAATATGCAGTACTGCTTACTCATAAAACTCAATTTTTAACTGATATATCACAGGAGTGAGTCCTTAATAGTTTTTAATGTCATAGCTCCTTCTGGCACTTGTGCAGGCAAAATGGCAATGAAATCGCAGAACACATGTGGAAGCCTTCTCACTAAGCAAAGTTGATCAAGTTTTTTTCTTAGGAATCCTCCCCCTTCTAGATCACTTGTGACCCTCTGGGGACTCCCAGCCCATAGTCTGAGCTCTCTTGCCATTAGTCTTTCAGTAACCACAGGATAGAAGATGTCCTGCCTTCTCTATCCAAGTTTCAAATCCGTCAACCTTGCAGCTATTGAGAACTAAACATCCTTTAGCTTGCAGTGTAAAGTACAAGTAGTCCTCTTAAAATCTTAGACATTTTAAGATATGTGGTCTTCAACTCCCAGAATTCGCAGCATGCTGCTTAGGGAATTCTAAGAGTTGAAGTCAATACATCTTAAGATGGCAAAGATGAAAAAACACCGATCTAGACTGTTAGGTTCCCTGTGAAGAAGCTCAGAGACACAAACCGGACTTTAATGCTGAGTGTGGATCACAATTTTCTATCTGGACATGTTTATGATTTTTTGCCCTTTCCTTGGTAAATTTCAATAGAATAGAATAGAATAGAATAGAATAGAATAGAATAGAATAGAATAGAATAGAATTGAATTGAATTGAATTGAATTGAATAGATTTAGATTTAGATTTAGATTTAGATTTAGATTTAGATTTATTATTAGAGTTGGAAGGGACCTTGTAGGTCATCTAGTCCAACCCCCTGCTCAAGCAGGAGTTCCTACACCCGTGATGGCGAACCTATGGCACGCGTGCCACAGGTGGCACCCGGAGCCATAGCGGAGGGCACGCGAGCGTTGCCCACCGGCAAACCGGAAGTGCGGAAAAACGCACTTCCGGTTTGCCGGTGAGCTTTTTTTTTTGCACTCTGGAGGGTTCAGGGAAGCTTCCTGAAGCCCCGGAATGCAAAAAATGATGAAACGGACAAACCGGAAGTGCGTTTTTCCGAACTTCCGGTTTGTCCGTTTTGTCGTTTTTTACCGTCCCAGGCTCTGGTAAGGCCTTTGCGCGGGGGTGGGGGTGTGTGCACATGCGCAGGGGGCAGCATGGGTGTGTGTGCTGTGCGCATGCATGGGGGGGAGGGAATGGGTGTGGGCACGCGAGCGCGCGCGAGCGCACGCACCCCCCTCTTTTTGGCACGCGAACCAAAAAAGGTTCGCCATCACTGTCCTACACCATTTGAGATAGGTGGCAGTCCAGTCTCTCCTTGAAGGTCGCAAGTGTTAGAATAGAATAGAATAGAATAGAATAGAATAGAATAGAATAGAATAGAATAGAATAGAATAGAATAGAATAGAATAGAATAGAATAGAATAGAATTCTTTATTGGCCAAGTGTGATTGGACACACAAGGAATTTGTCTTTGGTGCATATGCTCTCAGTGTACATAAAAAGACAAGATACATTCGGTACAACACTTAATGATTGTCATAGGGTACAAATAAGCAATCAGGAAACAATATTAATATAAATCGTAAGGATACAAGCAACAAGTTACAGTCCTGCAGTCATAAGTGGGAGGAGATGGGTGATAGGAACGATGAGAAGATTAATATTTATTTATTTATTTATTTTGTTATTCTTATATGCCGCCCAACTCCCGAGGGACTCGTGGCGGCTTACAACAAGGAGAAATACAAGAATAAACAAAGAAATTACATAAAATTTAAAAACAAGTACAAAAATTTAAAACAATTATTTAAAACAGCAACATCCATTTGACACATACATACTTGGGGGGTAGGCTCAGGTGGAATTAAGTTGTCCCCCCCACCTGCAGGAAAAGCCATGTCTTAATGGCTTTACGGAAAGCCAGCAGAGTGGGGATAGTCCGGGTCTCTGGGGGTAGTTGGTTCCAGAGCACGGGGCCAGCCACAGAGAAGGCTCTCCCCTTAATAATTAATAGTAATAGTAATGCAGCCTTAGTGAATAGTTTGACAGTGGTGAGGGAATTATTTGTTTAGCAGAGTTATGGCGTTCGGGGGGAAAACTGTTCTTGTGTCTAGTTGTCGTGGTGTGCAGTGCTCTATAGCGTCATTTTGAGGGTAAGAGTTGAAACAATTTATGTCCAGGATGCGAGGGGTCAGTAAATATTTTCACGGCCCTCTTTTTGACTCATGCAGTGTACAGGTCCTCAATGGAAGGCAGGTTGGCAGTAATTGTTTTTTCTGCAGTTCTGATTATCCTCTGAAGTCTGTGTCTGTCTTGTTGGGTTGCAGAACCAAACCAGACAGTTATAGAGGTGCAGATGACAGACTCAATAATTCCTCTGTAGAACTGTATCAGCAGCTCCTTGGGCAGTTTGAGCTTCCTGAGTTGGCGCAGAAAGAACATTCTTTGTTGTGCATTTTTGATGTTAGGTATCCATTTTAGGTCTTGAGATATAATAGAACCTAGAAATTTGAAGGTCTCTACTGTTGATACTGTGTTGTCTAGTATTGTAAGAGGTGGTAGAATGGGAGGGTTTCTCCTAAAGTCTACCACCGTTTCTACGGTTTTGAGTGTGTTCAGTTCCAGATTGTTTCGGTCGCACCACAAGGCTAGTTGTTCAACCCCCTGTCTGTATGCGGTTTCATCATTGTCTCAAATGAGACCAATCACTGTTGTATCATCTGCAAACTTCAGTAGTTTAAAAGATGGATCAAAAGATGGATTTGAGATGCAGTCATTGGTATATAGAAAGAAGAGAAGTGGTGAGAGCACACAGCCTTGGGGGGCCCCTGTGCTAATTGTACAGGTATCTGATGTGATTTTGCCTAGCTTCACCTGCTGCTTCCTGTCTGTTAGAAATCTATCTAATAACTCATATTCTGCTCCATCTTTTGGATATGACTACCTTCAAGCAAAATAATGACACCTAGAATCCCTCAGGACAGCTTTCACCAATTTATTATCCTTCATTTGTATTAGATTACAGTGCCTATCATCCTTATATGGCAGTTGCCCCTAATTTGTGAAAGTGGTCTTTTTCTTCCCCCAAAGAGATTTTAATAATTTTTCTTCCCCAAAAGAGATTTTAATAATTTTTAAAATATGAGCAGTTGTCATTTTCAAAACTCACTCACATTTGCTTTTTATAGCAATAATGCTGACACAGTATGCAGGGCTTTCCAATAAATAGGATCCACACATACGGACAAAATTAGATCCTTTTTTTTTTGGCACAAAGCACTGAGTCATTCTTAGAAGTCATTCATTTTAATGTTCTTTAAGTAAACCTAGCTTTCTGTGCATTTATCCTTTTATATTTACTATACTGTAGTACTTAATTTATTCCATTTTTCCAGATAGGAATATTTCAATTATTTTTTGTTGTTTTGAGCAGATATCTTTCAATATTAGTATGTTATAACAAGGAGATGGAACACCAAGACTCCACTTGTAATGTATCTCACTTGTAATACATACTCATGCAGACACCCCCCACAAATATGTGTATAGATTGCATTCATCTTAAACTTACACATTAACACAAAGATAGTTTATGACCACTAATAGGACTGAACTTCTGTTGCTAAGTAATAAAATAGTTGTGAGTTGCGCCCAATTTTACAACTTTTTTTACCATGGTTGCTAAATAAATCACTGCAATGGTTAAAGCAAATCTAATAAACATTTCTTTATTTATTTACAAAGCTTATATGGCTGTCTATCTCATAAAGATTCTAGGAAGCTCACAACAATCCATTAAAAACAAAACACTCTTTCTCCCAAGCATCAAACCAAAGAGCCTCCCAGGTGGAAGAGATTTTCACAGCCCTCTGGAAAACTAAAAGGACAGGGTTTCCTCAAATTTCAAATGGGAGGCTGTTCCAAAGATTTGGGGCAGCCACTCAGCAGACATATCTCTAAGGTCCGATCAAATGGCAGCATATAAAGGAAGGGATTTGGAGTGTGCCCATCTAATCAAACCTAGTAGATTGGGTAGCTACCCTCAGGAAGAGGTGGTCCTGCAAGTAACATGGTCCTATGTCATGTAGGGTTTTAAAGGTGATAATCAGCACCTTGAATTGCACCCAGAAAACAATTGGTAGTATACTGTAGCTCTCATAGCATTGCACTTAGAAAGCAACTGGAAATGTAGCTCACACATCAGTTGGATGAACCACGAGACACCCAAAACCGCCTGTGCTGCTGCATTCTGAATCAGGTGTTAGCTTCCAGATGGTCTTCAAGGACAGCCCCATGTAGAGTGCATTGCAGCAATCCAAACAGCACGAGTAACTGGGAGCACAGCCTTCCAGTCCAGTTGGCATTCCCTCCATGGCCACACTCTAATCTGCCTCAATGATTGATGAGAGGAGGATTTTCACTGACTTGATTTCCTCTCCTGTCCAACATCATCACTCTCCTTACAACCAGCAGGACAAATGTGGGTGGGTGCCTGGCACAGAGGCCTTAATCACTTCTTAAATTGCCCCGATGACAGGTTGTCGGTGCAAAACTGCTTCACACTGGTAACCTGTCATTTGACAATTTCTAAGCCTTGTGTCTATCAGTCTTCGAGAAGATTGGTAGAACGGTGTCCAAAATTAGCCCAGCTGATGGATTGGTGGGTACAGAGGATAGGTATGGGGTGAAGCAGGAAGGACTTTGTGTGACACATTCCTTCCTACTAATTGAATTTGTTAGAGAAGTAACCTGAAGGATTGCCAGTCAGCATAGCCAAATGTTGGAGATGTCCTCTCTGACTTGTTTTGCACAGCCTACTTTGTAATAAGTTATTTTTATCATATGTGCCAGGATCCTTCCATTAAATTGTGTAATTCAAACATACTAAGCCTATTAGGTCCCATTGAGATACCTTTCTAGCACAATTAAAATATGGAGAAGTCTTTCTTCACATGTCATTGTATCATACAAATACAACTGAAGTGATAAAACCTTGGATTAGTAAACAGTATAAAATAATGATTAACTAACTTTTGCTGCTTTCCTCCCTCTGCTATTTTTAGTAATTATATGCAATCACAACATTTCAGGGGAATAGGCATTATTTTACTTGAGTTCTGCTGACTCTATTTCATGAAAGATCAGACCTACAGTCCTCTTCCCAGTTAATTAACTGAGTGTAGGTCTCAGGCTTTGCCTTTGTGACATGAGTACAGCTGCAGGCAAATCACCTGCCAGAATGAATTATGCGTTATAATGGTTTGCGCACATACTCACCTGGAATACATTTTGATAGAAGCTTCAAGAATTATCAAATACTGGTGCATCTATGCAGTGGGGTTTTTTTTTTGCCAAAGGACATCACTCCGCTCTATTGTACTTGATTATATGAAAAACAATTATCGAAGAGAGAGGTGAAATAAATGTTACATGAGTTTCATGTAAAATGACACTGTTTAGTCAAGTGAGTGCTAATATCTGAAAATGGAAAAAACATTAAATGAGATAAATATGTTTTTCACAAAATCTCTTTTGCCGCAGTTTTTGAGGCTGATTGGAATAATCAACAACACTCATATAGATGTCAATGGTGAACTGCCATTAATTTTAATGGAGTGGATTATATTGAGATTCAGTCCTACAGCAGTGATGGGTTCTAAATCCCATCGCTACCGGTTTGCGCAGAGGTGTCCGGGGCAGGTGGGTGGAGCCTCCCGCCGCAGCCGCTACCAGTTCGTAGAACCGTACCGTACATGTAGCAACCCACTGCTCTCCTACAGGTACTTGCTATAGAAATTCTATTACAAACAAATATGCGTGCAATTGTTCATCTAGGCTGAAAATATTGAATGCAAGATTTTAATAATTTGCTTCTCCTTCAACATTCGGTTGAATACCCTAAATTCACACATTTCATATAACTCAACACAGACTTAAATACCATCAGTATTGGTGGTCATAGTTACAGTGTTATCTCCTTTAGAGCACATTTATATTTGGCAATCAAATTGTGCATATATGTCAGCTAGTAAGTGAAAGAGACCTACTGAAATGAACGTCTGTTCTCTCTAATATTGGTTTATGCTGGAATACAATACTACACTTTATATTAGTATTATAAACATGGAAGATTCAACTTAGCTAGTTTTTTATCCAGCCTATAGGAATAAAAAGTGCTGAGACTCGTTATTCATTAAAAATGTAGCTATTAATAAAACCGTATCAGAATATTTCTAATTCAGAACATAGAGGAAAGAGAAATAGGTTGCCCCCTGACCCCCGCCTTATCTCCCTGCTTTTGTCAGTCAACTGCAGAAGAGCCCTATAGCCAAGGGGAAATCAGGAAATGTATCAACACATGCTTCATCTCATCTTGCATTTGGGCTCATGGGAGGGTGGGTTAATTTGCAACATGGAATCACAGAATGATAAAGCTGGAAGTGGCCTTTGGATCCAACATTCTTCTCAGTGCAGGAATTAAAGCATCCCAAACAGATCGGCATCTAACCTCTATGTGAACACATTTAGTGAAGGGAGACCACAATTTGTCTAGATAACAGGTGCCAGGGGCGGGTTCCTAATTTTTTTACTACCACTCTGTGGGCGTGGCTTATTTTGTGGGTGTGGCTTACCAGCCATGTGACTGGGTGGGCATGGCTTGCTGGCCATGTGACCAGGTGGGCATGGCTTCTCAGACTGCTGAAGGGAGGGGAACTGAGATAGGTCCTGCTGCCCATTCCCCCTCCCCTCAGCAGCTCGAGAAGCCTCAAACGTGCGAAAATGCCTAGGATCATCACCGCACGTTTGTGGCTTCTAAGACTGCTGAAGGGAGGGGAATGGAGATAGCTCCTGCCACCCATTCTTTCAGCGTCTCACATGCTCCCTCAGCCATCCTCCCCAGCTTGGACTCACTGTGGGGTAGGAAGGCAGCGCATGCACAGTGCTGGAAGCTCGGCTTCTGGGCATGCGCAGAAGAAAATAAAAAAAAATTAAAAAATTTTTTTAAAAAAATGGCGCCGCCCAGGCACCGGCAACCGACCGTACTGGTACTGTGATGTCACCAGCGGGCCGCTACCGGTGCTATAGAGTGGACCGCACCGGTAGGAACCCACCACTGACAGGTGCCAGTGTCAAACTGCTCATTATTAGAAAGTGTTCTTTCCAGCAACATTCCATTAGAATGTGCATTCCTGTAGCTTCAGATCATTCTTCAGTGTCCTGCAGTATTTAAGGTACAGATACATATTTACCTTCTTCTTCCTGACATTATTTCAGGAATGTGCTTTTATTCTTCCTCCTCTTCTTTTTCAGCCTCCCTAATTGCTTCAAGCTCTAGTCACAGGACTTAATTTCTAGACTCCTGGTCATCTTTGTTTCTTGGACCATTCTTCAACCTTGAAACATCCTTGTTTCTTGGACTACCTTCGATTCACCTTAGCCCCATTCTATTTTTGTCTAATCTTCAAAGTCATATGCTAGAATTTGATTCAGTATTCAAAGTGGAGTGTGTAACCAGGGCAGACTACCAACACAATTTTCATGGTGGATTTAATCTAATGTACTTCACTGTCCATTTGGTTGCTAGGGTGGCCAAAGGTGGATTCTGCCGCTTCAGGCTGTTGCTAAAACAACCTTATCTGCCAGGTGCTGGACCTCCTCCATGACCATTTTGGCTTGGGTTGCAGGAAAGACTAGACACTTGGCATCCGCAGAGGCATCTGGCAGAGTTATGACTGACTGGCAGCTTCCATAGTGCTTAACAAGTCTTAGGTGGAATTGTTTAAGTCAATTTACACTGGAAAAGACAGATGAGTTCTGCCACTGTATGTTGATAGTTCTGTCTCTGTTGGGTGCATTAGAGGTTTCCCAGGATTTCTTCCAATAAGGTTTTCAGCCAATGCTCCCAGTACCAGCAACATACAGTTGTCATTCCAGTGGCTGCTCAGGCTATGTGCCATAGTTACATATGCCATTCTTACGGCTGGGTGGGTATTTTGCTTATTCCATTCTGGATTTGGTACTGGGTACAATGATGATAATTCTTACTATGCATAGGGCAATCACAATTTTATGTCTCCATGGCCAACTGATGACTATTCTGGGTTTTATCAGCCTGAGGGTCAGAACTGGATTTTTTGGTTACTTTTAGCTACTAATCAGGGCTGGATTAAGGCCAACAGGTACTCTAAACAGGACAACAACTGTGCCCTCGACAGAAGTTAAACTCTCATGCCAGAGACGAAACAAATGTGATACCTGACAACAGCTCAAAACCAAACTTTTAAAGTTTAGTCAGTCACCCTAGTAAAGAGAATGCTTTACTAACAATGTAGATTAAAGTTTAACACGACAGATAAGGACAATTGTGTGTGGGGGGGGAAATAAGTAAAGCCAAGTGTGTGAGAGTTGAAGACATGATAGCTAGGGAAAATAGCTAAGGGGCGTGCATAAGTGCACCAGCGTGCCTACCGTCCCTGTCCTAATGTTCCCTCTTATCAGTACTCATCTTATGTATATAAACAATGTTATATCTATGTATATTACCAACACGTACTTGACAAAAATAAAAAAATAAATAAATAAAAAAATACTTCCTTTTTTCTCTGGTCCTCTAAGCATTTGCTTATTTTGCTCAATAACTCATCTGGGGCTACTACTAATATTGAAGAATGAAGCTCACTTGTTCTTTGTGCTTTTTAAAAGTTAACCAGCTGTTACCATGAATTTAGTTCATTTTCTAAAAAGTGTTAAACTGATGTGTGGAAATGGATTGGGAGGAGATCTGGAGAGCACCCTCTTGATTGCCACCTGTTAGTTGGATAACTTGATAATTGGTTAAACACTCTGTTCTAAACATCTGTCTAGAGAGGCACCCATCCCTGTGTTAAAAAGACCATTGTTTGTTGAAAGGAGAAATAAAGCCAGAGGAATTTCCCAAACCCTTTCATTAAGTTGACCTACAATAAATAATGAAAGACAGCAGCACTACTGTAGCAGAAGAGAGGTTGGCAATAGGGGCACCATAATTTATGCTTGCATTCTTTCCTGCTGGCTCAAAGGCTAGTGGATAAGACTTTAACTTGGCTATTTGAAAGAGCCCTCAGGAACCCATAATCCTTATGTGTATACAATCCCAATGGTTAAAATGGTCTGCAAAAAGTGAACACCATCTGGCACTGAAGAACTAGTGTTTTCTGTATCTCTTTGCTGCCATCTACTGGTCACCCATATTGACTGATTGATTGTCCAAAACCTGAGGCCACCCAACTCCAATAACTCTAGACAACTTAAAGTCTGTGGAGATTCTCAGTCATCCAGGTCATGGTTGTCCCAAAGGTGCTTTTTCAGGTGGCAACTGGACTTTCTTGTTTTTTCTTTGAAGACGTTTCGCTTTTCATCCAAGAAGCTTCTTCAGCTCTGAAAGGATAGTGGGGAATGGGAGGATTTATATTACTTTATTTATTTTATTTTTTATTTATTTTGTCAAGTACGTATTTGATAATATACATAAGTATAACATTATTTGAATACATAAGATGGGTACAAATATAAGGGAACATTTGGACAGGGATGATAGGCACGCTGGTGCGCTTATGCACGCCCCTTACTGATCTCTTAGGAATGGGGTGAGGTCAACAGTAGACAGTCTAAGGGTAAAGTTTTGGGGATTTGGGGAGGAAACCACAGAGTCAGGTAGTGAGTTCCAGGCATTAGCCACTCTGTTGCTGAAGTCGTATTTTCTGCAATCGAGTTTGGAGCGGTTCACTTTGAGTTTGTATCTGTTGTGTGCTCGTGTATTGTTGTGGTTGAAGCTGAAGTAGTCATTGACAGGAAGGATGTTGTAGCAGATGATTTTATGAGCTACGCTTAGGTTATGCCGAAGGCGATGTAGTTCTAAGTTTTCTAAGCCCAGGATTTCAAATCTGGTGGTGTAGGGTATTTTGTTGCGAGCAGAGGAATGGAGGACTCTTCTCGTAAAGTATCTCTGGACATGCTCCATTGTATTAAATGTCCGATATGCAGTGTGGGTTCCAGACAGATGAGCTGTATTCAAGCATTGGTCTGGCGAATGTTTTGTATGCTCTGGTTAGTAGTGTAATATTACCGAAGAAGAAGCTACGTAAGATTAGGTTTACAACTCTCGAAGCCTTTTTGGCGATGTTGTTGCAGTGGGCTTTGGCACTTAGATCATTAGATATGAATACTCCTAGGTCTTTGACAGAGTGAGGGTCATCTGCACAAGTTATCACAAGTTATCAAATCTCCTATTTTTAAACATGTTTGTTTATGCTCTTTCTCATTGTATTCTTAATCATACTTATTCCCAACAAAACAAGGATGCAAAAATCCAGCACTTCATAAATCTTAATAAATATATTAACTCAAATTTTGAACAGCCTATTAAGCTAATGCTTTCTTCAACTACAGAGAATCTCAAGCCTATGTTTAAATTCCACAAGAAATGTCAAGATTCTGAAATAATGAGAACAACATATATAGCCCCCCTCCCAAAAAAATGCACACAGCTGCCATCCCTATATAGGGGCCAGAAACTATTGGAAAAAGGAACAGATTTGGTGCATTTCGATCCCCATTTCCTCTTCTTGTGAATAGCAATAGCAATAGCACTTAAATACTGATCCACAGTGCTTTACAGCCCTCTCTAAGCGGTTTACAGAGTCAGCCTATTGCTCCCAACAATCTGGGTCCTCATTTTATTGACCTTGGAAGGATGGAAGGTTGAGTCAACCCTGAGCCAGTGAGAATCAAACTTCTGGCAGTCAGCAGAATTAGCGTGCAATACTGTATTTTAACCACTGTACCACCATGGCTCTTAGGATTTATATAGGACAGAAATTAAACAGGACTTTTATCAATGCATTATTCCTAAAAAAAATGAAAAAAGTAAAAAGCTTAATCACATTGTCCTTATAATAAATATGTCAAAATTTAACAAGTGGAAACCATTTATCCCAGAAAATGTTACCAAAACGTATCCTTCTGGAAGCTCCTCCCTTTAACATTTCTACAACATATTCATTTTTAATTTTACAGTTAATTATAATTATCTTGATTTACAAAGATATGTTAACATATCTTCCAATATATCTCCAAAAGGGATCCTGTCTGTAACAGAACCACATTCTCAACAAATGCAGTAAACTAATGTATAAAATTCAGCCTAAGTCTAGTTTAGTCATTCTGTAACTATATGAATGAATTTTATTCAGTAATGGCTTTACATTTATATTTTCACTAAATCAGCACCAAATTTACATTTGATAGATTAAGCTTCCAACAACTATAAGAAGTAGATTTATGTTAAGTGTCACGGAAGCTCAATAAAATCTGCCCCATGTTTTTGTATTTAGTTTCTTCTTTTTTTAGTTTTCTTTTTTAAAAGAAAAGGTGTATATTGAGCCTCCAATAGATGCTTGTTGCAGAAGTACTAATGAATCTTAGGATCTAAATCTGCTAATTTATCTAATTTCACATGATCACACTGATGATGTTACATAGGTAATGAAACATCTGCAAGCAAACAACAAAAGTCATAGAACACCAAGGACTCCACAGTTCAATCCTGGGCTACATATTCAATTCTATTGGTAATTCCTATTTATTTTTGCAGCTCCACCATGGGCTGTATCTCTAGCAATATATTATGAATAATTTATATTTATTAGGATTTTTTTCAATTAGCTTTTCAGAATTTGCCAATCTCGGGCAACAAAATTCATCCATTTTGTTATAGAAGCAAGTATTTTCCAGTACAAACCTTTTGTCATAGAAATCAAATTGACAATATTGTTGATACGTGGAGAAGGTCAGTTATAGCCTCAATGACATGACTAGATAATTACTCCTAAGTCAGTTCCAAGTTAAGCTAAAGAAGAAGAGAGCTGACCAGTTTCCACAATATGATCTTCAGGATATACCCACCATTTTCAAGGATAACATCAGGAATTGCTTTGAAAGCCTGAATCTCATTGATACAGATGTTCCATATTGTGCAACTGTTTTCCCCCTGCAGTCTATTGGCTCATTCCATTGTTTTCAACTGTGATAATCTGATCAATGGAAAACAGGCCTCCCACCAATTCCTGAGCAGGGGAAAAAACACATTTTTGTGTGTTTGATGTATACAATATATACATTTAGTATATACATCGGTGGGGGTTGAGAGCTCCCCTGGGGCAAGGGGAAGTGTTCTGAAATATGGCACCAGAGTTTGTGATATTTTTGGTGTCTCAAAGTCTATACATATAAAATCTGCTATAAATATTTCATCCATATCCTATATGGTAGAACTGTGGTGGAATTACCAGCTGAAGGAGAGGAAGTTCCAATGGGGGGGGTTGTAATGGTAGTGGCGGTTAAAAGACATTCCAGCATAAAAGTCTATTAAAGGGAGAAAATGTGTGAAATCAAACCCTTAGGTCTATAGCTGACTTTTCCCAAGGGAAGGCAGCCAGTCTGGCAAGATTCTTGTAAACTGGTGATCAGCAATAAAGAAACCTATTAGATCAGACTGTAAAACTCGCGGCCTGCGGGCCAGATGCATCACATGCTGGCCACACCCATGCCCGGTTTAGCAAAGGGGGGGGGGAAATCCCAATACGTCACATGACAACACTGTGACGACGCAAATTTGACGCCCCTGTATTAGACCAATTTATAAAGCAGTTCTAGTTGCTTGAGCCTGACAAGAAGGGTCAGAATCTTAATGGAAGTGCAACAGATGGTGGGGTGAATTAGATCTTCTCTCCTCAGCATGTTCAAGGTGAACAGTTCTATGTGCAAGAGTTTTGCTCAACATACTTTTCCAGCAACAAGGTGTGAACAGTCTAGTCATGTGGACAGGGGAGTTGTTTACTTGCTAAGAAGCTCTCTTGGTCATATGTAGACTGTAGTAGAGCAGGAAGGAAGGAAGCCTCTGCCCCACCCATTTGATCCAAGACACAGATTGCTCTCCTCCTCTAATTGCAGGGAAAAAAGGAAAGCTGTAAGCTAGCTATCCAATGAACATCTGCATAGTTTGGTCCTTTATATGACAACATGGGCTCTCCTATTCACAACTTCCATTATGAAGCTAGCTATCCAGCATCAGCTGGCTTAAATGAGCCGAGATGGTGCAGTGGTTAAATGCAGCACTGCAGGCTACTGCTAGTTCAGCAGTTCAGCTGTTCAAATCTCACCGGCTCAAGGTTGACTCAGCCTTCCATCCTTCTAAGGTCGGTAAAATGAGGACCCAGATTGTTGGGGGCAATATGCTGAACTCTGTAAACCGCTTAGAGAGGGCTGTAAAGCACTATGAAGCGGTATATAAGTCTAAGTGCTATTGCTATTAAATCCTCTAGAAGGTTTCCTGGCTGAGTGGAAATCTGCACAATTGACTCTTGCCAGTTCTGTCTTCTGTATCATATTGGCTTACAAGAGGAATTTTGAAGATGGCTGCTCAACAAAGGGGGAAGGGGTGGTGCTATGTATAACAAGTGTTAAATAATGCTTTCCACAGAAGTTATAATTACAAAATCAGGGCTAACTAGAATTCTGCTTCATGGGAATTGCAATGTTGCACATGTATAAAGGGTTCCGGCATGGGGATAATTAAGTAGTTTAATATATTTCAAATGACTCTACTTTCTATTTGGAACTATTGCAAGGCAACGAACCATACCACAGAATTTATGGGAAGAATGGTCGACACTACAGTTTTTTTCTGTCTGCATGCCATGGGCTTTCTTGTAATTAGTTTCAAAAGCCAAAAATATGCTTAGATATCCTTAAATTAATCAAAGAAAATATCTGGTAGCTGAGAGATACAGCTTTTCTTTCAGGAGCCTGTTGGGAGCCTGTCATGATTCAAAAGGCAGATGATAGTGGGATGGGATCACCCAAAGAAGCTGATGGTTTTTTTTCTAAAGCATTAACTCTATAAAGTTGTGCTCTGAGCATATCAATGAATCAGAAGATGCTGCTAGTCTAGAGATGTGCAATTGAATCATGCCTATGTTTAGTTGCAGGTGATTCTCACCAGGTTCAATAGAACACATGCTCAGTAAGTGTGTCTACACCAGAAGCTCTTGAGAATCCAATTTAAACAGTAACCAAACTGAACCAATTGTGGGTAATATACTGCACAGTGTCTCATTAATAAGTGAAATATACATACACGTTAACCAGTGTTAAGTGAAACAACTAGCAATTTATATACATCTCCTACACATTACACTGTTCGTAAAACTGGCTCCAGTGATATATGATGTTACTATACTAATGAGTTCTGACTCATGCTTTTATAGAGAGAGTGGTTATGTTATGCTTTCAAGACAGGATGGCTGGTTGCCAGCTAGATCTCTTAATTTTCACAGCAGACTTTTGTAAATTCAAAAAACCTGATCAATTACTTGAAGCTGACTTTGCTGAATAGAGCCACCTGCTAAAGCAGACATTTCATACATAGATCTATCACCATTTCCCATCTAGGGATTTGTATCATTGCCCTTAAATAAATGGAAATGAAATCTCTAAAAAAAAGTCCACATCCCTGCTCTCAAGATACTTAATATTCACAGGTAGGGAGGAAGCCACATAGTAGATTTATAACTTAAAAGTTAAAGCTGCTCTATTTTATATCACTTACAAAATTGCATGCCTGGCTGCTATACTGAGAAACGTCTATGATTGCTCTGTCTACTGATAACAGTATCTTACAGAAGATTAGCAATGACTGTAACTCTACTTAAATCATAAGGTGGCAGGGAAATGAAGTGGGCACACTAAAAGGGAAAGAGTGTTTGGATCTTGCATGTGTTTGTGAGTGTGCACACATATATGTGTCCTCCCAGCCCACCATCATTAAGACACTTGGGGCTGACATGTTTTTTTTATGAACACTGAAAGAGATTGAGGTCTGATGTCATCAGTGTGCTGATGAAATAGTTTCTCTTGACCTCATGCCAAAGTGAGTGACATCTGTAAAGTTGTAAAATTGCATATGGGTTAAGAAAGGTCAGGTATAATCTGGGCAAGGTTCAATCGTTCAGTAGGCAAACGAATTCAAAGATTGGTATATAATCAGTTCTGGATGAGATAGTCTTCCTCTGAAGGATTATTTGAATAGTTTAGGGATGTTTCTGGATCCAGAAACTATTACTTCTGAAAACACAACAAGAACACATTTGCCCTATGGCACCTATTGTGCCATCTTCTGTCCCAGGCTAAAGAAAGCTGGTTTGGCAATTATGTTCCATGCTTAAGCTAATGCTAGTTTAGATTCCTGCAACAAACCACCAGTAAATAATATTTGAAAACGGCAATCAGACTGATTTCAGCTATATGCTTTATAAGCATATCTCACCAATTTTATACACCGGCTTTTATTTATTTATTTTTCAAGTCAAACTTGACCTCCATATGAACAAATACATACAGTTGTCTAGGCAGCATTTTTAGAAATGGTTTGCCACAGCCTTCTTCCTTAGGGTGAAACAATGTGATTGGCCCAAAGTCATCCAGCAGGCTTTCATGTCTAAGATAGGACTAGAACTCAGCTGCCCTTGTCCAGTATCTTAGCCACTGGACTAAACTGGCCCTCAACAATATATTACTGGCCAGAATTCAAGATGCTGTTTCTTCTCTCAGAAACATTAAATGATAGTAACCAAGATATGTGAAAGTCTATGACCAATTTGCTGATGGTAATTGTTGCTTTACACACAGCATCTTCAGCATATCCTCGTAACAAGAGTAAGAATATAGAACAGTCATTACCTTTTAGCAGTATGCCTACTAGGGATTATTGTCTTCTTCTTCTTCTTCTTCTTCTTCTTCTTCTTCTTCTTCTTCTTCTTCTTCTTCTTCTTCTTCTTCTTCTTCTTCTTCTTCTTCTTCTTCTTCTTCTTCTTCTTCTTCTTCTTCTTCTTCTTCTTTGAATTTTAAATTTTGTTTTACTTATTTTAAATGTGCTAGTTTAAAAAATTTTTTTTAAAGAATGTGTACTTCCAATTTAGTTTTATTCCATGTTTTACATTTCTGTTGGTCTTTTGGTACAAAGCATGCAAAACATAGGTAGCCATGCACTGAAAATGCAGGTCAAGAAATTGACACCACACGGGTTATGGAATGCTATTTTTTAAATTGTAGGAAATGTTGACACAATCTTGAAACCTTGTCCAAAATATTTACTGTCCCTTTTTAAGGATCATAAATTTAAGATTCTTTTTCTGTTACTGTCTATTTTCCCAAACTGTTTTATCTCTCCTACCTTCTTCTCAAAGCTAGAGCTGAATTATTCCACAACCAGCAGGCAACTTGCAAAAAAAAAAAAAAGATCTATTGAATTATTTTCAAAACATCTTTGACAATTTGAAAACAAATCTCCATTAGAAAATGCCCGATCTGTTCTCACCCATGGAAAAGTTAGTTTTGAATCTGTTATCAAGAAAGCCTTGACCCATTTCATACTTCAAGGGAGAAGTCTTTTCAGATTTTTTAACAATCGGAGGAGCTGAGTTGATACACTGCTAGATCAAAAGAATTGATCTATTTAACATTTCTCCCAGAGTAAAGCCAAAGAAGTCAGGCAAGCAAATAGAAATGTTTCTTTCTTGCAGGCCCATGATGTTTCTAATGTTCTTAAAAATGGTTTGAAATTAATCCTTTTGGTCAATTTTTGTGGAGACAATCAGAAACTTGATCAAACTTGATCAATCCTGATCTCATCAAGAGCAAGGAAAAGATTTTGGAGGGGATTGTTCTGTTCTGTTTAGTTCTGTTGCTCTGCCAGTTAGAAGGCAACTGGTTTTGTTTTTTAGTTATGTTTACGCTTGCACATAGGATTGGTTACTGCATGCAAAAGAAGAAAAGCTTGTAGTGCTTCTTAATTACATGACCAACAGTACAATCACACTAATGATCAATAAATAGCAATAGCATTTAGACTTATATACCGCTTCACAGTGCTTTACAGCCCTCTTTAAGCGGTTTACAGAGTCAGCATATTGCCCCCAACAATCTGGGTCCTCATTTTACCCACCTCAGAAGGATGGAAGGCTGAGTCAACCTTGAGCCTGGTGAGATTTGAACTGCCAAATTGCAGGTAGCAGGCAGGCAGCAGAAGTAGCCTGCAGTACTGCACTCTAACCACTGTGCTACCACGGCTCATAAATCAACCAAACTAATATTGTACTGGTAGTCTTTTCATGTATACATTTATATATGGTACAACAGTATTCACAGTATAAACACACACACAATCCTTTGCATTGCTTGTTTGTGAAATAAAGCAGAACACAATATTCAGCATCTATCCACTCACATCAATTTTAACTTCACCACAGCAGATATTTCCCCCACTAAAAGTAATTGATAATTCACAAGACAGATTGTTCCATGGAGCTTCTTCTATCTGGTCATGTGCTTACCTGCTTGTTGTCTTCTGAAAATCACACTTCCACACCATACTACTATAAACTTTTAGCAGCAGAGAAAGGGTTAATCTTTGTTTTTCTATTGGGTGGACTAACAGAAAGTTTGAGAAAAAAGTTTGGATTGCAAAGAACCCAATCATATGCCACAGTTTCAATCTGAAAAAAAAACATTTCTACTTTTTATTAGTTTATAATAATAGCCAAATAAATACATTTCCACATTCCGTATCCTAAATAAAGAATATATATTGTATTTACCCCACCAGAAAACAACACTTAATTTAAAACAATTGCATGCTGTCTCCACCAAAAGGAATATTAGGTAGAAAAGCGTTTCTGCCTGTATTAACATATTCCCAGCAAATCAAGGCACCCTCCCATTCCACCTGATCGATATGCCTATGTATGCCTAATAGCTTACAGCCGAAGGAGCGTGATATCAACCCTTATCAGGAACATTTCCTGATAAGAGTTGGTATCTTGCTTCTTCCACTATAAGCCATTATAATAAAAATTCCCTGAGGCACTGTGGTGCAAACAGCATATTTTTTTAAAGAAAAAAAATAGCTGAATGCATAATACCAATATTGCTAGAGATATTTGGAGGAACTTCTGATAACAGGAAATATTGACTAGCTGCAGTTTTTTTGAAGTTGCTGCATTTAAGCAAAATAAGAAAAGAGCTGTTGAAGTTTAAGGATGTCAAAGGTTAATATTTGGGGGGGTGGGACAATTTGATTTTGTACAGTCTTGGAGGTACTTTGTTGTGGGCTGTAGCTAAGGCCATCACCACGACACAGGTTAACCATGCTGTAGAAAGCCTTTGGCTAGTGTTACATTTTCTCCATATTCTTACTGTACTTAAATACCATATAATTCTCCAGCAGAAGTTGCAATTTTAGATAGCAGCAGAAACCTAATCACAGAGATCCCTAGGGGACAGTATATGCCAACTCATTGAACATCTTTAATATTTGAGAACATCTTTTTTATTATTTAAGACTGACCCTAAGGAATAAGCTAGCCCTAGGAAAGTTAGAATATGGCCAAAAGCATCTAAGGCAGAACTAGTTTGTTTCCAACCAGATTTTCTCAAGATAACCAGAATGAGGAGAAGAACATCTTGATTCTTTCCATTCTTGCTGCTTCTCTTCTGTAGGTATCTACCAGTGGTAGAGAAACTCTGTTGGCCATGCAGAGCAGGAATTGGTTGATATTGATTTTTTTTACCACCAGGAAGGGAGAGAGGTACAAAAAAGATATGGGTGACCTTGGGTGCAGTGTACCCTGGCATGTCGGGAAGGTGTCTATAGAGATACCATTTGTTGTAGCAAATCATCTTCAGTCACTCCCAAAACCATCCTAGATGTCTTCCTGCAGCTCCATGTTTCAGAACCAAGATTCCAGTTAAGGCAGGAATGGGGAGGATGGGGAGGCGGCTCTTTTAAATTTGATGGGATATGGATGAAACTCACGATATATGAGTTTTTGTGTTGTAAGCCACCCAGAGTTGCTGGATACTAGATGGGCGGCAAATAATAAATAAATACATGGAAGGATTAAACAATATTCTTCCCCTTTGGATTCTTTCTGGAATTACCTGCAACACAATATTAATTTCATTAAAGCAATATAATATTTGGTGCTTGATTGTGGCTCTTGAATGACATCCAGTGAATATCCAGTGAATGAAAAAAAATTGGAAACGTGCTACTAAGGCAGATTCCTATACCATAATTTATATATGTTTCTTCTATGTCAGAATCAATACCTGTTTGATAAATTGGGGTATGATTTTTTTAATAATTAAAGTAGAACTGCTGAGGTATGGCCATTCTCCACTCCTGGGTCAGCTAACCATCCTTACATTGGTGAAAAATTATATTCACATCATATGGTGGGTTCCTACCGGTGCGGTCCACTCTATAGCACTGGTAGCGGCCCGCTGGTGACGTCACAGTACCAGTGCGGTTGGTTGCCGGTGCCTGGGTACCGCCATTTTTTTTTAAAAAAAAATCCTCTGCGCATGCCCAGAAGCCGAGCTTCCGGCACTGCACATGTGCTGCCTTCCTACCCCACAGTGAGTCCAAGCAGGGGAGGATGGCTGAGGGAGCGTGTGAGACGCTGAAAGAACGGGCGGCAGGAGCTATCTCCATTCCCCTCCCTTTAGCAGTCCGAGAAGCCATGAACGCGCGGTGATGATCCCAGGCATTTTCGCACGTTCGAGGCTTCTCGAGCTGCTGAGGGGAGGGAGAATGGGCGGCAGGACCTATCTCAGTTCCCCTCCCTTCAGCAGTCCGAGAAGCCACGCCCACCTGGTCACATGGCTGGCAAGCCACACCCACAAAATAAGCCACGCCCACAGAGTGGTAGTAAAAAAATTAGGAACCTACCCCTGATTCACATGAAATTTGCTAATGCCATTATCAATTTTTATCTTGCATCTATTTATTTATTTATTTATTTATTTATTTATTTATTTATTTATTTATTTATTTATTTTGTTATTCTTATATGCCGCCCAACTCCCGAGGGACTCAGGGCGGCGTACAACAAGGAAAAATACAAGAATAAACAAAAATTACAAAGAATTAAAAACAAATACAAAATTTAAAACGGTTATTTAAAACAACAACATCCATTCAGCACATACATACTTGGGGGGTAGGCTCAGGTGGATTTAAGCTGTCCCCCCCACCTGCAGGAAGAGCCATGTCTTCACGGCTTTTCGGAAGGCCAGCAGAGTAGGGATGGTCCGGGTCTCTGGGGGTAGTTGGTTCCAGAGCACCTGGAACCAACTTGCCTCTGTTCTGATTTGTCACCACAATCCTAATTTTGTATGGTCGTGGTATGGCAAGTAAAGTGATTCTTGATTCCTCAAGTTTTGCTCTTCACCTTTTTCTGAATGTTCTAATGAGTGGGAAAACACCCCCTAATCACAGAGTAGCAGGAATGGGGCATATCAAACTGCAGGATTCTGCACATTCACTCTAGGTTCATTTCTATGACTCTCCTTTTACAGCTGTCAAAACCTGAGAATCTACAGCAACATTTTGAATCATAAAGTGAGCTGAATCTTAGCTTGTCCTCAATGTTTCCTTTCTTTCAATAGGTAGTGCATGCCAATTTCCAGAATCCTTCAACCTTCGTTTAAGAGACAATAGGGAATGGGATCTCAATATTCCACTGTTTTTCTATTTTAGCCTTGTACCAAAGGTGCTTTTTCAGGAGGCAACTGGACTTTCTGGTTTTTCTTCGCTTTTCATCCAAGAAGCCTCTTCAGCTGTGACAGGATAGTGAGGAATGGAAGGATTTATATTCCTTGCAGACAGCTGGTCATTTGCATCTTTTTAGAGGATTGTTGAAGCACTTGGAGGTTTATCTGTGTCCTCAGCAGCGGCGGGTTGCTCTCTCACCGGTGCTGGTGTGTTGCGCGTGGATCTCCACGCTTTGGGGGGGTGCTCGCTCGCTACGCGCATGCACCCCCTCGTGTGATTTTGTTTCTGTGCATGCACAAAAGCAAAATTGCGCCGAAATCTCGCGAGGGGACATGCGCACGAGAGAGAGATTTTGGCACGATTTTGCTTCCCTGCATGCGCAGAAGCAAAATCTCACCGAAATCTCTCGCGCGCGCGTGTCCCCTCCCGAGATTTCAGCGCGATTTTGCTTCCGCGCATGCGCAGAAGCAAAATCGACCCCAAATCAATGGGAAAAAAATGGCGACGCATGCGGTGGACTGGCAGAGAGGGCTCTGGAGTGGTCGCGCGCAAATTACTGCACTGGGCAGCTCCGGCAGGAACCCACCTCTGGTCCTCAGGGTCACCTGAGTAGTGCTCCAGGTTCCTGTAGTCTGCAATTTCCATTCCCCACTATTCCGTCAGAGCTGAAGAAGCTTGTTGGATGACAAGCGAAATGTCTTCAAAGAAAAAACAAGAAAGTACAGTTGCCTCCTGAAAAAGCACATTTGGGACAACCATGACCTGGATGACTGAGAATCTCCACAGACTTTTAGCCTTGTAATTAACTAGTTAGAGCCATAGATTGTTGCTAGTCTAGAAGTCTAGTACAGTCCTGAAGTCAGCTGGCATGGATCAACAGAGCTCTTTATGGGGAAAACAACAGAATGCTGGCAATGGGAGATGCCCACTTCAGCCTGAAATGGCCAGAAAGTGCCTCTCTGGCCTCATCTATTTCCTTCTTACCTGCCTTCACTTCCCATATAAGGGATGAATAAGAGATTTTACATTTCTTGTAGCTGCCATTCGATACTATAAGCTTAAGGGACAGAGTACCAATTTCACAGTGATACAGTTAAATCACAGACTGGCTGTGAGGAAAAGGTAAGTCATGCAGACACCGAAGGAAAAGAATTTGCCATGGCATGTTTGTGGTATGGTTAGGTGTCAATAGGGACAGGCCCAAGTCTTCAGGATGCATGCTGCTCTTTTAAACAAACTGTTGTTGCTGATGTCTATTCTTTTTTAAAAAAAGTATACATGTCTAAATAGAATAAAGAGTGGTACATATAGCTATTTTAATAACATGATGTCTTTTATTAGTTTATGAATGTGTGTTGATACATACACAATAACTGCTTTATTCTTTAATTTTACTAGGTAGCAGTTTGAGCGAGACAGCTATTCCTTTATGTCCTAAACCTAGAGCTCCAATCCTGCTGGAGATTGCTGTCTTGAAATCTCTTATGAGGAGCAGCCATCTGGAGCACTTGGAGGCAATCTCAAATCCTTTTCTTTCCAGAGAGGAATTGTCAAAAAGTTGGTCTACTTTCTGGCTCTTCATTTTGTTGCAATTGTCAGTTCTGCTATTCACAGAACTGTCTTCCGTCTACCATTTCTTCCTCAGAAGTCGAAAACTTCTTTGCCTTATCCTGAAATGCGGGAAGTTTCAATACATATTTTTCTGTAATATTGGAAATTCAGAGGCATTGCATTTAGGCAGGACAAATGCAGAAAAGGCCACATAATTTATGAATCATCAGCATTCTTGTTTTTACTGAAAGTGGAGCAATACCAACTTTGGTTAAAAATAATTAAAAGACTTAACAATAGTTTGGACAAGCAATGTCAAGGATGCTCACAGGGCCTGATCAATTTAGCTCATGCTGCTTCCCTTCCTTGTCACAGGCAATGACTGGTGATTGGAGCTGTTTTATATCACTTTTTCACAAGCAAGTAATGCATTTCTCATCATTGTCTATCCATTGATAATAATTATCTTATACACATTCTTTCCTGTCTGAGAAAGACCAGCCATCTTTAAGATATTCATGTGAACAAAACCCTGTTATTATTAATTGTACTGTCAAGCCATCATACAATAAACATTTGCAAATGTTGACTGCTCTATTTGATCAGTTTTTTTTCCTGCAGGGTTCAGCACTAATTTACTTGTTGAAGTCTTTCTATAGTATATATAAAAATATACTCACGATCACATCTTTATTTTATGTCATGTAGCATGAGGTTATGAAACAAAATGTAACCTGAATAATGATATGAGCAACATAGTTATACTGAAAAAGGCTGCCTGGGAACAATATATTGTTTGGTGCATAAAAAGGTTAAGTTCTTAATATCTATTTCTCATCTTGAGATTTTATTTTTTAAAACTATTCTGCAGAGATTCAACAGTTTCCTGGAATATATTTGGATGGCTACTGTGAAATGGGTATTTCTTCAGAATTAGAGGATATAAGATTCTTTTTGATATACCGTATCAACAACATAATAACAACCTAGAGGGGAGAAAGGTTGCCTAAAGAATAGTTCTAAAACAAGTTTTAAATCAAAAAATCAAAACATAAAATACAAGTTGGATGGACACGACCTTGTAGACTACCCTCACTCCGTTAAGGACCTTGGAGTACTCATCTCTAATGATCTAAGTGCCAGAGCCCACTGTAACAACATTGCCAAAAAGGCATTAAGAGTTGTTAACCTAATCTTGCGTAGTTTATTCTCTGGTAATATTGTACTTCTAACTAGAGCATACAAAACATTTGCTAGACCAATTCTTGAATACAGCTCATCTGTCTGGAACCAACACTACATATCGGACTATAATACAATTGAGAATGTCCAGAGATATTTCACGAGAAGAGTCCTCCACTCCTCTGTTCGCAACAGAATACCTTATGCAACCAGACTTGAAATTTTGGGCTTAGACAATTTAGAACTATGTCGCCTTCGGTCTGACCTAAGTGTAGCACATAAAATTATCTGCTACAATGTCCTACCTGTCAATGACTACTTCAGCTGCAACTGCAACAATACACGAGCACACAATAAATTACAAACTTAAGATAAATCGCTCCAAACTCAATTGCAGAAAATACGACTTCAGCAACAGAGTGGTCAATGCCTGGAATGCACTAGCTGACTCTGTGGTTTCTTCCCCAAATCCCCAAAACTTTAACCTTAGACTAGCTACTGTTGACCTCACCCCATTCCTAAGAGGTCTGTAAAGAGCGTGAATAAGTACACCAATGTGCCTATTATCCCTGTCCTAATGTCCCCATGTATTCGTAACCATATCATGTATTCATAACCATCTTTATACATTCATGTATTCACAATCATGTTTATACTTTCTCTGTAATCTTATATATGCTTGACAAATAAAATAAATAAATAAAATAAATAAATAAGGCTCTGAAAAATGTGAGTCCATTCCCAAATGAAATTGTAGTCTCCATCTCATTGTTACTTGCCTGAGAGAATAGATTTGTGAATTTTTATCACAAGTATCTAATTTAGGTTAAATGAAAAGAAATGTAATCCATGAGATTATCGATTTGCAAAGTTGATTTTAAAATGCAAAAATCCTGGAAAAATCCTTAATGCTGCCTTACTGTTCTTAATTTTATTTAGATTTTTTAATCCCACATTTATCATTTTTATAAATAACTCAAGGCAGCAAACCAGTGGTGGGTTCCTACCGGTGCGGTCCACTCTATAGCACCGGTAGTGGCCCGCTGGTGACGTCACAGTACCGGTGCGGTCGGTTGCTGGTGCCTGGGCGCCGCCATTAAAAAAATTTTTTTTTAAAAAAATGTTCTTCTGCGCATGCCCAGAAGCCGAGCTTCCGGCACTGCGCATGCACTGCCTTCCTACCCCACAGTGAGTCCAAGTGGGGTGGTGGTGGCTGAGGGAGCGCGTGAGACGCTGAAAGAACGGGCGGCAGGAGCTATCTCCATTCCCCTCCCTTCAGCAGTCCGAGAAGCCACGAACGTGCGGTGATGATCCTAGGCATTTTTGCACGTTTGAGGCTTCTCGAGCTGCTGAGGGGAGGGGGAATGGGCGGCAGGACCTATCTCAGTTCCCGTCCCTTCAGCAGTCCGAGAAGCCATGCCCACCTGGTCACATGGCTGGCAAGCCACACCCACAAAATAAGCCACACCTACAGAGTGGTAGTAAAAAAATTAGGAACCCGCCCCTGCAGCAAACATACCTAATACTGCATACTCATCCTCCTACAACAGCAACTCTGTGAGGTGAGTGACTGGTTCAAAGTTATCCAGCCAGCTTTCATATTTAAGATGGGGACTAGAACTCACAGTCTCCCGGTTTTTAGCCTGGTGCCTTATCCGCTAGACCAAACTGCCTCTTATTTTTATCTATTTTTCTACTTATCTGTCCTCATCTAGTGTATGGGGGGAAATGTTTGGTAGATGTAAGAGAAATTCCTCTGAAATAGATTCCTCTGAACGATTACATCTCCTGCTTGACTCTCCTACCATCAAACAGACTGATTGACAACATATTAATATAATCAGAGCTGGTTAAAGATAAGCATCATTGGATTGCAGTTTGCTGCCTAGTTCTGCCTGTTTGGATTGTATTATTATCAGGTCAACACCACAATCTAAGATACTCACAAAAGACTTGAAAATGTTATTGCTAGTCAGGTGGCAGAGACCCTATAAAGGCAAGATAGGAAAATATTCAGGAAAATATTACAAGAGGTTTACCTTTTGTCACCATCTTGGATGCTACAAAGAGATACTATCTGTGTTTACCTTGGAAAGGTTGAAAAGGGAGGATTTTTTGTTTGTAAATCATTCTGGCAGTGGCATTTTTCCAAAGTGCAATAGATGTTCTGGGGGTAGTCCTGTACTCTTGGATCAAAGCTCAGTATCTGATTCTGCTATATGTAAGAATTAGAGAAGTATTCCGTTTTGGATGATTTACAGTCCCTTTTCTGGTCTAAGGATCATTCTAGATTCTTAAGATGCCAATCTTAAGATATAGATGCTACATTACAAAAAAATCAGCTAAATATTTGCTCAGCTCAGGGTTGGAGAGTTACACCGCCTCAAGGATTTTCAGGCCAAGCATTTTCACTGTGTTATTTCCTGATCTTTGAACTGATTGCTTGCAAAGCTTGTGTTGATTTCCCAAAGATAGCATAAGAAAACTATTTTGATCAGGTACTTCTTCATTTATTTTTCTTCTTCTGCAAGCTGCACAGCACTCTGAAATTTGCCTTAACAAGTCTTTTCTATCTCTATAATGAAACTGAAATGCTACAAGCAATCATAGATATCACTGCAATTTTTCTAATGTCCATTCCAAGTTAAGAATGATCCAATCTTCAGTGTTCTAACATTGTGCCAGTTTCAAGTCCCTTTCAGCTATGAGCAATCACTGACTGAGTCACAGCCTCAGTCTATATTCCTCAGAGGGCTGAAGTAGAAGAGGAAATGCAAGGTATATTTATCTTCAGCTTCTAGAGGAAAGACAGAATGCAGATCTAAGAAACAAATAGTAATAGCCATGCAAAATAAAAATATTTTTACTATCCATCTGCAGTTAAGATGAAATGGTACCAATTTATCTTGAATGATGTAAAACAAAAATGCTTTTTCTGTTCCCAACAACTAAATTGCTTCATGTCATGGAACATATAGCAGGCTTTCATAGAAGACAGTAAGGTTGTATGGATGAAATTAACCATCCAGCCTGAAGCTATTTAGGCTTTAAAGGTAATATCAATATCTTGAAATTGGCCTAGAAATAAATCAGAGCTCAATAAATATACAGTTGATGCAATATGATCTTAAAACATATGCCGGTAAGCAATGAAGTTTATGGAATTAGCACCAGCTGCCTTTTCTAAACACTCTTCCAGGACCACCACATGGTGTTACAGATTACAGAGCTTGTGGCTGTAAACAAAACTGTTCAGTTCTAAACTAAGAACTTCATTAGGACCTCTATCTTCATGTTCAGATTCATCTTCTCCAGCCATTAGCATAGCTGTCCAAAACAATCCTGGACGCCAAAGGTATACAACAGCAACATAAGGCCTAGGAAAAACCCCAAATCAAATTCTTATCAGGTATTACTCCATCTAGAAGAGGCATGTGAGGGATGAGGGATGAGGCATGTGAGGGATGAGGGATGAGGTGCACTGCTTGTGCCCCAGCTTATACAATCCTAGTAAATCAGGGCAATGGCAATGAAGAAGTTGGCTTCCAAAGATCCAGTTTCTCCACATCACATCATATTTTCTGTAAGGCTACTTTAAAGTCTGAATCTGGAACAAGGTTGTCCCCCAAATTCAATACAGATGACAGTGTTGAATATAACTGCCATCTAACCATCTTTGCTGTTATTTATTGGCATCTGTAAGTGAGTGAAGCATCTACAAAATGGTGGGCAAAACATCATGATTGATTGACCACGTCTCTCTTTGACCATGTAAAATCGACCGTGCGATTTTACTATGTGTACAAAAGGCATGGAGCTTCAGTTGAGATGCCACGGCCGCCATCTTGCAGATATTAACGTCCTTCCTCCAGTGACAATCCTAACCACAGTGTAAATAAAGTGTATTTTTCATAATATGATGATCTTTAATTTTTAAGTTTTACGTAATGTTGGTAGAGGTCTGTAATATATCCATTCTTATCCCCATGTTAAAGCCACAGCTTTGGGGAAACCCTAGCGGTACCCTTCTCTGCTTTGTAAAAGTATTCATAATTTCCTTGTCAGGAATGTGTCTACTTTCATGCTTTGTATTACTTAAACTGTGAAATCCCATATGTGATGCTTAAGCCTCTAGTCAATACTAAAGTCTCAGCAGCTGCAATTCCTACTTTGGCCAAAACAAGTTTAATGTATATTTTCCTTATGCTTTTATACTGGACTCTTGGAAATTATTACACAATGTTTTTTTTCTCACTTAACTCACCAAGAATATTTTGGAAGTGGTATCATTCTTTTTAGGTGTGCTGTCTTCCATTGTTATTGTGGTTTTTTTTGTTCTTGTTCTCTCCACAGTGTCAATTTTTGGGGAGCCTTGATTCTTTAGCTTAAATGCATCATTTCATGTCCAATAGCTGTATCTATTATCATTTTCATTCTATGGTTCATATCTTTATTTTCAGGTACTGTATATTAACATTTCTGAGATTTAAGCCACAGAATATTGCAGTATGTTTCTCATAGTACTTCTAAAGCATTATTTCTTAACCACAAAACATCAAGGAATCAATTTGTAAATAAACATACACCTTAAACTGAGACTAACTTGATAGTATCAAATGGCCAGTTAAAATTAATTTTTCATAACTGAGCTGTCCACCTTTGCACTGTATTTCCTTATAGGTACCATGAAAGGAAATTTGATCTTCTGGAATGCCTAATGATATGTCAAATCCAGAAAGCAAACAGTTGTTTGCTGATGTTAATCTCTAAGAATCCACTGTGCTAAAAAATGAAGATGTCACATGTCAGTTAAGACCTGCTGTTTTCATCAGTCATCCACTCTGAGAGACCCAGCATGACTGGTGCATCTTCTGCACATTTTTCTGAGAGTAAATACCATTGAACTCAAATAGGCATACTTCTGAGCAAACCTCAGATGGATAATGTACTCAGTATACCATAATAATAAACAATAAAAACAAGGAGTGTATAATCATATAAGCCTCCTATTACCATAAGCTATAAGTAGAACAGAATGGAATGGAATGGAATAGAATAACAGAGTTGGAAGGGACCTTGGAGGTCTTCTAGTGCAACCCCCTGCCTAGGCAGGAAACCCTACACCACTTCAGACAAATGGTTATCCAACCTCTTCTTAAAAACTTCCAATGTTGGAGCATTCACAACTTCTGGAGGCAAGCTGATTAATTGTTCTAACTGTCAGGAAATTCTCCTTAGTTCTAGGTTGCTTCTCTCCTTGATTAGTTGCCACCCATTGCTTCTTATCCTGCCTTCAGGTGCTTTGGAGAATAGCTTGACTCCCTCTTCTTTCTGGCAGCCCCTGAGATATTGGAACACTGCTATCACATCTCCCCTAGTCCTTCTTTTCATTAAACTAGACATACCTAGTTCCTGCAACCGTTCTTCATATGTTTTAGCCTCCAGTCCCCTAATCATCTTTGTTGCTCTTCTCTGTACTCTTTCTAGAGTCTTAACATCTTTATTACAACATGGCAACCAAAACTGGATGTATTTAAGTTATGTATATAAAAGGGATAAAAATATATGTAGCATTGAGTTTCATGGAAAATAAGAAACAGAGAAAAATGAACTTGTGATTTAATGCTTTTGATGATTAGATAGATTATAGAAAGAAGGGAGTTATGTTGTAACCATAAAGTAAAATGTAAATTTATGATTGTACTTGTAACTGCTGTGAAGAAGTTTGGAAGCTACTTCTCTGTATCTTTTCTCTTTTCTCTTTTTTTCTTTTTTTCTTTTGCACTTTTCAGTTTTTGTTTACTCCCTTTAATTTTTTCTTTCTTCTTTCTTTCTTTCTTTCTCTCACTTTATATAGTTCATATTAGTTTTTAATCTTTTTAAAATTTATACAAAAAGGACTCAGATGTGGTAAATGATTTATTATCTTGAGTATTTAAATTCAGCAGAAAAACAGTGTGTAAACCAACTGCTCAATTCTTTTTTAAGGCATTTTGAAAGTTTTAGTTTAGTCCAGTGGTTCCCAAACTTTTTCAGTCCACCGCCCCCTTGGTGCTACAAACTCATCCTCACCGCCCCCCACCCCACCCCCTCAGGTGGGCGTGGCTTAGTGGTCAGGTGACCAGGTGGGCATGGCCAACTTGTAAAATGTGGTGAAACTCACTTAACAACGCTCTTGCTTAGAAACCAAAATGTTATGCTCAATTGTGGTCATCTTTCTTTCTTTCTTTCTTTCTTTCTTTCTTTCTTTCTTTCTTTCTTTCTTTCTTTCTTTCTTTCTTTCTTTCTCTCTTCCTTTCTTTTTCTCTTTCTTTTTTCTTTTTTTCTTTTTTCTTTTTTCTTTCTTTCTTTCTTTCTTTCCTCCCCCTTCTTTCTTTCTTTTTCTTTCTTTCTGTCTTCCTTCCTTCCTACCATCTTTTTTTCTTCCTTCCTTCCTTCCATCTTTCTTTCTTTCTTTCCTTTCTTCTTTCTTTCTTTCTTCTTTCTTTCTGTCTTCCTTCCTTCCTCCCTCCCTCCCTCCCTTTCTTTCCTTTTTTCTTTCCTTCTTCCCTCCCTTCCCTTCCCTCTTTTCTTTTTGACTGTCTTCCTTCCTACCTACCATCTTTTTCTTTCTTTCTGTCTACATTCCTACCTACCATCTTTCTTTCTTTCTTTTTCTTTCTTTCTTTCCCTTTTCTTTGCTACATCCCTCCCTTCCCTTCCCTCCCTCCTTTCTTTTTCTGTCTGTCTTCCTTCCTACCTACCATCTTTTTTCTTTCTGTCTGTCTTCTTTCCTTCCTACCATCTTTTTTTCCTTTTTCTTTCCTTCTTCCCTCCCTTCCCTCCTTTCTTTTTCTGTCTTCCTTCCTTCCTACCATCTTTTTTTCTTCCTTCCTTCCTTCCATCTCTTTCTTTCTTTCTTTTCTTCTTTCTTTCTGTCTTCCTTCCTCCCTCCCTCCCTCCCTTTCTTTCCTTTTTCTTTCCTTCTTCCCTCCCTTCCCTTCCCTCTTTTCTTTTTGACTGTCTTCCTTCCTACCTACCATCTTTTTCTTTCTTTCTGTCTACATTCCTACCTACCATCTTTCTTTCTTTCTTTTTCTTTCTTTCTTTCCCTTTTCTTTGCTACATCCCTCCCTTCCCTTCCCTCCCTCCTTTCTTTTTCTGTCTGTCTTCCTTCCTTCCTACCATCTTTTTTCTTTCTTTCTGTCTTCTTTCCTTCCTACCATCTTTTTTTCCTTTTTCTTTCCTTCTTCCCTCCCTTCCCTCCTTTCTTTGTGTGTGTGTGTGTGTGTGTGTATGTGTGTGTGTGTGTATCACACACACCGCGGGACTACATTGCCTCCTCTGGGCTCTGCCTATGGCAATTTAAAATGTACTTCTGTCTGCGAGGAAGAGGGGCGTGTTTGAAAAGAGGGGCTGGAGGTGGGTGGGAAATCTATCCCATATTGAGCCACTGGGTGTGTGTGAGTGTGTGTGTGCGTGTGTGGCCGAAAACGTCCAGGTTTGGGAAACTGGGAGATTTTGAAACCGGTTCCCCCAAACATGGTTTGTATTTGTATTAGGAGCTGAGATAGCGCAGTGGTTAAAAGCAGCATTGCGACCTTCAGCTGATTGCTAGTTCAGCAGTCCAGCTGTTCGAATCTCACTAGGCTCAAGGTTGACTCAGCCTTCCATCCTTCCGAGGTGGGTAAAATGAGGACCCAGATTGTTGGGGGCAATATGCTGAACTCTGTAAACCGCTTAGAGAGGGCTGGAAAGCACTATGAAGCGGTATATAAGTAAAGTGCTATTGCTATTATTGTTTGCAAAAACAAACAAACAAACACACAAACCATTTTGGTTCCTCACCAAGGCTGGCTCAACTGGATGACCAAACAGAGCCTGAAAAGGAAAGAAAACTGCAGAAGTGGTCAATGGAGGTGGTGGGTGGGACAGATGCACATGGGGGAGGGTCTTCTCCCCCTCCCCCCACACTGGCACATTCAAGGGGCTTCCTGGAAATACACCCCCTCCCCCATGGGAAGCGCTGGCACCCTCTAAATTGCCTTCCTTGGCACAGAGGCCGGGTGGAGGGGGGGACTCCTGTACCCAGCAGGCACAGCAAGAAAGCCCCCTCCTCACCTGGTGGTGTGTCGTGCCTGCCTAAATTGCTATCCATCCAGGGGCAGAGGAAGATGGCATCGCAGGGGTGAACGAGAGCAGTGTGTTAGGTGGGCAGAGGAGACGAGGCCGAAGGCCACATCGTGAGATGGGCATGCGGAGAGGTTGCCGGGGGGGGGGCGCAGGAGGCTGGGCACCTGGGATCTTCAGTGGGATGGAGAAGGGGATGGTATTGGGTGTTTGGGGTGGGGTGGGGAGTTATGATTTTTAGAAGATGAGACACACATGCACACACAATGGCCAAGGGGAGGATTTAACTTGGGGTTGTTTGGGAGAGAAAAATAGAGGGAGGGAGGGAAGAAAGGAAGGAAAAGAAAGGAAAGGAAAGAGAAAGAAAAGGAAGGAATGAGAGGGAAGGAAATGGAAGGAGGAAGGGAGGGAGGGAGGGAGGAAAGGAGGGAGGGAGGAAAGAAAGAAAGAAAGAAAGAAAGTAGGAAGGAAAGAGAGGGAGGGAAATTAAAGGTGAAAAGGAGAGGGAGGAAGGAAAAGGAAGGGAAGGAGGAAGGAAGGGAAGGGAAGTAGGAAGGAAAAAGGGCAGAAGGAAGGAAAGTAGGAAGGAAAAGGAGGGGGAAGGAGGGAAGGAAGGGAAAGACAGAAGGAAGGAGGGAAAGGGAAGGGAAGGAACGGAGGAAGGAAAAAGAGGGAAGGAAGGGAAGGGAAGGGAAGTAGGAAGGAAAAAGGGAAGGAAAGAGAGGAAGGAAAGGAAAGGAAAGGAAAGGAAAGGAAAGGAAAGGAAAGGAAAGGAAAGGAAAGGAAAGGAAAGGAAAGGGAGGCAGGCGAAGGCGGGAGAAACTCTGGTGGGCAACTGTTCCCGATCTCCCCCGCCATCGCTGCCCTCTTTCTGGACCAACTTTCCGGCCGCGGTGCCTCTTGGCCGAAGGAGCGGAAAAGAGGCAGCTGCGATTTCCCCACAAAGTCTCCCTCCTCCTCCTCCTCCTCCTCCCGCCCCCCCAACCCAACCCCCCAATCCAGCCCCTGCCCGCACCCCCCCAATCCCGTGTCTTACAGGTTTAACAGCTCCGTGTTTCTGTCGGCTAGTCTCTAGGGAAAAAAGCTTGCAAAATACAGAAACTCTTCTCGCTGCGAGTTGTTCTCGCTGAGTCCTTCGGGAGTTGGGCGGCATATAAGAATAACAAAATAAATAAATAAATAAATAATTGCTCACCCTCGCGAGAAGAGTTTCTGTATTTTGCAAGCTTTCCAGGGGTCTCCAACCTTGGCAACTTTAAGACTTGTGGACTTCAACTCCCAGAATTCCTCAGCCAGCTTTGCTGGGAGTTGAAGTCCACAAGTCTTAAAGTTGCCAAGGTTTGAGACCAGTGCAAAGAGACCAGACGACAGATACACAGAGCTGTTAAAAGTCCAGTAAGATGGCCATCTCACGGCCCCCTAGTCCCCACCAGGAAAAGAGTGGCGGGAAAAGCGGCAGTGGGCGATTGGGTGGACATGGGTGGCGGCATGGGGACAGGACCGGCGAACCACCTACCGCCTCCCTGGACCCTCTCACTGCCCCCCTGTCTCCACCCTTACCTCTCACCGCCCCCCTAAGGGTTCCCACCGCCCCCTGGGGGGCGGTACCGCCCCCTTTGGGAACCACTGGTTTAGTCCATAGTGTAGCAGTCCAGTTACTGGTGGTGTTTCTCACTATAAGTACATCACACCTGTCCCCTAGGCCTTGCACTAGCTTCCTATTAGGGTGTGGCTTGCCAGCCATGTGACTGGGTGGGCGTGGCTTGCTGGCCATGTGACCAGGTGGGCGTGGCTTGCCGGTCATATATTAGTTATTTCAGAGAGATGTTACTACTATTTTTGCTATTTTATACCTTACATGAAAAGCTTTGCATACAAAGTGTGTGTTACACCATGGCAACACAGCAACCGTTATATGCAGAAAATGCTATAGTTAAAAGACAAGCAAGTCTCATACAGCATTTTTGGTTTCAGTCATGGATTCCTTAGACGAAAATATTGAGGACTGTTAAAAGAACAGTATCTTTTAACAGTCCTCAATGTTTTCGTCTAAAGAATAACAGTATAAAACTGTATAAAATTAACAGTATAAAAGGTTAAACTTTTGGAAAATGCCCACTTTGGGAAGCTTTAGGCAAAAGCAAAGGAAAAGTGTCAAATGTGAGCTTCTTATTATTTTCAAGCGAAGGGACGGGGAAAGACTTAATTGTCAGATTTTCAGTTTTTCCAGGCAAGCAGGCAGTTGACTAAGCAGCTTCCAACGGGATGCGGGAAGAGAAAGAGGAGGCACAAAGAAACTTTCAGGACTTGCTCAGTACAACACACTTCCACCGGGTGCGTTGCTAGAAACCGAGAGTTTTGGGGAGAAACCGGGATTTATTCCTCATCTGAATCCTTAGCCTGGATGGGGCGAGGGTCGGTGGGGAGCATGCTCACTGGTTCATGCATGGCTCATTCAGTGGGATGGCCACCTCCTCTTCTTCATACTCGGGCCCATCGAGAGAGTCATCTTCATCCACTGTGCTCAGTCACCCGGCCAGAAGCGGCGGCTGCGGAGACAGCGGCAGAGGAGGGAAGCTCCCTGCAGTATTGACGGTGATGCCGCCACCACCGCTCCACAGGGACAGGCCTGGAGCCCATCGCAAGCGAGCCAGGGGTCTTCTCCCACCCTGGGCTCATTAAAGGTGGGGAAGGGGTGGGAGGAGCCGGATGGCGGCGGCTGAGGCTGGCGGCCTCGGGAGCTTGGCAGCAGCCGGAGAAGCGGGGGGACATTGCCCACCCGCAATGCAGCACCCCGCAGTGGGAGCAGCAAGACCGCGGCAGCGGTTCTTCTAGGAGGCTCCGTCCGGCCTGAATGTTTCTCCCCATTCGATGATCCTAGGCTCCTGCTGCCCATTCCCCCTCCCCTCAGCAGCTCGAGAAGCCTCGAATGTGCGAAAATGCCAGAAGGCTTTGTTGATTGACAGGATGAGCGTGATTGTTTGATTTTATTTTTGGTTATGGATTTGCAGTTTTATTTTTCTTAGTCTTATCATTAATGTTTTAAATTCTGAATGCCTTGTTGTAATTTTTAATTATTACAACCATCAACCGCCTGATTGATTGCAGCAGATATACATTATTATCAAATAAAACAAAAAAATATGCAAGGAATAAGGTACAGTATATAAATTATTAAAAAGCAAAACAAATAAAAAACGTAATACTGTATTTAACTTTTCAATTATACTTTATTATCCATTGTTAGCAAAGAAGGCAATGCTCTTCCAATTAATTATCCTAAAATGTCTGCAGTTATCCAAATCAAGTGTGAAAAGTCCAGATGTATTCATCAAAGCATAAATCCTCAACTCCTACTCTCACATATTTTTTTCCTCCCTCACAATTCGGATCATCTGCACGGCTGAAAGATACTTGTAACTTACAATGAGTATATCACATGGAATTCTGTTAGACTGCATATTACTCCAGATGAAGGCATTTGAGAGTATGATAGATACCAGTCAGGAGTAACTCTACAATTAAGCAGAACAGTACAACCGGTTTCAATAGCAGATGCTATCGCATGCTGGCTGGGGAATTCTGGAAGCTGGAGTCCACATATCATAAAGTTGCCAAGGTTGACAAACATTGTCCTACAGGATAGCAGTGGCAGTTCCCAAATGGAACTTGTATTATTACTTTAACTACTCCCCTGATCAGGAGAGAGCTGGACTTGCCACCCAACTGTTCTGACCCTGCTGTATTCACCTGTGGTGAAAGGTATTGAACTAATAGTCAGTGTTAGCCTACTCAGTTTCTGTGTCTTGGCTGAGAAAGTAATACTGTTCTCAACTGGAAATAATAGCTTGCCTTTCATCTCGTGACATCTATAGCTGCATTTATTTTCCATACAAAGAGAATTTCTGAATATTTTTTTCACGTTTAATTGTCTATCCATTTTTCATCACAAAACTGTGTTACAGCAATGACATTTTCCAGACAATGAAAAGATAATGAGTGATAAAAAGAATATTATAAATATATATATTAGCCCTTGATCCGACAGGTCGTAATCATGAACACAAGCTGGCTTTTCTTATTAGTGACATGTGAAAAATACTTTTCTCCTTCTTGGTTTTCCCTTTTTACAGTAAGACCAGAGTAGAGATACAACTTATTATTCATTACATAACTACTATATAATTAGTGCAAATACTGCTTGCCACTTTATTTTTTTTTTTAAAAAAAATCCTAAATATGTTCCTCGGTGCACATTTACTCTCCATCCTAGAATTTGCAGGTCTTATAATGTGCAAGGATTCTGGAAGTGCACTTAAGCTAGAGGCTTAAGTTATTTATTTATAGGCTTATTTCCTATAGCAAGTTCAAAAAAGTCTGAAAAGACACTATTGACAAATACTTTAAAAGAACTGAATGCTCTCTATGTTTGTGGATTGCGTTCTTCATTTTCAACCTCAATTTTGTCTTTCTTTCCACATGTTGAATTCCTACAGTGCATTAACCTGACAACTGAATGACAGTTTCTGAATTACTCCAGTTTCCTCACTTTGCACAATCCATAAATCTACACTGACTGGGTTCATACATCCCACTGAACTACAGACTATCTGCCCAGATTTTACCTTAATGATCTGTGCGAACTCAGGGTAGTTCTTAGCTTTACATCTCTTTCATAGCAAGTCAGAGAAGAACACTCAGTTGCCAAGTTCAAGAAAAATAAATACCGTATTTTTCAGAGTATAAGACGCACCCTTTTCCTCCCTAAAGGTGGCTGAAAATTTGGGTGCGTCTTATACTCTGAATGTAGCTTTTTCGGAGCTTTTTTCCCAGCCCTAACTAGGTGCTAACAATCTTCTCAGCTCTTACCTTGCAGGCTTTTTCATTGTTACTCTCTCCGAAGAATGTTTTTCCAGCCCTAAATCTTTGCAGGGTTTTTTTCATTGCTCTACTTGCTCCAAATAAGCTTTTTTCTAGCCCTAACCAGGTGCTAATGATCTTCCCAGCTCTTACTGGCTTGCAGGCTCTTTCATTGTTACTCTCTCTGAAGAAGGTTTTTTAAAGTCCTAACCAGGGGATAAAATAATGTGCTGAAGCTGACCAGACTAAGGACGTTAGCCAGATGAATACCTGGTAGGCAGATTTTTTTCCCGCATTTTCCTCCCCAAAAACTAAGGTGCGTCTTATATTCCGGTGTGTCTTATACTCTGAAAAATATGGTACATTAAACAAATACACATGAAAATGAATATATTAAAGAAATAGACATGACAATAAATTTATTAAAGAAATAAATGAGAGATCCATCTCCTTTTACAGTAACCACATCTTAGATTAAAAATTTCAGCCATAATTGAACAGTCCTAGGGAGCCTTGGAACGCTTTTTATGATATATTCTGATATGCCTTTTAGAGAAAATTAAAAAAAAACATTGCATATATCTTATGACATATCAAAGACTCACACATTATTATATAATCTTGTCTGCCTCACAGTCCACTTAATCTAATACACAGGGGCACTGAAGTGTTATTAAAAGCTTATGTTATAATACATAAATCTGTGAATTTTGATCCTGACACTGTTGACATTGCAGCAAATAACACAGCTATCCTTCAGGAAACTGAGAAAATAATTGTGACAAATAGCGATCACAACAGCAGGATTTTCTTTCTTTCCTTTTTTCCAAATTTCCAGATTCTTAAAGGTTTTTTTTTCAGTGAGAAAATAAAGTGGATATCAGTCTTGTTTGATGAACAACTGATGTTTTGTATTTTGCACTTGCCCACTTTGATATTTTGCCTCATACTCTTGTCAACCTTTCTGTTAGATAGGGGGCGCAGGAAGAAGAGGCAGGACATGGGAGTATTTCAGCACCTTTATTTCTAAGCTGCTAGCAATATGAACTGGTGGCAGGCTACCAGGGCTCTCTATTTAAGGAGCCTGGCAGGCTTGCTGGTCATTGACAACGGTTTATTTTTCCCGCTGCTAGATTGGCCAATCAGCGGCAGCTATGCAAATACCTACTATGTCCGTACGTACGTAACATCTCTCCCCTCCTAGATTGAGACATATCCACTTGGTGATTCATGCGAGTCACGTAATCCTGCAGGTAGGTGGGGTGTTTATTGTCTCTACTGGACCTGCACAGTTCAGTCACGTCGGGCAGCGGCCTGTGCAGGCCGGCCTGCTGTCTCTCCTGGAATCTGTAATGGAACCACCTCGAACCTTCCTTGTGGCGTGGTGGCCCCCAGCCTGGTACTTCCGTCCTTGACACCCATTCCATAATGTCCTGGTCCAGGTTGGGCCACCAAATATAGCTTCTGGCTAACGCTTTATGCGCACAATCCCTGGGTGCCCCGCATGTAATGTTTCTAGGACTTGTTTCCTCAAGTCCTGGGGTACAATGACTCTCTTCCCTCATAGTAGGCACCCCTTGAGGGCTGACAGTTCTAGCTGTTTATTTTGAAACTCTTTAAACTCATCTCCCATCTTCTCCTGTGGCCATCCCCTTAACATCCAGTTCAAAACTTTGGACAACGCTTTGTCTTTTCTTGTGTGTTCTGCAATCTCATTGGATGTAATTGGGCTCATTTTGTCAAGGTCTATTAATAAGACTTGTGCCACCGGTGTTGGGTCCTCCACGAATTCTGGCATTGGGCATTGGCTGAGAGCGTCTGCGTTGCTGAGGCTTTTTCCGGGGCAGTGCACCAGCTTGTAGTCATATCCCATCAGGAAAATGGACCATCTTGTCATTCTGGGGAACATGTAATTCAGCATTTGTTTGTCCCCAGCGATAAGCCCCAGCAGTGGTTTATGGTCGGTGATGAGTTAGAATCTCCAACCATACACGTATTCATGGAAGCGTTTGATTCCGGCGACAGCAGCCAGCACTTCCTTGTCTAGCTGACTGTAGTTTCTTTCATCTGGGGACAATGTTTTTGAATAGTAGGCTATGGGAGCCTCTGAGCCATCTGGTAAATGATGGCTGAGGATGGCTCCGACTCCGAAAGTGGATGCGTCGCATGTCACTAACAAGGCGAGAGTGTCATTATACTGTATTAGGATGCTGTCAGACGAGAGCAGTTCTTTAATGGCGGCAAATGCCCTGTCTTCTCTCTGTCCCCATGTCTACGTGGTCATCTTCCCTAGGAGTTTGTGGAGTGGTTCAGTAATGGTCGCCTTCTGTTTCAAGAAAATACTATAAAAGTTCAGTAATCCTAAGAAGGCTTGTAGCTCCGTTTTATTCTTTGGGGTTGGGGCTTCTTTGATGGCTTTTATTTTACTATCTGTGGGGTGGATGCCAGAGCCATCGATTAGATAGCCCCAAAATTCAACCCTTTTAATGCCGATTTTACACTTTTCCTTTTTTATTTTGAGCCCCCTTTTTTTGGAACCTTCCCAATGTTTCTTTTAACCGGCCCATGAGTTGTTTCTTTGATTCTCCTGATATGAGGACATCAAAGAAGTATGGAACCACTCCCACGATGCTGTGAAGGAGGCACTCCATCATGTTTTGGAAAACCCCCGGGGCCACGCTTACTCCGAATTGCAGGCATTTGCACTTGAATGCCCCCCTGTGGGTCACAATAGTTTGGGCCTCTGCAGTGGCAGCATCCATCGGTAATTGCTGATATGCCTGAGCTAAGTCCAATTTTGCAAATATTTGGCCGTTTCCCAATGAATGCAACAGATGTTGCACAACTGGCACCGGATATGCACTTTGTTGCAATGCTTTATTGATAGTGCATTTATAATCCGCGCAAATGCGGATGGACCCATCTGGCTTCACTGGGGTGACTATTGGGGTCTCCCATGTGGCATGATCAATCGGCTCTAGGATGCCTTGGGCAATGAATTTATCCAATTGCTCATCTACCTTGGGCCGTAGATCAAATGGAACTCTCTGAGGCTTGAGCCTTATTGGGGTAACACTGGGATCTAGGTTATAGGAAAATGGTGGTCCTATCACTATTAATGCTGTCCCCTGAATCATCAAAATGGAGGAGGTGCCAGCTGCAGTATTGCTTGACTGGTGGAGATGGGTTAAGCCCATCCTTTGATAGAACGGACCCCATGTCTGATTGTATCCTTGCTGAATAATAAAATCAAAGATGGAAACCACTGACAAACTCTCCCAAGAATACCAGACTGAGTTGATAACATGTGACAAGCACCAGATCACTGAATCAAACACTCAGGAGGCACAGTACATGTCAAGCTGCCCCAAGGAGCTTTGTGAACTGAGTTTGCTGAAGGAAATGGGGTTCCTCAGAGGTGGGTTCCTCCTGGTTCGGACCGGTTCTATGGAACCGGTAGTAACTTGGCGGCTGGGTCTCTGGAACTGGCAGCTACCCAGGCTTGCCACGCCCCCAAACCGGCTCTCTCGGTGGCACCATAGGCACTGCCATTTTGTTTTTTGCTTCTGCACACGTGCACGCGCAGAACCGCAGCACGTTTTTAGCACTGCTAAAAACCATGGCGCATTTTTAGCACTGCTAAAATCCACGGCGCATTTTTAGCACTGCTAAAAACCATGGTGCGTCAGGAAGCAAACCAGCAGCGAGGTAAGCTAGAACCCACCCCTGAAATGGCTGATGTCTACTCTTTAAAATTCCTGCATCCCATGTATTGTCTGGGAATATTAATAAGCCTTCAGGCTTGTCCTTTGGCATGTACTAGGCTCTCATTTAGCTATATCACTTTTTTTCTCTTTTAGTCTTAACTTTAAAAATCAAATATACAAATGAGAAGGTGATATGCAAAATTACAGTCTCCATATCACTCTATTTATAGGAATAGCTATTAATTCACACAGTCCCCAGAGGCATTCTTATAACATTTTTTTAAAGCATTCTACAAATGAATTATTTGTAAATTATCATACCTGTACAGAAATAAGAACAATAAGCAGGTGTGCCAGACAAAATTTAAAATTATCCTCCCATCCCCCAAAAATTGCCTGCCCTACTGTATAATAATTGAAATGAGTTTATGCAATCTGCACTCACAACATCCTGTTAATTTAACATAATTTAATACCAGATTACTAATATTATTGTCCATATTCCAATCTGGAGGCCTGTTGGCAAATGTATAGCATGAAAAAACTCCAGGGTGGAATCTAGATAAAGCAAATTTTGTTACCATCCCTAATTATGCCCCAGTTTATTTGCTTTCATAAATCTGGGCTTTTAGAATCTAATGGCATTTCTTCATTGAGCTAAAACGAAACCCCCACTCAAATGTTTGCATTAAATGAAATTAAACTTCTTTGGGGAAAAATTCGATTTATATAATAGCTTCCTGCTACTGTTATGCTCTCTTTCGATAAAGTGTTCTTTAATTGGGCTTGCTGCATATCCTTTAGAAATGGAACAGTGGATAAAACAGGCGACAGTTTTAGTGGAGTAAACAAGCAGGAGGAACCAAATACTTAACACAATCACTTCCAAGGGATTGATTGACACTTTCTGTCATTTCACTTTAGCAGGTGAGCAGACATCCCAGTCCAATCAATGCATGAGTATTAAGTTAAGACAATGTGTCCAAATATTCTGAGGAATTCTAGCAAGATCTTCTTTGTAACAGCAAACCCTGAGCTATTGCAAACCCTAATCCTGCAACAGTTACACCATTACTACAGCATGAATGGTCTTCCCTTCCATGTTACCAAACCAGCAATTTGGATGGTATAGGTCAGTGATGGCGAACCTTTTTTTCCTTGGGTGCCGAAAGCATGTGTGCGCGCGCTATGGCACACGTGCGAGTGCCCACACCCATAATTTAATGTCGCTGGAGGCCAGAAATGGCCCATTTTCCGACTTCCGGTGGGCCCAGTAGGCTTCCCTGGAACCTGGGGAGGGCGAAAATGCCTCCGGAGGCCCTCCAGAAGCTAAAACCGCCCTCCCAGAGCCTCAGCGTGAGCCGTAAATCAGCTGGCCAGCGTGCATATGTGCGTTGGACCTAAGCTAGGGCAATGGCTCACGTGCTGGCAGATATGGCTCCGCGTGCCACCTGTGGCACGCGTGCCATAGGTTCGCCATCACTGGTATAGGTAGTCCTCGACTTATGACTACAATTGAGATCAAAATTATCTGTTGCTAAATGAAATATTTGTTAAGGGAGTTTTGCCACATTTTATACAATTTTTTGCCATAGTTGTTAAGCGAATACCTGCAGTTGTTAGTTAATAGCATGGTTTTTAAGTGAATCTGGCCTCCCCGTTGATTTTGCTTGTCAGAAGGTTGCACAAGATAATCACATGACCCCAGGACACGGCAACTGTCATAAATAGGAGTCAGTTGGCAAGCATTTGAATTTTGATAATGTGATCGTTGGGATGTTACAACAGTTGTAAGTGTGAAAAACGGTCGTAAGTCACTTTTTCCAGTGTCATTGTAACGTTGAACCATAACTAAACAAACTGTTGTAAGTCAACCCTGGCTACTCCATGCAAGAAATAAATATATAATAATTGGACTAGTGAGTAGAAATTTATTTGACCAATTCACTATCGTAGCCATCTCCTACAAATTTCTGCTTCCTAATTCTCTTTTTGAGCAAGCACCGGAATATTTTTCTGGCTGGGTCCAGAATTGCCCTGGGGCTACTTTGTCTTTTTTATTGACTCCTGTGCCCATTAAAGATATCCGCCTCTGATCTTTCTTTCATTTCCAAAAGAGGAAACATCACAATAGGATCCTAAGAATGTTAGATCCTAAAATGATTGTATAAATAATTACATAGGAGTACAAGTAATCTAAGCGCTGTCTTTGACACATTAGCTATTAAAGCAGGCATATAATTAACTACTGAATTAGATTATCATTTAGGTGTTTACTTTTCAAAATAGGCATATCATTTGAAATTTTATTGCACCTGACAGTGCTATTAATCAGGCCTTGATATTGGTGCAATGCATCAAACAGTGTCTTTTTCTCTGGCACATCAGCTACTCAACTCAATACATCAACTATTGAATTTTATTCAATGGTGTTGAACCACAGATATGTCTTAATAAACCAGATTATGATCAAGGTCTGTTTCATTTAGTATGTACCATTCTAAATCCCAACTGCTAATTGAAAATGTATCTCCTACTAGAGTATATCTGCATAAATCAAAGGCATGTTTCGGTAATATTCCTACGACACTCAAAAGATGAATCCTTGTGCAACTGTAAATGTTTTTCTATCACATTCATTTGGCTACGGAGGAAAATGGTAATAGTCTCGAGGTTAAATACACACCAGAGGACTCTTCAGCTCTCACAGCCATTATTCATATCTCTCTCAAAAATGCCAAGCATATTGCAGTAGTTACTGAATCATCACAAAGGTTGGTAATTCATGCATATAAATTTTACATCATGGATTTAAAATTTATAGCCAAATTTTAAATTGTAGCAGCAATGCCATGCACAGATTAAAAACAACAACTCTGCATCATCTTTCATTTTGTTGTACTTTGAAGACTCTCAGAGATGTAAGGACAAGTGTATCTGAAAAGGAATATATTTGAATAAATGGAAGGAAATAGTCACAGATTTAGAGTCTTTACTCTAAATCCTTACTGTATACATACATTTAAATACTGCATAAAATATCAAGTGGAGACAGTAACTCCAATCTAAAGGATATATTTCTTTGCAGAAAAGAGCCAGTCATTAACCAGAAACACTGGTTGCTAAAAAAAAAAAAGTTCCAGTTTTAAAGGAATTGTCATTTGAAAGAGGCTGATGCCACATTTTAAGCCACCACAAGCTACCATGAAACTTTCAGAATGCCTACCCCTCTCCCTGTGGAACATCTGTTTCTCTGCAAGACAGTTAAACCTATACTGCATCAAAACAGATTAACACTGAGTCTCTCCCCACCTGCATTTATTTAAAATATGCATACAGTCCCTTATAAAAATTCAAGGTATTTCACAAAGAAGAGCTACCGAATGTATTGAAATAAAAACACATAAAAATCAGGAATGTAGGCAACAATAATGTTTTATTGTGGATTCGGAGGCTGATCAGGTTGATCCTTCAGGATCCAATTCTCCCAATAAATCTTATTCTAACATTCACCTCTATGTTTTCTGTAGATTGAACTGAGCTACAGCCAGACTTTAAGTTTCATAATTTCAGCCACTGCAATTAATATCTGCAACATCTAACAGATCCAGCTGTAGCCTTTATCCCGAGATTAATCTGTCAGTCACCAGTTGTGGCTTTAGATGTGACCAGGAAGTGAACTTGGCCCCTGCTGATCAACTCAGCCCATCTCTGGCACGTTCCCAATTGCTCCTGCTGGGCTGACAATGCTCTGTAAAAATAGATTTTGGACTTACCTGCTTCCTTGGTCTTCTCATTTTGGACAATCTAGCCAAACATTTCTGAGGAACCTCAAAACTTGCAAGTCCTTTTATGCCAATTTGATGGATTCGAACAAAGGGTTGAGGACATTTGTGAGTTATAGATGGTGTTTTATTATGGATTAACAACTTTTCTTTTCTGAGCAATCAGTGTAGGTAGGTGAGGAAAGGCCTCTTAAAAGCTAGGAAAGATGCAGTAGGCGGCTGCAACAGAAGTTCAGTGACCTGAGAAGGAAGTAAAAGCCCCCAATTCTCTGCTAATGTATTTGCAATGGGAGCATGTTGGGGAAGGGAGTGTCCATTTGTAGTTTCTGTATGCATCCAGATCTGTCCCCTCTTTTAAAATACAAAAAGTTCAGTAAGGAGATAAAGAACAGATCGAGTTACAGTAGCATTATAGCATTGAGGGAAAAAGTCACTATACGTCATGTGACGACAACGAGACAATGTGAGTGTGGCACCCCTGCTCTAAAGAAATGCAACAGCCTGGTGTTTTGCAGTCAGCTCTCAAATCAATCAATCAATCAATCAATCAATCAATCAATCAATCTAACAACAATTCAGTGTAAATCCTTTGCACAGTGTAAGAGAGGACAGTTCAAGGATTTCCAAACCATCCACCCAAACAACCCATATCAACACAGGCTGCATATTAAAGTGGAATCAGCTGGATGGCATGGGTCAGGTTGGATGTCTATACAGATGCATAAATAAATCAAATCTAAGAAGTTACCATGATGAGGGACCTCTGTCGCCATCAAGTCACCTTGTCCCCTTTAAAGAGCTGGGAGCAGAAGAATCAGGCCTGAAGCCTTGAAACCAGGAAGTGGGTGAGACATACAGCCTGCCAGAGGGAAAAGAGATTGCCTACAATCTTTGCAGGACTTAATTGTGGCAAAAACCCTTTTCTTTTTTGCAAGTTTTGCATATACCAGATGCCACAGCGGAGTCAAATAAATCAACTTAAGTGGACAAACACAAACAGTTTGAGAACACAAAGGTCTGGAGCCCATTCCGCCAAAACAGTTTGAAAACAAAACAAAAAAAAATCAAAAATGAACTTTCATATGTAGTTGAGGATTCTTTGTTTTATTTTATTTTTAATAAAAACACCTGCATTCTTGAAAACAGTTTTCCCAGGGCAGCTCCAATGTTTTAAAATCACAAGTTTACACTTTTTAAAATTGCAATCGAAATGTTTTGATATTTCTATTAAAATACATAATATGAACGGGAGAAATATAAGTATCTATAATAGTCTCCCTTTATTTTCATTTATCAGCAAAAAATGTAACACACACACACACACACACCATATATATATATGGTATATATATATATATATATATATATATATATATATATATATATATATATATATATATATATATATATATATATATATATATATATATATATATATATATGTATATATGTATATATATATGTATATATATATATATATATATATATATATGTATATATATATATATGTATATATATATATATGTATATATATATATACATATATATATATATATACATATATATATATGTATGTATGTATGTATATATATATATATATATATATATATATATATATATATATATATATATATATATATATATATATATATATATATATATATATATATATATATATATGGTATATATATATATGGTATATAAGGTAGAAAAATCCAAAGGGAAGGTTAAAAAAGATAGGGAAAAGTGGGCAGGTTTCTCAGTTGGGCTGCAAAATTGATCAGGAAAAAAAATCAACATTAGTCAATTCATAAAAATGTTTATTGAAATAGGATCTGTTCAGCAGACTTATTTAAAAAGTAATAATTTTAAATAATCACCCTCACTTCCACACATGCATATAAAAAGGAATTTAAAATGGTACAGGAAATCCACATTTAAGATCACAACTGGGACCAGCAATTCCATTATTAAGCAAAGTAGTCTCTAAGTGGAAAACTTTCTTTTTCTTTTCTTTTTCCCCACTCTCCCACCCTTTGGAATGCTCATCCTGGTACTAGAATGATTAGAAAGAAGGAAATTAATGTTTGTATTTACATTCATTGGAGAGGAAGGGATTATAAGAGAGCCAAATAGTCCCACAATGAGAATATTCCAGCTGTTTGCTTGGTTGTACACATTTTGATGTATATTCCCCATTGTGTGCCTGCTTAGTCTCTTGTAATCTCTCCCTCTCCAATCTCTCTGTTCTGCAAGGCAAGAAAAAAAGAAAAGAAAAATAATAGGCCATGCACAAACAGACTGTGATGGTGATTATGTGACTGTCAACTGTGAAGGTGATAGTTGTAAAGTTATGTTTTCCACACCACCGTAACGTTGAATAATTGCTGAACAAGGCATTGAGAAAAGTATACTTCCAAATCGCAAGAGAAGAGCTGAATTGTGTCCTTGAACAGTTAGCAAATGAGAGGAAACATTAAAATGGACTGACTCATCCTTTGAATGGATGGAACATAAGTTACACAGGCCAAAAAGCATTCCTTAAGAAATATGGGCAAACAGTGGGAAATGAATTTTTAGCAGACAATGGAAGAGAACGATTATTTGGAAGTATGCTCAGAATACAATGGTATCTCTTGGATATTTTCTTCTCTGTCAATATAAATGAAATAAATCTCATTAAATGCAGGGGAAAACTTCTCAGCAGATTTGTAGGTCCATATACATTCTTGGGATAAGGTGAGTAAATAATAGCTGACAGGATGTTTCCCACTGTCAAACCTCTGGAGAGCCAAAAGCTTAAAGCAAAAATATTTGTGTCCATTACACTATTCTGATTTACACTCTTTTACACTATTCTGATTATCCTAGAATTGTATTTTAGGGATGTTACAAAATTGGGACTGGCTTAATTAGAACCACACATCTGGTTTTGTCCACTACATATCCACTCAGAAATAAGCTCCATAAAATTCAGCAGACTTTATTCTGACAGAACTGCACGTATTTCTGTCATTAATCATAAAATATGTATGAAGTAATTAAGGATTCTATTTTCTGTGGCTATTTTAGAAAGCAAGACACTGTAAAACATTTTTGCTGTCTGAATAAATGTCTACCACAGGTGGCCACCTTCTTTAATTCATGGAAGAAAAATCCATAATTTGACTTTTTAAACAAAATCTCTCTCTCTCTCTCTCTCTCTCTCTCTCTCTCTCTCTCTCTCTCTCTCTCTCTCTCTCTCTCTCTCTCTCTCTCTCTCTCTCCCTAGCTTCCCTTTTTTTCTCATTTTCATTCTACTGGTCCTCCCCCCCCCAAAAAAACCCCATTGTTAAAGAATAATTGAGTCAGCTCAATAAATGTTCAAATATGTCCTAACTTAAGATGTTCAGACAAAACAAAACAAGATGATTTGGAGGGGGTTGTTAGTTTAGGTGTCATTTTGTTTTGATATTTCTCATGAAAAGAGTTTTATTAGCCAAATGGATCAGTCCAGTTGCTAACAGGTCAGAGCTGGATTAGAGCAGACAACAAACAGGAGGCTTTGGTTCAGAAGAACAGTGAATTTTTGTGTGTGTGTAAGTGTCAAACACCAGCAGAGGAAAAGAGAGCCAGGGTAGAGAATTAAAGAGAGAGAAAGCAATGGAAAATTCCTTTCAGGACCCTCTCAGTGAAGAAGAAGTAGGGTGAGGGAAGGGACATACACTTTTAAAAGAGCCTTTTATCTTTAGCAGCAAAAGACAAAAAGAAAAATCTCCACAAATACATTCATTATAAATACTTCACACCAAAATGTAGTGACTTTGAAGGGTACCTATTCCAACCTCTGCCTGATATAAAATCCCAAAAAAAGTCTTTGACATAAAATATGATTTTTTGAAGCAATCAGAAGACAATCCTAGAATTTAGGTTTGAGGGCAGACATCTAATTCCCTTCCAGGAGGGTCCCCTAAGAAGAGAGATACTAAAGCTCAGGCAGACGCTTTGGGTTTCTAGTACCAAAAGAGTCTCCTAGTAACCTCATGGGCATGCCCATGATGTTGGCAACAAAACAGAAATTATTTTTCATTGCCTTCCCCTAGATTTCTTTTTCTACTTAGCCTAGTCCTAATATTTCCTGATGACCTTCTTTATGTAGTCTAAATTTGCAACATTACCAAAGGGCGGTTTTTTTCAGCAGACTTAGTTTTAGTTAAGAGGTATATTTTGTTTTCTCCCAGTGGGCGAACATCCTCTATATGTGGATTATTCCCCAGTGTTAGGCAATTGACACTGATATTGTGGTGTGTTGATGGAAGAGAATATTTGTAGCTCAGGGCTGAACTGTGGGATTTTTCTGAGCTTGGTTGTTTTCTCACAGAGGTTTCATTACCAAATGAAGATGTTACCTAGTTTGATAATGAAGCATCTGCAAAAAAGGGAATCAAACTCAGAGAACACCAAGAACCCACATTGTGGTGTACTGTTTTAGCTGTACTTTCGATTGAAAGTCTTTAAGCTTCTCAGAGTCAGTTATGATTGAAGCAACATTTATTTATTTATTTATTTATTTATTTATTTATTTATTTATTTATTTATTTATTTATTTATTTATTTATTTATTTATTTATTTATTTATTTATTTATTTATTAGTTTGTCAAACATGTACAAGATAGCAGGTATAAATATGAACATGGACATGAATGAAGGAAATGAATACAAATAAATGGGGACAATAGGACAGCGACGGTAGGCATGCTGGTGCACTTATGCACCTTTACGGACCTCTAAGGAATGGGGTGAGGTCCACCATCGACAGTTTAAGGTTGAAGCTGTGGGGATTTGAGGATGTAACAACGGAGTCAGGTAGAGCATTCCAGGTGCTGACCACTCTGTTGCTGAAGTCGTATTTTCTGCAGTCGAGTTTAGAGTTGTTTACCTTGAGTTTGTATCGATTGTTTGTATTATTGAGGTTGAAGCTGAAGAAGTCGTTGACAGCTAAGATGTTGTAGCCGACAATTTTGTGTACTATGCTTAGATCAGACCGCAGGTGGCACAGTTCCAGATTGTCCAAGCCCAAAATTTGAAGCCTGGTGGCATAAGGGATTCTATTGTGAGTAGAGGAGTGGAGTACTCTTCTCGTGAAATACCTCTGGACCCACTCAATCGTATTAATGTCCGATATACAATATGGATTCCAGGCAGATGAGCTGTATTCGAGAATTGGTCTGGCAAAGGTATTGTATGCCCTAGTTAGCAATACAATGTTACCGGAGAAGAAGCTTAGCAAAATTAGGTTAACAGTTCTTAATGCCTTTTTGGCAATGCTGTTACAGTGAGCTCTGGGGCTTAAATCGTTTGAGATGAGTTCTAGGTCCTTGACAGAGTGAGGATCGTCTACGAGGTCGTTTCTACCCAACTTGTATTTGGTGTTCTGATTTTTATTGTCAATGTGTAGGACAGAGCATTTGTTGGTTGAAATTTGGAGTTGCCAATTGCATGACCATTCTGACACATGGTCAACATATAAGCCTAACAAATAAATTAATTTGAATGAATGAATGAATGAGTGAGTGAGTGAATGAATGAATGAGTCTGACCCTCCTTAAGTTTCTCAAGATCAATCAAGCTTGCTAGATGCTACTGTGGCTACTAATAAGAACACCAAGCCATTTCTAATAATCCGGGAAAGGGAGGTATTAAAAACACAGCTTTAAGCTTGTTTATAAAAGGCAAAGAATGCTAGATGTAAATCTGCCTTTCTCTGAATTCAGGTCTACTAGTGTTTCCCTAAGCCCGCTTCTGCTGCCAATATTACCTAGCTGGATTGTATTTCTGGCCCAAAACAACCAAGGAAAAGAACAGAGGATTGCACTAATATCACCATTTCAATGTAGCCTTGGGCTATGAAAGATAAGGCTACACACAGAGGAGGAATTACAACCTGTCATCCATTCCTTAATTAAAATTTTCTATTTTATTATTTTCATATTGCTTCTGATTAAGAAGTTCCCATGGCAATTACAGAACACAGATCTTAAGTACATTTCAAGATAAAATTGGGGCAAAAACTAGAAGAAATTCCAGAATAAAGGCTAGATTGGAAGCCAGAATAAAAACAATCAATTAAAAATGTCAGGGAGATGTTATAGCTGTAGCAGTCTAAATAAAAGACATTTATAAATGAAGAAGGTAAAATACATCAGTGTGGGTATCTGGCAAGCCCCATTAGGAAAGTTATTCCCTAGGATAAGTGCCCCCACAGAGAAGGTTCATTCACTGATGTTGCCAAATTGCAAACAGTTAACTGGGACTCGGGGAGGACGATCTCATAAAATGAAAGATACCTGGCAGACTGATAACATTAGAGACATTTTTAAGGTCACATATTTGTAGGTTGTTTGAATTTTGCTTTTAATATCAACACCTTGAATTTGGTTTAGTAGGAGATGGGCAGCCCCTACAAATCTGTTGGTAAAACTGTAATAAACTGTATGGTATGAAATAATTTGTAACTCCCAAGAATAATCCCACAAAAACCTCCTGAAGTTACTAATGCATGAATCACCATGATTCCTATCCTATCCCCATTCAGGAACAGATGAAACTGGCACCAGTCTCATGGTAGGCACTCCTATCCTTAACCTGGGTTCCAGCAACAATAGCAATTTCAATGGCACTTAGACTTATATGTCGCTTCATAGTGCTTTACAGCCCTCTCTAAGCAGTTTACAATGTCAGCATATTATCCCCAACAATCTGGGTCTTCATTTTAGCAACCTCGGAAGGATGAGTCAACTTTGAGTCGGTCAGGATCGAACTCCTGGCTATAGGTAGAGTTAGCTTGCAATATTGCATACTAACCACTGTGCCACAATGGCACTTTGTAGGTTCAGGAGCAAACCCAAACTGCTTGAAACTGTTCTTTTAGAGGAAGTACAACTTCCATCCAAAGGAGAATAATTCCCTTCATTCTTGGACCTAGAAATTACTCACCCACAGTGTTTCCTCCTTACCAAATTTCCAACTGTGCTTATGCACCTCCATCCAGTTCACACTGCATCTAAGAAATGGTTTGGGTTGTGTACAGCCTTTCTTCATTCAGAAGTCATAGAGGAACAGAATTCTTTGTTGTTAATTGGTAATACCTTGCTCCAAATCTCCTGAGTTTAATATTCATTATTTCTGTGAAGGCCAGCAGTTTGATTTATATGTATCCATATGCTACTAAAACTCTTGAATCTGTTTGATTCTTTGTAACCTTTGGTTGGGCAAAATGGTTCTTCCTAGCACAATAATTTTTCAACCAAGATACCTCAAATTGGATAACTTGAAGAATGTGTCCAAAATCTGGGAAGCATAACTTCTATGGGATTGAAGCTTCAATGTTGCCATGTTACTGTGCCACTGTGCTGCCACAGTCAGCTGCAATTACATGATAATTATTTCCACTGCTCCCTACCACCTTCCCATAAAGAAAAGTCAACGGGGAAGCTGGCAGGAAGTAGGAAGTCCCAAGTTGGTAGGCAAGTAAGTGTTACTATTGAGTGGGAGTGGGAATGAGGAGGTGCATTGTCGAGGTGTGGTGAAGGTTCTACATAGATTGGGGAGAGCACACAAGGATGCAAAGTTATGCGTGAGAAGTGCAGCATGAGTCAGGGAGAATGTGTGAGGCACACAGACATGAGTGGATGCATGAGAGTTTCAGCACAGTTGAGGAGGTTGTGCAGAGGTTTGGCATAAATTTGAGTGTGTGCCCAGGGCTGCAAGCAGATGTGTGTGGGTTCAAGAATGTATAGGGAGGGTTGGGGAGGGTGCATAGGGGTTCAGGATGAACTGGAGAGTGTGGAGGGGTGCAGGAGTGGTAGACATTTTGGAAAGGATCACCCAACAGATCAGTCTAGTATACATGTAAAATAGAGTGAGAAAAGATAGTGCTCTGAGGCATTCTACTGAATTCCCAATGCTCTTTCCAGGAACCTGCTCCAGAGATAAAGAGAACTACTGCATATCCAGAAGAATGTAACAATATAAATAGTATCATAAACAAGTGAGTGATCAAGTAATAACAATAGTATAGGAGCCGAGGTGGCGCAGTGGTTAAAAGCAACCTACTTCAGCTGACTGCTAGTTCAGCAGTTCAGCTGTTCAAATCTCACCGGCTCAAGGTTGACTCATCCTTCCATCCTTCTGAGGTCGGTAAAATGAAGACCCAGATTGTTGGGGGCAATATGCTGAACTCTGTAAACCGCTTAGAGAGGGCTGTAAAGCACTATGAAGCGGTATATAAGTCTAAGTGCTATTGCTATTGCTATTAATTGCACTGTTTCTGCCTCTTTCCTACAAAGCTGATCCATCAGGACAACTACATCTGAATCTATCCCATAATCTGATCACACTCCAGCCTGAAATAGATCAGTTCCTTCAAAAATCTCTACAGCTAGATTAACATCATTCTTTGAATCAGGTTAGCCAAGTAAGGGCTGTTCCCCACTGAGTCCTATGGTGGAGGTCCTGAAAAGGATTTTCAGGAGGGCAGCAGGGATCCTCCACACAATGATGCAATCATCCCTCCTATTTATCATCCAGAGGAACTTTCACAGAATAACTACATAGTATTCAATCCCTTCATTTTAAGTGTGCCTAACCAAGACTGTAATGTAGACACATTTTATAGATAATAGATTTTATAAGTTTGGTTATTTAGATTAGTTTTATAGTTTTCTATACTTTATTAGTTTTATTAGTTTTCATGGGTTCTTTGTCTATCATGCTTATGTTATGTTTTTTAACAGATTAACAGAGTTGGAAGGGACCTTGTAGGTCATCTAGTCCAACCCCCCACCCAAGCAGGAGACCCTATACCCGTGATGGCGAACCTATGGCACGGGTGCCACAAGTGGCACGCGGAGCCATATCGGTGGGCACGTGAGCTCAGGTCCGGCGCGCATGTGTGCACCGGCCGGCTGATTTTCAGGCCTTCTGGGCCCACTGGGAGTCAGGAAACAGGCTGTTTCCAGCCTCCAGAGGGGGTGGGGAAGGCTGTTTTCGCCCTCCCCAGGCTCCTAGAAAGGCTCTAAAGCATGGGGAGAGCAAAAAATGGGCGTGCCATTGCATGCTGGGAGTGGGGGGGTCATGCGCGCATGCGCGGGGGTGCATGGAATTATGGGTGTGGGCACGCACACACATGATCCCCCGCATCCCCCCCTTTTTGGCACGCGAACCAAAAAAGGTTCGCCATCACTGCCCTATACCATTTCTGACAAATGTCAGCCCAATCTCTTCTTGAAAGCCTCCAGTGATGAAGCTTTCACAACTTCCGAAGGCAAGCTGTTCCATTGGTTGATTGTTCTCATTGTCAGAAAATTTCTCCTTATTTCTAGGTTGAATCTCTCCTTGTTAAATGTGCTTATTCACTTACTAAAATCATATGAAGGTTTAATTATATCTCATTGTATTTTTCCTATGTAGTGGTCACAGACCATAATAAAGTGTTTTTCTAATTCCTTCATTTAAAAAAATGGCCTGTGCAAAATAGTGATTATTGTTTAGGATAAGAAATGCACTTTAGATGCCTCTGAACTGTTCTTAGCTCATATCACTAATATTTAAGAGTACTGTAGCTTCCAAAGCAAAGACTTTGGGCTCAGGGGATTTGAACAAGGCAAGCTGAGCACAGGAAAAAAGCCCACAGCCTGCAACTCTCACAATGCAATACAATAATGACTTGCTCTGCACAAGCAGTAACAGGAAGGAAGTGGGAAAAGCTGAGAACAATAACTGGCTGATTTCACTGAGAAGCTTTCAGATTACTTTTTGGCAAAAAAAAAAAAAAGCTACTTTCGGCCTACTGTATGGAAGTAAAAGTATATTTTAAAAAATTATTTTATACAAAAGTAATTTAAAAAAGAAAAAAAATCACAAAGCCATACCACCTTTGCAGTATTTAATAAAACTAGTCTTGCATGTATGCGTGTATGTATGTACTATATATGTGTCTGTATATGTAAATGTCATCATTACTATTACTATTAGTCTTCTCATCGATCCTATCACCCATCTCCACCCACTTATGACTGTATGACTGTAACTTGTTGCTTGTATCCTTACGATTTATATTAATATTGATTGTTTCCTGATTGCTTATTTGTACCTTATGACAATCATTAAGTGTTGTACCTTATGATTCTTGACGAATGTATCTTGTCTTTTTATGTACACTGAGAGCATATGCACCAAAGACAAATTCCTTCTGTGTCCAATCACACTTGGCCAATAAAGAATTCTATTCTATTCTATTCTGTTCTGTTCTGTTCTGTTCTGTTCTGTTCTGTTCTGTTCTGTCCTGTTCTATTCTATTCTATTCTATTCTATTCTATTCTATTCTATTCTATTCTATTCTATTCTATTCTATTCAGTCCATTTGCTTAAGAAAAAGTAGAGAATTAAGCATAGAAATTAGCATCTGCAGTTAGAATTTCTAAACAGTATCCAGAAGGAATTCCAGGCCATAAAATGTTTGTTCAAGTGAAAAAAGAGAAGTTCTTTAGGTCACTGTATAACTCTGGAGAATGCCACAGGTTGTAATGGACTGTGACAATAACCTTGGGAGACAGGAGGAAAAGCCACAAATCTGACAATGGTCTGACAAGAGATATATCAGTTCTCAGAAGGAATGGAGTTGCAGGAAACACCTCAGAAATCCATATAATTTCTTAGCTTTTTTCACAGTTTCATTTGTACTCCCCAGCATGTTTTTCTGTCTCTAATCCTCCAGACCCACAGAGTGGGTCTCCTCCAGGTCCCGTCAGCCAAACAATGTCGGCTGGCGGGCCCTAGGGGAAGGGCCTTCTCTGTGGGGGGGGGGCGTGCTCTGGAACCAACTTCCCCCGGAGACCCGAACCATCCCCACCCTGCTGGCCTTCCGAAAAGCCGTCAAGACATGGCTCTTCCTGCAGATAGGGGGTTGAAACTACTTCAACCTGAGCTCTCCCCCAGTATGTTTGATGGTGAATATTTTTAACTGTTTAATGTTTAATGTTTTTAACTTTTTAACTTGGTTTTAATTGCTATTTATTATCTGGTGTTCTTATACATTGCTGTACGCCGCCCTGAGTCCCTCGAGAGTAGGGCGGCATAGAAGAACCAAGAAATAAATAAATAAATAAATAAATAAATAAATAAATAAATAAATATATAAATAAATATATAAATAAATAAATTTAAAAACCGAGCACTTGCTCTATCAGTTCTGCATTCAGCAATATAGTCTGACGTTGCTTTTCCACGTTTTATAGTTGCTTGTATAGCTTCTAATTGTAGCTTTCAATCTTAATGGTATAAATTGTACATTCTTTTGTGAGTCAGAAAACAGCCATTTGACTCTTGAATGCAACATTCTTTTTTTTCCCCTTTCAAGGTCATCAGGACCTAGAGCACATGTGCCTTGTCACTTCTAACAACACACTTGAGGGCCATCTTAACTCCCATGAGATCAGAACGTAATTATTGAACTCTTGTGAGAAGAATAATTATGCCACTAGACAGTCTCATGGTTTCTCAGATTTAGGGGGTTGTACAAGACAAATTGATACACAGAAAAGTCCCTGCAGATATGCAAATGTGCATGTGGTAAACTTGCATACTGGGAGGAATTAATGACAATATTAAAAAAACAAGCTGCAGCAATCAATGAGTTTTCCATAATAAAATTCATAGGAATTTATGATGTGTTTTGATTAATTCTCCAACAGATAGCTGAACCCACTGATTTATCCCTATAAATCTGTAAAGATCCACTAGATGTGAAATGTGATATTTTATTGAATTTATTACATTTTTTACATATTTTTGCATTATTGAGATGTGAAATACTATGCCAAAACTATTCCATTCATATCCATACAACGGAGTCACACTTATTCCATATCTGCCTGCATTCTTAAACATTTAATTTAGAGTATTCTGGCAATTGTTCATAAATAGTCACCATAGGCTAAATCGTTTTGTGAAGAACTTGTTAAATACTAGGAGAACCAAAATGTGTTTTAAGTGAAAGTATTGCCATTCTGAACTTTTGCTAACTGACACTCTAGCAGCAAGGCAAAAGGATGGCTGGTGGTGGATCGAAACCAAACCAGTGTATCAGAGAAGGCCCATTCAAAATATGGTTCAGTTTTTGAAATATTCAGATTGATCAATAGCTTTCACGTCAGAAAAGAAACTATTTGATTATAAGAGTTATTTTGGTATTTATGAGCCGCGGTGACACAGTGGTTAGAGTGCAGTACTACAGGCTATTTCTGCTGACTGACTGCTGACTGCAATTTGGCAGTTCAAATCTCACCAGGCTCAAGGTTGACTCAGCCTTCCATCCTTCTGAGGTGGGTAAAATGAGGACCAAATTGTTGGGGGCAATATGCTGACTCTGTAAACCACTTAGAGAGGGCTGTAAAGCATTGTGAAGCAGTATATAAGTCTAAGTGCTATTGCTATTGCTATTTGGAACTTCCTCTAATTTTAATGGGTTAGGAAAAATGGAGCAAAAATGTTTATTTATTTTATTTAATAATTTAAATTTTTTACATATAGCTTATATAATATATTGTGAAATGAATACCTAGGCCTCTCAGAGAATTAAAAATCCCCTTGTTTTACAAATGTATTGTGCTGCACAATTTGGAGAAACAGGCTGATCCAGCCTTTAAGAGCTGGAATAACTACCCAGCCTCCTTAACTTTTTCTTTTATTTTCTTTCTTTTAATTGAATAATTAAAGAGGTGGACATTCCACCTTGATGGATAGCTAAAGTATGGTACTTTGCTGGGAAATGTGCTCACCTATCTAGAAAAAGACAAGTTAAACTGGAGTAGAAGAAAGCATCCTGAAAGAAGGAATATATCTTGATTCAGGTAGCATTTTTGCAACTGGTTATATAGCAATAGCACTTAGACTTATATACCACTTTGCAGTGCTTTACAACCCTCTCTAAGCGGTTTACAGAGTCAGCATATTCCCCCAACAACCTGGGTCCTCATTTTACCGACCTCAGAAGGATGGAAGGCTGAGTCAACATTGAGCTGGTGAGAATCAAACTGCTGGCAGTCAGCAGAATTGGCCTGTAATACTGCGTTCTAACCACTGCACCACCATGGCTCTTTAAAATATGGTTCAGTTTTTGAAATGTTCAGATTGATCAATAGATTTACCCCACATACTAGCCATTTTGTGGTTGGGCCCTCCACAGGACGTCGCAAGAACATCCATTAACATGTATTCCAGATGTGGTCACCAGGCCAAATCTGATGAGTTCCTGTAAAGTAGAACTATTTTTAGTTACCTAAAATAGGACTCTACCCCATACTGTTCCAGAATATTGCAAAGCCTAAGCTGCCACATTTTTCAAAGTGTAAGAAAGCAGTTCCATGAATAATGTATATCTTGTGAGTACAATTCCCAAACATATGACATTACATGAATGTCTGAACTTTAAAGAATTAACAAAGGTAAATGCTATCCACAAGGGATGGGAAAGGACAGACAACATCCCGAGGAGTGTCATAGCAACTGAAGCAATCTGAGATTAGGAGACAGGCTCTCCAGGCAACAAGTCTCACAGCCCCACCACAGTTTCTATAGATTGGTCTCTGAACATTTGGTATACATAGAGGATGAGTAGAATACCTAAGGGCATAAACCTACAATGAAATCTGTCCATTTTACTAGTGCAATATTCTATTGAACTTATATACACGGGATCATTTTTAGATCACAGAGGCTAACTACTATAATCTATAGTCTTGGATAAGAAAAAAAATTCTTATACCATTCTAAATGAAAATGCAATAATTTAATTTATTCAGTGCTACTGACAAAAAAAGAGGGATGCTGAATTAAAACAAATAAACTCCAAAGACACTGGTCCCAAACAAATATTTGGGCATATCTTTGCACAGAAGGGCTGAACTCCAGATGCCACAATGAAAAGATAGCAGTTGTACCAATTAGCTGTTCCATAACAGCAGTAGCAAAAATTAAATTCAGTCTCCTTCCCCAGCAGTCATTTGGGGCTAGTTAGTACCTTCCACTTGAGTCTGCGGCCCACATGAACTGGAAGGAAAGAAGGGCTGAAGTCAGACAGCTAGAGATGCTTCATGCAATACAGTTCCAAGTGTATAAACTCAGAGAAACACTCATTTACTCCAGGAAGGCTCAGATTCCCCCCCCACCCCAGAAAACATGTTAAGGATTGCAGTGTAAATTTGGTCTTGATTCTGAAATAAGCAAGAGGGAAAAGTAGAAAGATTTATCAGTAATATGATAACTCATCGTACAACTCTGAGTCTTGCTTAGTGCATGTTTCCTCTCACCTTTAATCTCCTGAATTTTTAGACATTCATCTAACAAATAGCCACTGTCACATTTTGATTGTTATTTTTGTACCTTCTGGTGTTAGATGGTGTTTCTTGCAAGAAATGATGTGTGCGTGTGTGTTTAAGCTCTCTTTGACTTTATCCATATAGAGAGAATGTGTTGTTTAACATGGCTAGCATCTGAATAAGATATTAGTTGTCACTGAAATGTACTCAGATGAAGATCCAAAGACCCAAAACTTTCCAGTTACTTGTTCCTAGTAACACTTTGATGGTAACACTGAAACCAGCCAATCAGAATTAAAGGAAGCCAAACAAGGGAAAATAAACAATGAACTAAATTACCTAGCAGTATAAGTCTAATTTTTTAATTTATTTTTTAAACCTTCTTAGTCTACTCTCTCTAGTAAACACTGTGTTGCAGGGCTTCAGTATTGTTTGTAGTCAGTCTCACTTGTGAGATTGTTCTTCAGGCTTCAAAAAAATTCCAGAACCCATCATTATTTCTCTCTCGAGTTTGGTTTTCTATCTCAATTAACTAAATCGTTCTCAAACTACCATCTGGAAACAACCAGTTGTTTTATTTTCCCGTCAGCTTACATAAACAATGGGCTTGTTCTTTACTTTCTAAAATTTACCAAAAATATATATGCTTTTTTCTTCTTCAGTGGTACCTCTCAGGCATTACCACTTCAGATATCTTGAAGAAAAAAGAAAATATTAGAACATTCTCAACTTGTAAAAGACATGTAGATGTTTTCGGTATGTTAAAGGTACATGAATCAAGAAAAGTAATGTCTGAAGAACATATGATTGAGAAAAATCCCTAAAAGATTATCCAGAACAACCTTTTGTATACAATGTGCTCAGGATCTGATTGGACTGCCATTTATTTGGGACATCCATGATATCTCTACAGTATCAGACTGGGAAAAGAAAGTTTAAAACTGTTTCCCAGTTACATTCATTAATCCATCTCTTCATCATGGGATGAAAAAGTGGCACATAATCTGCAATATGTCTTGAGCTACAAAATGGAGTGGTTACATTAAAAAAAATGAACTTTATCGGGGATGCAGAAAAATTCTTGTAATGATTGTAATATGCATTGGGATATGGGCTGGACCTCCATCTAAACTTGAGCTAGTTATAAAAAGCGATTGCTCCATATGCAGCATATGTTCAGCATTCAGTTTATTTAGACCAGTCTTGGCAACAGCAGGCAAATCCCCTCCCCCATTTTCCATTCATTTGTGTTTTCCTACACACGGTTGCTCAGTGTTGCAACTGAGATCCTAAATTGTAATGTCAACTAAGGATCAAACCATTTTGCTGATATAGCGGTTGTTCCAATAAAACAGTAATAACATTTAGATTCTAGTTATCATAAAGCTTCTAATGCAGTAGTTCTCAACCTTCTTAATGCCATGCCCCGCGCCCCCACCGCAACCCACCCCGCCGCCGCGCCTGCCACCGCAACCCCCACCCCGCTGCCGCCATTTGGGTTCTTTTACCCTCTGTGCATGCGCAAAGCGTTCTGCGCATGTGCAGAGGGTAAAAGAACCCAAATGGCGGCGTCCGGGTGAAGTCTCCTGACCCCTATTAAAGAGTTGTTCAACCCCCAAAGGGGCCGCGACCCCCAGGTTGAGAACCGCTGTTCTAATGGATGTGTTCTGTTTTTTGTCTGTTTTTAATTTTAGAATCTCATACTTTGGTACTTGAATGATTTTGTCCACAGGTATAGTATTAGCTGTGGTCAAATATATGAGAACAAGTAAGGAAGAAGTAAACATCTGGCCAGACAGCTTTTTATTTGGCAAAATATATTTATTGGGACATATTGATTAAGTACCATCAATTGTCAATTCTTGGCAACCTCATAGATAGATTTTCCCCATGATGATCTATCCCTAACCTGTTCTTCAAAATCTCCCCAAAGACACTCATTATCATTGTAACTGGATCCATTCACTTGGTTGTCTTCTTCTTCTCTTTCTTTCCATCCTTCCTAGGGTTACAGCCTTCTCCAGAGAGCTAGGACTTTGCATAATGTGTCAAAATAGGATACTTTGATCCTGGTCATTTGTGCCTAGAGTGAGAACTCTGTGCTGATTTGTTCAGTGATCCATCAGTTTGCTTTCGTAGCTGTCCACAGTATTCTCACGAGTCTTTTCTAGCATCCAAGTTCAGTCCAGCCGTTTTTTAAAGTCCAATTTTCACTTCCATAGTGTGTCATAGGGAATACCATGGCTTACACAGTTCTGATCTTCATATGTATAGACATATGATAGCATTTTAATATATTCCAATCCTTCCTGGGTACTCTACCAAGTGCCTTCCAGCATTTCAGCAGTAGTGCCTAAGGCAGAAAAGTAACCAGGAAGGCTCACTGTAAGGACAGAATAAAAGAGTTGGAATGGACCTTGGAGGTCTTCTAGTCCAACCACTGTTCAAGTGGGAAACCCTATACCATTTCAAACAAATGGTTGTCCAATCTCTTCTTAAAAACCTTCAGCGCTGGAGCACCTACAGGTTCTTGGGGCAAGTCGTTCCACTGATTAATTGTTATAACCAGTGGTGGGTTTCTACCGGTTCTCCACGGTTCAGACGTACTGGTAGCAGTGGCGGTGGGAGGCTCTGCCTGGACATCATCACGGACGCTCTTGGTAGAAGTGGCATGCGCGCGCACATCTCCAAAAGAGTAGCAAAGATAAATGAAACCCATTACTGGTTATAACTTTCCGAAAAAAAAGTCTTCTTAGCTCTAGGTTGGTTCTCTCTTTGATTTGTTTCCATCCATTGCTTCTTGTTCTGCCCTCAGGTGCTTTGGAGAATAGGTTGACCCCCCCTAGATATTGGAACACTGCTTTCATACCATCCCTATCGGAGGAATAATTTGCCTCCAGAAGTTGTGAAAGCTCCAACACTGGAAGTTTTTAAGAAGAGTTTGGACAACCATTTGTCTGGTATAGGGCTTCCTGCCTGAGCAGGGGGTTGGACTAGAAGACCTCCAAGGTCCCTTCCAACTCTATTATTCTGTTATTGTAGTCCTTCTTTTCATTTAACTAGACAAATCCAGTTCCTGCAACTGTTCTTTATATGTTTTAGCCTTCAGCAGGTTCAACATCACTGCCCATTTCCCCCTCCCCCCATCTATTGATTTTCTTCTTGATTAGACAGGTCAATCTCTTCAACTCACTTACCATCCACCAATTTTTTTAAAATCTTCTGGCAGCTTTGTGATATATTAGTTTGGCTTGTTAAAGTCTACATTTTTCTCTGTGGTAAATGCTAGATTACTGTATCTGAGCGAGAAAGAAAGTAAATTTTCTTACACTGGTGCTTTATTTTTGGAATGAACGAAAAGACAAATTGTTTAAGTAGAGTAGCTGGAATAAAAATCAGTGAACAAATATTTATTTATTTATTTATTTGGGTATTCTTCTATGCCACCCTACTCCCTAAGGACTCAGGGCGGCGTACCATAGTGTTAGATAACATGACACTAGATAACAAGATCTGATGCCAAAAACTGAAATCTAGAATCAGATAAATAGCATGAATACCTACTGGATATGTAGGGTTAGATATTCTGACTTTTTGGCTGAACTTTTACAGAATTATCTCTGAAAAATCCTAGAGAACTGGTAAGTGCCAGATGACAGGAGAAGAGCGAATATTGTTTCTATTTCCTGCAGAAAGTAGGAAAAAGAAAACACAGCAAAATAGAGGCCTGACTTGTTTTTGTCTCATTAGTTAGTGTAGGACACAGAATAACACTCTCTTTGAGGGAGATTGGCGGTTCAAAAATGTGAAAAATAAAGTAGATAGATAAACAATAGCTTTTGGTTGCAGGGAGGCAGATTCCAAATGAATGAAAGGGAAAACTTCCTAACAATAAAAGGTGTTTGAGAATGGAATCAATTTTTCAGACTTCAATTTTAGGTCTGTTCAGGTAAAGGCTGGAGAGCCATTTAATTGGGGTGGTTTAATTTATCTCTTTTTGCTAAAGAAGGGAAATAATACGACATACTAAACAGCCCCTTCGACCCATATGATGGTGTGATTTTATTTTGAGAACACTAGATTGGCTTTCCTAATCTCATTCTCCATTTTATAGGAACCAGCCTTTAGGATAGCATAATTTCACTGAAGATCAGAAAATAATAGTCTATCAAATCAGAACCCCAGTTCATCAAGTTCACATACCGTATGTGCTGGCGTATAAGATGACTTTTTACCCCTTGAAATTCTCCTCAAAAGTCGGGGGTCATCTTATACGCCGGTTACTAAAACTTCCGAGCTGGGGGCAGTTCAAAAACGGCCGCGACAGCATCCCTGCTGTTCTCCGGCCAAGCGGCCGAAGGAGCCCTGGAGCCCCGACGCCGGCCTGCATCTCAGTCTCTTCGGGCTTGTCCGGCAGCCTGCTGGGAAGGCTGCGACGCATGGGAGGAGAGGAGCTGCTATTGCGCTCCAGCATGTCTCCCCGGTCACTGTGGCTGCACCGGGGAGCCGCGTCCTTGTTAACAATGGAGATGCTGCGCGGAGCAGAGGCGCCTGGCGAGCGAGGCGAGTGGCTGCATCGGCGGCAGGCTCCTGCCCGCGTCTCCCGCCTGCCTGCCCGCCTCTTGCCTTAGCATTTAAAAGAATGAGAGGCGGGCAAGCGGCCGGGAGACGCGGGCAGGAGCCTGCCGCCGATGCAGCCACTCGCCTCGCTCACCAGGCGCCTCTGCTCCGCGCAGCATCTCCATTGTTAACAAGGACGCGGCTCCCCGGTGCAGCCACAGTGACCGGGGAGACACGCCGGAGCGCAATAGCAGCTCCTTTCCTCCCATGCGTCGCAGCCTTCCCAGCAGGCTGCCGGACAAGCCCGAAGAGACCGAGATGCAGGGCGGCGTCGGGGCTCCAGGGCTCCTTCGGCCGCTTGGCCGGAGAACAGCAGGGATGCTGCCGCGGTCGGGGACTCAGTCGGGTGGCTGCAGCCCCGCGGGAGACGGCAACAGAGGTTCCTTCTTTCTCCTGCAGGGAGAAAGACAGAAGGAAGGAAGGAAGGAAGGAAGGAAGGAAGGAAGGAAGGAAGGAAGGAGGAGAAAGAAGACAGACAGACAGAAAGAAAGAAAGAAAGAAAGAAAGAAAGAAAGAAAGAAAGAAAGAAAGAAAGAAAGAAAGAAAGAAAGAAAGAAAGAAAAAGAAAGAAGTTAGAAAGGAAGGAAGACAGAAAGAAAGAAAAAGAAAGATGTTAGGAAGGAAGAAAGACAGAAAGAAAGAAAAAGAGATGTTAGGAAGGAAGGAAAGAAGAAAGAAGACAGACAGACAGACAGACAGACAGAAAGAAAGAGAAAGAAAGAAAGAAAGAAAGAAAGAAAGAAAGAAAGAAAGAAAGAAAGAAGTTAGGAAGGAAGGAAGACAGACAGAAAAAAAGAAAGAAAAAGAAAGAAAGAAAGAAAGAAAGACAAAGAAAGAAAGAAAGAAAGAAAGAAAGAAAGAAAGAAAGAAAGAAAGAAAGAAAGAAAGAAAGATGTTAGGAAGGAAGGAAGACAGAAAGAAAGAAAAAGAGATGTTAGGAAGGAAGGAAAGAAGAAAGAAGACAGACAGACAGACAGACAGACAGACAGACAGACAGACAGAAAGAGAAAGAAAGAAAGAAAGAAAGAAAATCTATATTTTAATTGGAAAAGTTGGGGGTCGTCTTATACGCCCAGTCGTCTTATACGCCGGCACATACGGTATACTAATTTGCAGCAGTTCTCCAAGAATTTAGCAAGAATCTTGCCCCACTCCATTTTTAGATACCAAGCAATGAAGTCATTCTGATAATGCTTTCACTATCCTGCTGGACATAAATAACAGTCTAGAGGCAGAGTACTACAGAGCCTCCTATTTATCTGTTTCTCGTGTATTCTTGATTATGGATATAAACCAGGGGTGGGTTCTAAATTTTTTTTATTACCGGTTCAGTGGGCGTGACTTATTTTGTGGGTGTGGCTTCATGGTCATGTGAAAGTAGGCATTGCTTCATGGTCATGTGATGGCAGGCATGGTTTCATGGTCATGTGACTGGGTGGGTATGGCTAGGTGGCCAATTTAGCAGTCCATTAAACAATACACACAAATTAAACTTTTATTTGTTTTGCTCCTGGGGGTGCTTTATTTGCTTTTGTTTGCATGTTGCTCTTTTGGTTGACTTTTCTTTTTACTAGATCATATTTTAAGTTGTTTAGGAGTCTAGTGGTCCACTTCAGGAAACTCAGTTTTGCAGCAATTTTTCTCAGCCCCAAGCAGCTTACAATCAACAAATAGAACAAACTAGGAAAGGCATTGCCTCTCTAGTGGTGCAGTGGTTAAATGCAGCCACTGCAGGCTGACTGCTAGTTCAGCAGTCCAGCTGTTCAAATCTCACTAGGCTCAAGGTTGACTCAGCCTTCCATCCTTCCGAGGTCGGTAAAATGAGGACCCAGATTGTTGGGGGCAATATGCTGAACTCTGTAAACCGCTTAGAGAGGGCTGTAAAGCACTATGAAGCGGTATATAAGTAAAGTGCTATTGCTAAAGTGCTATTGCTCTCCTTGTTTTGGGTGGGTGGGAGCAGTGGTGGGTTCCTACCAGTGCGGTCCACTCTATAGCACCGGTAGCGGCCCGCTGGTGACATCACAGTACCGGTGCGGTCGGTTGCCGGTGCCTGGATGCCGCCATTTTTTTTAAATTGATTTTTTTTACATTTTTTTCTGCGCATGCCCAGAAGCCGAGTTTCCGGCACTGCTCATGCGCTGCCTTCCTACGCCACAGTGAGTCCAAGCAGGGGAGGATGGCTGAGGGAGCGCGTGAGATGCTGAAAGAACGGGCGGCAGGAGCTATCTCCATTCCCCTCCCTTCAGCAGTCTGAGAAGCCACGAACGTGCGGTGATGATCCTAGGCATTTTCGCACGTTTGAGGCTTCTTGAGCTGCTGAGGGGAGGGGGAATGGGCGGCAGGACCTATCTCAGTTCCTCTCCCTTCAGCAGTCCGAGAAGCCACACCCACCCAGTCACATGGCTGGCAAGCCACGCCCACAGAGTGGTAGTAAAAAAATTAGGAACCCGCCCCTGGGTGGGAGGCAAGGGACTCAGTCCAAGAGCTGTGCCTCCTTAGAGAGACAAAGGAGCAGGTTTATGTCTACTCCAGAACCTGGAAACAGGCACTCCTCAGCAGCAACCTCCTCCATACTTGGGACTGTTCCCCGGCCAAGTCCCCCAACCAGCACGGGCTCCTTTTGCTCTCCCTCTACTGCTGCTCAGTGCCAGAACAGACAAGAAGGAAAAGGGGTGCTTCTTCTCTGGGCTTGGTTCCTCTGCCTCCTCCCCAATAGCTCCCTTGCCAAGAATGTGGCTGAAGCAGCAGCCATGAGACCCAAGCAAGCCCCTTCTGGCACAAGGGCCTCCTCTGCCTTCCTGAGCTGAGCTAGATTACCAAGTATAGTAGCCTGCCTGCCCCCTTAATTGGTGGGGGAAGGGAAAATGAGGGATTACTAGACTGGTCTGCCTTCCCAGAAAGCACTGCCTCTTTCTCCCCCTCCCCCTCCCAGCCCCCAATTTGGCTATTGAAATTAAGGCTGGCCCCGCTCTTCATCGGGGAGTCTCCATCTGAAATCTAGGAAGAGGGATAGGGGACAACGGGAGATGTGCTCACATTTCCAATTAAGAAAACTTAAAATCTACAATGCTGCTTTATTCAGAATGCTGTGCCAAAACCCTTTTCTTGAGCAGGGTGTCAGGCCGAAGCCATGTTTGAGTAGAGACTTCGGCCTGCCACACTTGATGCTTTAGAATTTCTTATGACTGTGGGAATTTGGGGTGGGCTGTTGCATGAGCAATGTAGGCATGTAGCCATAACAAATTCCTTTTAGGTTTTCAAGGTCATCCTTTGTCCAGCACCTGGCCGGAAGTTGAGGGGAGGACCGGAGTCATTGGCAGAAGGAGACTGGTCAAGGTGATGGACTTGTGGGTGTGGAAACAAGGGAATGAACTTTAAACTGGGTGGAGAAACCCTCGTAGTTTAGATTCAGGTTTCTCACAGATGTGCCAACATGGGTCTGCCAATAAATTGGAACTTTGAGGAATACTTTGCCTCGGACTCTGATTTGGTTTGGGATGCTATTTGGAACCCTGGCACAGAGAGGAGGAAAATCACCTTTAATGCAGGGCCAGGGGATTCGGCTGTTGCAAGGTGTTGTGTTCTGACTGACCTATAACTGAACCATGAACTTGTTTTGACTAGACCACCTCTGACTGAACTGTTGTTGTTATGTTTATAATTGAACTCTACCTGAACTGTTGTTGCCACCCTGGTCATGTGTTTGAATGCTCATACGCTATTGGTTGTTGTGTCTGACAGCTCCCTATAAAAGGGTTATCTGTCAGACTGCAAGTTTGCTGGTTGCTTGAGTGAGCTAATAAAAGAGCTGTTCTGAAGTCTGTCTCCTGCGATCTTTGCCCACAATTTAACACAAGGCACTTTGGGGAAGAGCCAGGGAGGGTTCTGATGCTCCCGCACGCTGCCTTCCCTCCCCACCACCGACCTGGCCACAGTCTCAAAGATCTGGAGCACCACACAGGAAGAGAAAAGGCAGCAAAACTTGCAAGAATGGAGATAGGAGAGCAAAACAAGCGAGTGCCGGCTAGCCTCTTTATTCCCCCTCGCTCCCAAGGAAAGCCCTCTGGAACAGCAGCGGCAGCACATATGGCTGCAAGAGGAAGAGAGGTCAGGTGAGACCCAGACGCTTTCCCCTCATCACAGAAGCATCAACTCTGCACTCTCTTGTCTCTGCTAGCGGCTGGCCCCTTCTCCCTCTCCCTCCTCCCTCCTGGGCAATCCCATGTGAAAAATGGAGCGGCTGCTAGCAAAGATCGGGGGAGGCAGTTTTACTTCTAGGGAGGCCCAGCGTTGCTGAGGGCGCATGTGCAGTGCCAAAAATTCGTTATTTTTTTTAAAAGCCAAAAACAAGATTGTGGCGCATGCACAGTGCCGGACACTCGGCTTCTGCGCATGCGTGGAAGAAAAAAAATCAGCAAAAAAATCCCCAAAAAATTCAAAACAAAAATAAAAAAAAGATGGCGATGTCCACGGACCGGCACCAACAGAACTGGTTCCGTGACATCACCAAGACATCACCAGCAGTTTGCTACAGGTTCTATAGAACCAGTGCGAACCGGGAGGACTACATCTCTGATATAAACCCTCTGTACCTGCAATCTTTCATAGTCTTATTTTGTGTGCATGTCACCTTATCTTTTGACAAACCCAAGGAATCCCAGCTGGTTAAGCCCAGAGACAATGCATCAAAAACATCAATTAAGTAGACAGGTGAGTTATGCAGATATAAGTTGAGAATTGATACTATCCATTTTAACATTTTCTTTTATTAAGCATTATCAGTTAATGCTGATGCAACAGAACAATAAAGGACATTGCATGCCAGGAGCTAAACCTGCATTTAATCCTATGGAAACCTACAATTCAAGAGTTAAATATAAGGGTGGGAATAATAATTGCCTCCCAGGAGCCAAATCTTAGACGAAATATTGTAAAAAGTTTCAGGTGTGCTCCAGCAGGGAAGTCTTGTGTGGCTGAATGAATGATTTTTTTAATGAAGCAAGCTCACCAATGTTCACACATATAGTAGTTCTCTGAATCAAGGTCAAAATTAAAGTGTACATTCTCTTCCACATTTATTGCTGAAAATAGTTTGCTGCTTGAGGTGGATTTCCATCATTTAAATGGTTGAGGTTTATAAAACTCAATGACACCCAAGTTATTTTGGTATATGAGTAAGAACAATCTCTGAAACATTTTTTTTCTTCTCCATGGCAGTAAAAATAAAGTATCTTTAAAAAAAACTGTGATCTTACAGTATATACCTCACTCTATCATATGGCTAGACCATCTTTCTCATCATTTGAACTTCTGGAATTATAAATAGTCATTGTCTAACAGTAATTATAATATTACTGGTTATTTAGACAAGTATTTCTTAAACTCTTTTCTCTTAGGACCCTTCTCACTTTCAAAAATTATTGAGAACCACAGAAGAGGTTTTGTCTGTAGGAGTTATATTTATCAATATTTGCTGTATTAAAAATTAAGATTGATGCATTTGCTGCTAGTATTACTTCTCATAATTGCTTGATGAGGTTTTAATATTGTATTATTTTTCAACATAAGGTGGCAAATCATTTTGATTTCACAGATGCTGAGAGGGTTTTGCGGGACCCCCAGGGGTACTAAGAACACACTTGAAGAAACATTGCCTTAGACCATCTGGATTTTAGACCACAGAACAACTTTTGTAGAACACAGTTTTACAAATAGGATTCTGATGAATTAGTTTTTAAGTTCGCATTTTCTTATACTGACAACACACTGTTTGCTTAATCTTCCTTCCTTGATTTAATCTAAAAGTACATGCTGACTTCCATCTGGATAGGAAAATAACTGATATTAAATTCCTGAAGGCTAAGAAAAAAATATTCAACTCCTGAAATATTAAATCCAGTTATTGTCAGGTTGTAAATTGGAAAATTATGAAGCACTTCACAAGATAAACCTACATGATGTTTTCATTTCATGTGAAAGTGACTTTTTTTTCCCTGGATTGCTCACCTGTGACTGCCTGGGCCTGCCTTGTTGACTGTGCTATTCCCAGGACAAAGCCGGTTATTTCATGTAAGCAATATATACAACGAGTCTCCAAGGCATCCTGAACAAATAAAATGGCTGGCCTATTTCCTGGAAAGAACTGGGAAAACCAAATCTTAGCTGTAAATGTTTATTCATCTCTAAAATGTAACTGTAGTATCAAATATTCAGAATATAGGACAAGTGATAGAAGACAGTATACTACTGACACATAGATTAAGAATGTTAGGATTTAGAATTTCCAGCATAGCTGGGGGACAGCAAACATAAGAACATCTTTATGCTTCTTGAAGATACTCATTTTATTAAATAACACTCTAATTCTACTGCCACCAGTTTGCGCTCACCAGTTTGCGCTCACACTCATGCATGCTGCACTGCTTCTACGCATGCACAGAAGTTTCTGCGCAGGCGCAGAAGCGTCCTGGGCAGTTGGGCGGAGCCTCCTGTCGCCGCCACTACCGGTTCTAAGAACCAGCCCGAACCGGGAGCAACCCACTGCTGGTGCTGAACACAGCAGAAAATATCATGGGCTGTCCCCTGATACCACTAGATGAGGTCACTAGGGCTTGCTGCCTTAGAAGAGTGAGGAAAATCCTCAGGGACGACTCACACCCTGGTCAGCACTTCTTTACCCTCCTACAATCGGGAAGGAGATATAGAAGCATAGCCAGCCGCACAAACAGGCTGAAGAACAGTTTTTATCTGTGGGCTGTCAGACTCCTGAATGCGAAATAACATCATAACTACGTAGTACAATGGACTTGCAGGCCCGGAGCAACGTGTAACGTGTTCACACCGGTGCAATAGGACTGGGTGTTTGTTAACATGATTTATTGGGTTAGGGATTTTCTGTTTTCACTGTGAGTTGTATTGTGTTGGGGGGGTGCACTGAGGGAGTTCCGCCAACCTCATTGTACATATGTTGTGCAGTGACAATAAAAGTTATTATTATTATTGTATATGCTGCTTTAGGTCAATTACATCCACAAGCATTATTAGATTCATTCCCTACAACCCCCACCCCCACCATCATAGAGAACTGTATGTATGCCTTGGTATGTATATAATGCTTCTTGGCCAACTTTACATGTTTTTAACATATAATACCTATGCCTTCCTTCAGATTATGTGCACAGCGATGGGAGGCTTCTTCCAGAATAGCAATAGCAATAGCGCTTAGACTTATATACCGCTTCACAGTGCTTTACAGCCCTCTCTAAGCGGTTTACAGAGTTCAGCATATTGCCCCCAACAATCTGGGTCCTCATTTTACCGACCTCAGAAGGATGGAAGGCTGAGTCAACCTTGAGCCGGTGAGATCTGAACAGCTGAACTGCTGAACTAGCAGTAGCCTGCAGTGCTGCATTTAACCACTGCACCAATCCTCATTATCTCTCTGGCTCTTTGTTGACATCACTATTGTTTGTTTCAATGCTTGTTCCTTCTGAGTCCCATAATGTACCATGGCTTACAAGAAGCCTGAGAAACATCTGGGTCTTCTGACTGGTTCCTTCTCTGTGCTTGAAGCTGGGCAGCTGAATAGGCAGAGCCAACAACACCTGGATTGTCTATGAGATGATGTACATCGACAGGAACTGGATCATACGCTTTCACCCTGAAACTATCCCTACATGAAATAGATGTTAAATGTTCTTTTAACAGAAAGTGAGTTAAAAAGTAGTTGATAACTAATGTGCTATGTCAGACATATATATGACCAGAAGGCAAATTAAGAAGATAGAGGGCCAGTGAAGAGGTAGGCTTATCTAGAGAGAGATAACTTATAAGAGATTTAGAAAAACATAATACTTTTAAATTGCAGTATAGGACTATCTCTCTGTTTACATACAGGATGTGGCAAAGGTCAGACCCTACAGACAGTTCATTACATAAATTATATTAAATGTTTGAATTGCTTGCTGCTTTTTGTATAAATACTTCCTTACTTATTTGACAAACTACCTTTACTGATTTATTATTTATTTATTTTGTATCTGGCCTTTATTACTTTCAGAAATAACTCAAGGCAGCTAACATATCCAACACACCTGCCTCTTCCCCCACCCCCAACAACAGCCCTGTGAGGTGGATTGGGCTGAGAGAGAATAGACATTCACTTCCATGGGGAAAATTCAAATATTATAAGGAAAAGCAATGGGATGTGGGCAAAATTTATCCTTTCTTCAAATATTTAATGATTTGATCTGTGATAGTTTATTCTTGTATCCTCTCTGTAATTTTGTACTATACATACAGTACCTCCACTCCAGGCAGCCTGTCAGAGAAAATTCGAGACAAGGATTCTCACTGCTTTAAACAATATATTGTACTGATTATTCAAACCAATATGTAATAACTTAACGCCACATGATGTATATAATTTTGATGACACCTACATTTTTATATTTCTTCTTTCTCAAGAAAGAACCCAGAATGTGCCAACTGTTGTTCTAAGGTTGGGGTTAATTGTTAGAAAACCAGTTTGTCTAGAGCAGACCAGAAAAAGAAAGAAGAATAGGACATTAAGAGTTAGTGTCCCATAGCTAAGGGAATTAGCATAGGCACTGATCTCTGCAACTGAAACTGCTTCAAGTTGCTATTCTTTAAGATCTGTTTCTCTCGGGAGTGGAGGGAAAAGAACCAATCAGTGGAATGGAATTTATGATTTCAGAATTAATCTGCCAAATGGTGGGGGAGAACTGACTTGGTTTTTTTAAAAAACCGGTTTGTTCTTTGTTACAGGATGGGTTGCTTCTTCAAGGAATGTCCAAAGGTTTTGCAATTATTTGCTGCTGGTTGATGATTCATTTTGGAGATGATTTCTGGGATTTGAAAGGAAGTGAGAGATCAAGTAAGGGGTGAATATTTTTCCTGTAGGTTATGGTTTTATCAGAGTTCAGAACAAGAAGTGAACTGAAATTGATATTGAAAGAATCAGGGTCAACTTCTCTGTTAGAGCCTTTGTTTTTAGAGTTTAAGCCAACAATTACATATTAAGCCAATCATTACATATTAAAAGGACAGAGTAATTGGTAACTTGCTTGGCTATTTGGGTCACTTTACATGTAGTAAATTTGATCTGGACTTTTGGAAGTCCTTAATATTAATATATTATAATTAACTATGCTAAAATAGTGTGTTATTTTTACTAACTAATCAGGTATATGGGAATTGTCAGAGAAAGGCAAGGTAAATATTAGTCAGATGTGGGACCCTGGGACAACTTTATGGATTTCAGGATTTCATGAATGTGTGTTTGAAGTCTGTAGATTTCTATTTCTTTGACATTCAATGTTTTTCCAAACTTCAGCTTTCCTCATCTATTTGGAAATCATTTGGGCTTTTCATGCATGGTCTCTTAAGTTATGTTCAGTATTGCTTAATAAAATGCATTTTCCAAGCAGTTTTTTTCCTAATATTTGTGCATTTTTTATTTAATATACTTTGTGTAGGCAATTTTTAAATTGGAGAATTGCTTCAGAAGAATGTGACTTTCAATTGATAATTTGATATATTGATTTGAAATATAAGAGCAGGGGAAAAGGTTGCACAGCAAGATGTTTCATTGGCCAGTAACTGCTCCTGTGATATGAGGGTCACATATGAAAAGGACAATCCTAAGAATAAGAAATAAAATGCTTGGGGTCCAAGTTATTGGAGAAACAAATTCATGGTAAAATGCTGCCTTTAAAGCAGTGGTTCTCAACCTTCCTAATGCCGTGACCTGCGCCCCGCCCCCGCGCCTCACCCCTACGCCCTACCACGCCCCACCCCGCCCCTGCGCCTCCCGCCGTGCCCCCTGCCGCCATTTCAGTTCTTTTACCCTCTGCGCATGCGCAAAGCATTCTGCGCATGTGCAGAGGGTAAAAGAACCCAAATGGCAGCATCCAGGTGAAGTCTCCCGACCCCTGTGAAAGGGTTGTTCGACCCCCAAAGGGGTCGTGACCTCCAGGTTGAAAACAGCTGATTTAAAGGGACATGTGACTGAAGCGGTGGATTTTTTTATTGACTCAGCCACAAGTTTAAAAACATATTTAGAATAACCAACTTGCAAGGTCATTCTGGGTGGCTTACAATTCGTTAAAAACATAAAAACAATTGAACTGGAAATAAAATACAATAAACATCCCAAAAAAAGGGGGGGACACAGAATAACAGAGACCCAACCACTGCATATTTCATTTGAAATGGGTTCATTCCACCTCTAGCCCAATGCCCCATTCAGAACTTATGAAAGGCTGGCTGGATAAAGAACATCCAAACTGCAAGGGGAATGTCATTCCAGAGGCAACGACAACAGAGAAATCATTCCTGGCATCTCCTGGTCCCATTAGTAGACATTGTTTCATTGAAGAGATCCAAAGTGAACCTTGCCCATTCTCATGGGATGAACAGAAATAATTGGAAGCAGATGGTTTACAAATAACCTGGCCTGGTATGGGAGGAAGCGAACCGGCAGCGAGATAAGTTAGAACCCATCCTTGGAGAGAGTGCGTGTAAGCGTGCACACTAACCAATAGCAACAGGATTTAGAACCCACTACTGGTATAGTTCCCAAAAGAGTGGTGCTACATGGACTTACCAAGATGTGCTCATAATTATTTGCATTGCTGTATTCTGAATCAATTGAGCTCCTGGTTACTTTCAAGGCAGCCCCAGGGAGCGCACACTGCAGTAATCCAAATGAGAGGTGACTAAGTCATGAGTGACTGTGAGCAGGGACTCCTGATTCAGGAATAAGCACAATCGGCACACAAGACAGATTGGTCCAAAGCAGGGGTGGGTTCTAACTTACCTCACTGCCGGTTCGCTTCCTCCCGCGCCGCATGGCCGCACTCGTGGGCGCGCACTTTACACGCCCGCGCATGCGCAGTGGCAAAAGATCCAAAAAAGTCCCCCCCCAAAAGCCAAAAACAAGATGGTGACCGCATGCACAGTGCCGGAAACTCGGCTTCTGCGCATGTGCAGAAGAAAAAAACCTTAAAAAAATTCAAAAAAAATCAAAAAAATAATCCCCCCCAAAAAAGCCGAAAACAAGATGGCGACTGCAAGCACAGTGCCAGAAACTCAGCTTCTGCGCATGTGCAGAAGAAAAAAAATCAGACAAAATGCAAAAAAAAATATTCTAAAAAAAATCAGAAACAATTCAAGAAAAAAAGATGGCTGTGCCCACGGACTGGCACCGGCCAAACCAGTTCCGTGATGTCATCGTGACATTACCAGCGGGTCGCTACCGGTTTGGGCGAACCAGTCCAAACAGGGAGGAACCTACCTCTGGTCCAAAGGTCTTCCTGGCTATGGCAACCATCTGCTCATCTGATAGAATCCTGGAGCCCAAGAAACATTCCCAAATTGCCCACCAGTTCTGCCCAGAGGCAGGGGACTCCAAAACCTCCAAATGCCAGAACCTCCAAACGCTAGAACTGGGAGACTGCAAACCTACAATTGTTCAGTCTTGCTTAATTTGAGCCAAATTCTCTTCTTCCTTATTGACATCACTTGGTTGACCTAGAGTGGAAATGTATAATTGGGTATCATTAGCATATTGATAATACCTCAGTCTCTAAGGACAGATCTTTTCAGTCAATGGTTTCATATAAAGGGTGTCCAAAATTGGCCTATTATTATTATCCCTGCCTCTAATTGAATGAGAGGGAAAGATTTTCTTCCTTCATCTTTTCAGGCTAATTGGAATGAATGTTCTCCTTACTAAATTGTTTATTTATTTAAAAATATTTCAACTTTAAAAACCCCAAAGAAGCAAATTAGAGTCCATATCTGAGCACAAACTCTTTTTAAGAGTACCTGTGCAGGACAGCTCAGGGAGAAGACTGAAATAAGAGCAGCAGTTTCTTTTATAATTAAAATAATTCTCTTCATGTATTCCATTCATTTTTTTACGCCTAAGCTCGTGATTATTTCCATACACTATGACAGATGGAAATGGGGGCTGATTCACCCTCTAGTTCCCAAAATTTCTCCTTAAATTTCTTACAACATGTTGGAACATCTTTGAAACAGCAAGGGAAGGCAGGGGAATTGGAGCAAGCAGTTTCTTGTCTTCTGTTTCTACCAGTGGAAGAATTCTCAATGGAAATTTGCTTTGGGTCATTTCTGCCAATGTACAATGTAATAAAATTCTGGAACTGGCTGATCGTGGGTCGTATACTCTGGACATTCTGTTTTGGAGAATGATTGGAAAACTAAGTCAGGGCAACTTGAGCAAAAAAAACCCAAAAACCTTGTGCATGAATTTGGAAAGGATTAGACTAAACAGCATTTGGGTTAGCAGCAATACCAAGAATCACTGAGCTCCTACAGATTTTTAACTTTTCCCGTATGAGAGGGAAGTATGAGAGCCGGCGTTCTTCCTCCGTTTGCCTTCTGGTTCTATAGTGACAATATTGCCTTAAGATTGGAACCAGAAAAAGATGCAAGCAGTATTTCAGGAGTAGACTGATGGTGTTCTCTCTGAGGATGCAAACGTAATAATCTCAGGATGTACTTCAAGTAGATATTCCAAGTCTGGATAATTTGATTGTTCTTAAAAGCCTCCCAGCCAGTACTGAGCAATTAATGAGAAGATGAAATAAATGTAGCTATTTCACTTGTTTTGGATTTAGGACGTAATGAAAATGGGAAGTGAAATCAGTGACGGAAGTAAAGAGATGCCATCTTCTATGGCACACATGCTTAGCAACTCTAGAGCAACCCAAGTCAGAACTGCTGCTGAAGTCTATAACTACTGAGGAAAGCTTTTCCTCAGCTTCTGGACATGCCCCCCTGGCACTCCCCACATGCCAAATGCAAAGCACAAAGAGCTCGGAATAAAACGCAAGCCACTCTGGTAGCCATTCCCAGTTGGAGACCAGGTTTTGCTTTCTTCCATTTTCTAAGGCATGAAAAGAGTGTACATTTTTTGGGGGTCAGCACAAAGCTACAAGCAAGCAACTTAATGAATGCAAAACCCACCACAGAGCAGTGGAAAGAATGAGGAAGTCCCCCCCACCACTGCCCCAGGTAGGGATCTCTTTCTTCTCTCTCTTAGCCCTCCCCAAACTGCACAAATAAGTAGGAATAACCCCAATGTCAGGGTTCCAAGTAACACCCCCCAACGCAATAAGACTCCAAGGCTTGGGTTTCCTCAAAGTTCCATTTTATTAGAGATGTCATGTTGGCACATCTGTGAAAACCCAAATCTGAAAGTTTCCAGGTTTTCCCCACCCAAAAGAAAGTTCAAGCCCCTACCCAGCACCCACATGTCCATCACATGGTCCAATCAGGCACCATCCAAAACTGGAGATGCCTCCCAGTCACCTCATCGCAGCTGCAGGGCAAGATAGCCTTGACTTTCTGAAAAGAATGTTATTTTGACTATATATCACCCACACTCCATACAGTCCCCTTTCCCATTTTCCCACAGTAGAAAAAGGTGGCAGGCCTGAAGGTCAAAGATGGCTTCCAGCTGTGACACACAGGCAAATATCAGGTATTCATTACATATTCAGTGGAGTGTGGTAGGGTACTCTCATGCTGGCATTTTCAGTCCTTTTAAAGTAGCCATTCCCCAATCTGGCACTCTCCAAATGTATTGAATTAAAATGTCTAGTGGATGTGTTTTGCCATTTGAATAGAATAGAATAGAATAGAATAGAATAGAATAGAATAGAATAGAATAGAATAGAATAGAATAGAATAGAATAGAATAGAATAGAGCAGAGCAGAGCAGAGCAGAGCAGAGCAGAGTAGAGTAGAGTAGAATAGAATAGAATAGAACAGAGTAGAGTAGAGTAGAGTAGAGTAGAGTAGAGTAGAGTAGAGTAGAGTAGAGCAGAGTAGAGTAGAATAGAATAGAATAGAATAGAATAGAATAGAATAGAATAGAATAGAATAAAATGACAGAGTTGGAAAGGACCCTGGAGGCCTTCTAGTCTAACCCCCTCCTCAGGCGGGAAATCCTACACCATTTCAGACAGATGGTTGTCCAATCTCTTCTTTAAAAAAGAAGAGTCAGAGGCTGTGCCCATCAGGGCTGAAAGCTGAGAATTTGAGAAGCTGCTGGACCTGGGAGAAGTCTACTCTAAAAGCATGAGAATATATACATAGCAATTTCTCAGTAGAAAGGATATGCCATCCCGACAAGTTTGCAACTGTTATAATGCTGCATTTAGAATATTGGATCCTAGACCTGCCAATTTCTTTTTAAATTACTACCTAGTTTTCCATTTTTTAAAGTAAGACCAGAAGTGCAACATTTCGTAATTTTACTTCAAGTGACAGGAAAAGTGATGAAGCTTCAAGGGATTTAAGAAAAAGGAAGATTGATTGGGAAAGACGACAGTTCATCATGGGCAGTTCAACACCATTGTATTGTTGGAACTTATTCATCATTCAAAATATTCTGATGGAATGTTCAAAACAAAACACTGACTTGCAGATTTCACACATATTCTTATCAATATATACTAAATACACTGGGTCACATTTATTTGACTGATGGATTGATTGATTGATTTGATTTGATTTGATTTCAAATTTGATTTTAACTCCAAACCACTCTTGAGCAGTTTACAATGTAAAGAAAACAAGATAAACATACGTTAAGATAAATAAAAATATAACAAAGGAAATAAACAAGGTGGAAAATCTAAGCAATCAACCCCAAAATATATGGAATATTGATTGGGTTCACATATTGTGCTGAGTCATGTTTTACATTCACTGTACAAAGAAAAAAAACATTCGGATGTATATTATTTATTTATTTATTAGTGAGACTTATATACTGCCTCATAGTGCAAGCACTCTCTAAGCGGTTTACACCATTAAGCAATGTATATTTACATTGCCCCCAACAATCTGGGTCCTCATTTTACCTACCTCGGAAGGATGGAAGGCTGAGTCAACCTTGAGCCGGTGAGATTTGAACCCCTGACCTGCGGATCACAGTCAGCTAAAGTGGCCTGCAGTACTCCACTCTAACTGCTGCGCCACCTCGGCACTAACCCATGACTAGGAAAATGTTCAGTGATGAGCCACAACCAAAGACATTATTTTATGGACTTTCCCCCCTTTCCATCTCTATTATAATTTAGATTTTAAATTCTTCAAATGAAGGATGTCTGCCTTTGCTTGTATTTCTCTTTAACGATACATCTTTTTTGATGCAGAAGTAATAACTAACATTTTTTTATTCCATTTTAGCTCACCACAGTCAGTTGACTCAGAATCATGATGATGCTGAGCTGTTCAGCCTTACTGTGAACATTTTGGTTTCGCTGTCTAGAGTACCATTCAACTGTGATCAGTTTGCAAGCAATTTTCTTTTGAAATCTCCATGGTTTACTTGAAGCCTGTCATCACTTGAGACTCATGGTGGAGGAGTTGCCTATTTCTTGTTCAAGATATCTTCCTCAACAATATTGCAACAATTTGCTCTTATTGAAATGATTTTTCATACCTACAGCCGTAATATATGTCTATGAATTGTCCAATTATTGGAGAAGGATGTAGTTTGCCCTGTGCACATTATTATTCAATGCTCTTTCTGCCAGCATTAGAAAATTCAAGAATTGCAAATACTTTAGCTGCACAGTTTCCTAATGTACTTTACTGATTCTATGAATTCATAATAACTTAGCACTTGTTTTCACAGATGCCTGGAATCATCAACAAATGTCATTCCATTTGTTATATTTGTTGGACTATGATAATAGAAAAATGTATTGTTGAAAATTCAGAGTATTCCAGCTCTCTTCTGTGACAGAATCTACAAGATAATGATAATCCAAAACTTTACTGAAAAGAATAAAAGCTGAAGTCAGAAGACAGTTTGTATTACATTCATAAGCCTCTGTCTAGCATGATATAAATATATATCCATTTGGGAACAAATAACAGTTAGAGCAAATTAGTCCCATTTGGTTCATTTTCATTCATTTTGAAACAGAGCCAATCATGGATATAAACAGATACTATTTTGTTTATGGACATTTCATCCATGCTCATTTTATTCTCATCGAAGTTGAAGAAGTTAATCTTTGTTTCATAGTGATGACTGCAGTAGAGCTGATTTTTTTCCAGACTAATTTCAGTCGGGGATATTTATTTATTAGTGAGATTTATATACCGCCTCATAATGCAAGCACTCTCTAAGCGGTTTACACCAGTAAGCAGTGTATATTTATATTGCCCTCAACAATCTGGGTCCTCATTTTACCTACCTCGGAAGGATGGAAGGATGAGTCAATCCTGAGCCAGTGAGATTTGAACAGCTGAACTGCTGATCACAGTCGGCTAAAGTAGCCTGCAGTACTGCACTCTAACTGCTGTACCACCTCGGCTCTACCATCAAGATATGATGGTAAAGAATGAGAAACTGGGAATTCTTCTTTTCCTTAGAACATTCTTTAAAATAATCCTATGTAGTGGTATAGCATTGTTCTAGGACAACATAGACAATTAAATACGATGGTTAAGATAGTGAGGACCTAATGGAATGCAGACAGATTTAATCCCCACATTCTTAAAATTTGCCATAAATCACCAATGTGACAAGTTTCCTTCTCTCATAGCCCATAATTGGTTGCAAAATGTGGAGGTATGTAGCCCCAGCTGTAATATGTTTTGACAAAATCAGCGATCAGTTCTACCATTAAAAGCGACAGATAGCACCTATCCCCAAAACATAGGAAACCCACAGCAAATATTGCTTTTGAAGGACAGAATTGTTCATCTTGGGTTTTTTGCCTTATTTGATCAGGAATCTTTTCCCACCATTTCTACCATCCCATCCTATTTCAGGTATTGATTTCCTTTTTGATTTTAAGACCTATCCCAGTGGTTCTCAACCTGTGGTCCGTAGACCACTGAAGGGGGGGAGGGCGTGCTTTCCGCAACGGCTTGAAGCAATGTTTTGATTTAAATCTTAAGTCTTGGGGTCTGTGGCCTTGGTCCTTGGCCACATAAGGCAGTGATGGCAAACCTTTCTTTCCTCGGGTGCCGAAAGTGCATGCGCACATGCTATTGCGCATGCGCGAGTGCCCACACCCATAATTCAATCCCTCTGGAGGCCAGAAATGGCCCATTTCCCAACTTCTGGTGGGCCCGGTAGGCCCATTTTTCGTCCTCCCCAGGCTCCAGAAGCTTCCCTGGAGCCCGGGGAGGGCAAAAATGCCCTCCCCAGTCTCCCCAGAGGCCCTACGAAAGCTGAAAACGCCCTCCCAGAGCCTCCATGTGAACAAAAAATCAGCTGGCCAGCGCACACATGCGCACTGGACCTGAGCTAGGCAACAGCTCGTGTGCCGGCAGATATGGCTCCGCGTGCCACCTGTGGCACGCGTGCCATAGGTTTGCCATCATTGACATAAGGTATTTAAAGGGTGTCTGTGGTGAAAAAAAAGTTGAGAACCACTGGCCTATTCTTCATGACCTATTAGCATACTGATTTCATATGTACTTTTTATAGATCCTTAGGTTTAGGATTAGGGTTTGCAAATAACATTGGTCACATTGGTTCATTCATTCATTTACATTCAGGTCTCCATACATCCCTATCGGGATGCTGCCATTCTGGCAGGGAAGGCCTGGATGCCAGTTTACAACCTTTTTCCTGTTTCTGGTCTTTTTTATAGTTTCATGTACCTTCCTGGGAATGGGAAGCGGGAGGGAATAGCCTGGGGCCACTGTTTTGTCTCAGCTCTGAGGAACCAAGCAAATGGCACCTGAGAACAGCTCCTTATCACCTTCTCAGCTCGAAGTTCTCATAACAACTTTGCACCTGTGGATTGGCTCACCTCCGGCCTGGTCAAAGGGGAGGGGTTGCTACAACTTTTAACTTAATGGTTTTGAGCAGGAATTTCAGATCCTGCCTTACTTTCCTTGCTATCACTTTCTCTCAATAAAAGTTCCTTTTGAAATGATACCTGTTGCAAGAGATCTGCTTTCTTGAGGAGAGAGGAGAGGCAAGTCCTTACATTTACATTCTTTAGCCAATTCCATGTCACACAAGGAAGGACAAGGAAACGACAGCCAACCGCCAGCCATCAACACACCAATCAGCCAATAGGAGGACACCACATAAACACGATTCACAGAACAGCCCAGAGCACATATTCCAGTAGAGAAATTCCCTGAAGATGGGCTCCAGCATGAATCAGAAAACTCAGAAGAATAAATCTGTGCCCCAGTGACCGACCTAAATTTGATTTCACAATTCCATGTCAGTTTATAAAGAAATGGATCAGTTTCAGAGAGCCTGAATTTAACTATGCATATTCAATTGAAAGCTAGCTTTAAAAGTGTATATACTGCCCTCATTCTTATCTGACTAATAATCATTGAGCTTTCCATACATGAGATCTGTTCATGCTATACTCAACTTACTGCAAGTGTTCTTTCTGGCACCAAGTCTCAGAAAGGTCCTCTAATATGAGAAGAATCACAGCATCATTGAAAACTATTAGTTGAGCACATGCTGATGTTGATATTAGAGTAGTTATATACTAATAATTTGATCTAGATTGGCTTTCCTTAGTTTTGGAGTTGGTCTCATAAGGTAATTGAGGATTCTGGGATTTGTAATAGCACTTAGACTTGTATACCTCTTCACAGTGCTTTTCAGCCCTCTCTAAGCGGTTTACAGAGTCAACATATTGCCCCCAACAATCTGGGTCCTCATTTTACCCACCTCGGAAGGATGGAAACAGCTTTGAGCCTGGTGAGATTTGAACTGCTAAATTGCAGGCAGCCGGCAGGCAGCAAAAGTACCCTGCAGTACTGCATTCTAACCACTGCGCCACTGTGGCTTATAATCTAACACATCTGGTCAAAAGCACTACAGCTGAGCTGAAAATTGGGCCCTTCCACAGAGCCACTATTTTGCCCTGCAAATCCTCATCCACATTTTTGCACTGCTACGTAAGTGTCCTAACCGTTCCTATCCTACCTGTGCATCATGCTTCCCTGGATGTAACGAGTGCAAAAGAGCAACCTATTCATGCCCCACTCCCACGCCCCTCACTGTGTTCACTTTTCACATCACAGGAAAGAAAAGGGCAAGTGAGTCGAAGAGGAGTGAATGGCAGAGAGATGATGGGAAGTTTCCACAGCACCTTGATTTCAGGAGACATTCCGGTTTTGGGGAGCCGGGATTTCCCACATAGGAAGAATCTGTACCATGCTGCAGCAATGTCTTTTTTACTATAGCATCTGAAACACAATCATAGGTTAATTGGCTCAGCTTTTGATGCAGCCTTCAAGCCACATGATGTGCGATACCAATCTCATATCAGCCCAGCTGTTATAGTAATAATAGCATTGGAAAAAAGCTAGGTATCATTGCCTAGTTATCAGCAGAAAAATTTCAGTGAAAAAGACACAACAATCAAACTTAATTTTTGTGATGGAAAGAGCACTCTTGTTCATATGGTATTATTACAGCTCTAAAACATCAATACTTACTGCTATTTTTTTCTCCAGCTCAAAATAAAAAATGAGGATGTAACTCATAACAAATTGAAAACAATAAGATGATCCTTACATCATCTGTCTGATACAGAATATCAGAAGTCTGATACTTCTAAAAAAAGATCAGAATGCAAATCACTAATATTCTCTGCTTTTCATATGCCTAAATAAAAGGAAGATTTCATGTACCATAGAAAAGTGCCAGCAATAGAATCTGATAAAAAGAATCTGATAAAAAGAATTTGAAATGAATTATGTACAAATGATAACATGTCATCGCTAAAATGTATAAACTTTTGTTGAGATTTGAAACAGAGGGAGAGCAAATTAAAGCATGTTGCAGGGGTGAAATCCAGCAGGTTCTGGAAAACCAGTAGCAGAAATTTTGAGTAGTTCGGAGAACTGGCAAATACCACCTCTGGCTGGCCCCTGAGTGGGGTGGGAATGGAGATTTTGCAATATCCTTCCCTCAGGAGTGGGGAAGGAATGGGGATTTTGCAGTATCCTTCCCCTGGAGTGGGGTGGGAATGGAGATTTTGCAGTATCCTTTCCTTGCCACACCCACCAAGCCACGCCCACCAAGCCACACCATGCCCACCAAGCCACGCCCACAGAACCGGAAGAAAAAAATTTGGATTTCACCACTGAATGTATGGTAAAATGGACCAAAATTTGTTATAAGATTCAAATGGATCAATAGGAGAGAATATGGTTAAAAGATCTGAAATTCACATAGACTTATCATTTAAAACCTTTTTAAAATGCTGTAAGGTTGCTACATGACACCAGCAAAATTGTCTGTGATGTATGAAGGTACTTCTTATCACTGTGGGAAATACGATAAATATGAAGGAACATTTTATCATGCACGATGGGCTTGTGAAAAAGCTAAAAGATAATGGATAATGGATACTAATACATATGGTGATGTAGAGATTTTGAAAAATTAGTATTCAGAGGAAACCAGAACTTTTCTTATTAGGACTTAATGTACACTCAACTAGAAAAGGCTTATGGACAGTTGGTTATATACATGGTAACTACAGCAAAGCTGTTATATGGACAAAGATGGAAGACTACAGAAACACCAATAATGGAGGAATGGTTCATGCAGATTACTGAGTTTGCAGAAGTGGCTAAACTGACTTGTTTGACCAAGGAAGAACTACAGTTACTTTTATAAAAACAGGGCATCCTTTATTGATGTTTTGCTGAAAATAGATAAAAATGAATGGCTGATTTTGGGATTTATTAATTAAAAAAAGCTGTTTATAGGAGATGGTAATTGCTGGTTGTATCAGCTGCAGAGAAGTTTGAAAATGGCTTCTTTAGATATTTATTTATTTATTTATTTATTTATTTATTTATTTATTTATTTATTTATTTATTTATTTATTTATTTATTTATTTATTTATTTATTTATTTATTTATTTATTTATTTATTTATTTATTTATTTATTTATTTATTTATTTATTGTTAGGTTCTTCTATGCCGCCCTACTCCCTAAGGACTCAGGGCAGCATACAACTTTTTAAGAGAACACTAAACAATAAACTTATTTAAAAACAGTTTTTAAAAAGTTAAAAAACACATCCAACAACATGCATACAGGGGGAGATCTCGGGTATAAAATTGTCTCAGACTCCTGCCTGCAGGAAGAGCCATGTCTTAATGGCTTTTCGGAAGGCCAGCAGGGTGGGGATAATTCGGATCTCTGGGGCAGTTGGTTCCAGAGCATGGGGCCCCCCCACAGAGAAGGCCCTCCCCCTAGGGCCCGCCAGTCGGCATTGTTTGGCTGACGGGACCTGGAGGAGACCCATTCTGTAGGCCCTAACCGGTCGGAGGGAAGTATGAGGCAGAATGTGGTCCCGAAGGTAACCAGGTCCTAAGCCATGTAGGGCTTTAAAGATGATGATCAACACCTTGATATCTTTCTTTGTCTTACTTTTTTGTTATTCTTCATTTTTTCTTTTACTCTTTTATAAACTTTCTTTTTCTATTTATTCTTCTGTCTTTGTAGCATTTTAAATTTTTATGCAAATATTTTTTAATAAAGCTTATTTAAAGAAATTAATATTATCTAAGTATTTAGGTGAATATTTAAGAAGGTTCAGCATTATGTGTGAAGCAGCTGCCAAAAAAGCCAACACAATTCTAGGCTGCATTAACAGAGGGATAGAATCAAGATCACGTGATGTGTTAATACCACTTTATAATGCCTTGGTAAGGTCACACTTGGAATACTGCATTCAGTTTTGGTCACCACGATGTAAAAAATATGTTGAGACCCTAGAAAGAGTGCAGAGAAGAGCAACAAAGATGATTAGGGGACTGGAGGACATATGAAGAACGGTTGCAGGAACTGGGTATGTCTAGTTTAATGAAAAGAAGGACCAGGGGAGACATGATAGCAGTGTTCCAATATCTCAGGGGTTGCCACAAAGAAGAGGGAGTCAAACTATTCTCCAAGGCACCTGGGGGTAGAACAAGAAGCAATGGGTGGAAACTAAACAAGAAGAGAAGCAACTTAGAACTAAGGAGAAATTTCCTGACAGTTAGAACAATTAATCAGTGGAACAGCTTGCCTCCAGAAGTTGTGAATGCTCCAGCACTGGAGGTTTTTAAGAAGAGATTGGACAACCATTTGTCTGAAGTGGTGTAGGGTTTCCTGCCTAAGCAAGGGGTTGGACTAGAAGACCTCCAAGGTCCCTTCCCACTCTGTTATTCTATTCTATTCTATTCTATTCTATTCTATTCTATTCTATTCTATTCTATTCTATTCTATTCTATTCTATTCAGTTTTGCTTGGTTTATTTTATGTCTTTATTGCAAATATGCTGACATGTATTAAAATGGTACCTGATTTGTGTGATTCTAAGTGCTTGACAACTCTTTCCAAGTGATTACAGGTAATCCTCAACTTACAACAGTTCATTTAGTGACTGTTCAAAGTTACAACGGCACTGAAAAAAGTGACTTATGACCATTTTTTTCACACTTACAACCATTGCAGCATCCCCATGGTCATGTGATCAAAATTCGGATGCTTGGCAACTGACTCATATTTATAACACTTGCAGTGTCCCGGGGTCATGTGATCCCCTTTTCGGACCTTCTGAGAAGCAGTCATTGGGAAAGCCAGGTTCACTTAACAGCCATGATACTAACTTAACAACTGCAGTGATTCACTGAACAGCCATGGCAAGAAAGGACATAAAATGGGGCAAAATACACTTAACGAATGTTTAGCAACAGAAATGTTGGACTCAATTGTGCTCGTAAGTCGAGGACTATCTTTACTTGTTATCGGCTTATCATATAGGATCACCCATCCCTTGCCATAGAATTTCCTCCTGGCATGCCCCGCTTCCCCCGTCCCCAACCAGAAGCTCCTCTCAAAATTGTGGTGCTGACTGGCGACAGGGAGCCTCAGCAGAGGGATGAAAGAGCCACATGCGGCTCCAGAGCCGCAGGTTGCTGACCCCTGAACTAGACTGTTGCATTCCTTTATAAATAGGGAGGTCTTTGATGGAGTTAGCAGAGATGGCTAAATGGACTTGTTTTGATCAAGGAAAAAATACAAATACTTTTATTTCTACTTGGAAACTGCTTCTGGACTTTGTATTTGAGGTGGAAAAAAATGAAACTTTGATTCTGAGTTTTACCAATTAAATAGTGCGAGGGTCGCCTGTCCCCTCCAGTCAGGTTTATTGTTTTATATGTCTTGGTAGCGTAAAATAATGCTCAGAATAGCTTTATGTTTTTCTTTTTTATATCTCCCTGACCAAGGGTAACACCCTCTGTTTCACTTCTCTCTCTCCTTAGAGGTTTGATTTTACTGTTACAATATCTCTATGCTCTGCAGAATTGCTTAAGATATGCTTTATATGAGAAAGAGAAAGACTTTGAGACGTTTCTTGAACAAACAAGAAAACAGTTTATTTATTTATTTATTTATTTATTTATTTTGTTATTCTTATATGCCGCCCAACTCCCGAAGGACTCAGGGCGGCGTACAACATAAGAGATACAAGAATAGACAAAATTTCAACAATTTAAAAACAATACAAAATTTAAAAAACAGTATAAAAAGCAACAACAACATCCATCCATTCAACCACATACATACTTGGGGGGTAAGCTCAAATGGTTAAGCTGTCCCCCCCACCTGCAGGAAGAGCCATGTCTTAACTGCCTTTCGGAAGGCCAGCAGAGTGGGGATGGTTCGGGTCTCTGGGGGGAGTTGGTTCCAGAGCACGGGGCCAGCCACAGAGAAGGCCCTCCCCCTGGGGCCCGCCAGCCGGCATTGCTTGGCCGACGGGACCCAGAGGAGGCCAACTCTGTGGGCCCTAACCGGTCGGAGGGAAGTATGCGGCAGAATGCGGTCCCGGAGATATCCTGGTCCTAAGCCATGAAGGGCTTTAAAGATGGTGATCAACACCTTGAATTGGACCCGGAGACCGATGGGCAACCAATGCAGCTGGCGGAGAATCGGTGTCACGTGGGTGTACCTCGGCACACCCACCACAGCACGCACAGCCGCATTTTGCACCAACTGAAGTCTCTGGATACTCTTCAAGGGTAGCCCCATGTAGAGCGCATTGCAGTAGTCCAAACGCGAGGTGACAAGGGCATGAGTGACCGTGAGTAAAGCCTCCTTCTCCAGATATGGCCGCAGCTGGTGCACCAGGCGAACCTGTGCAAAGGCCCCCCTAGCCACAGCAGAAAGGTGATGATCTAATTTTAGCTGTGGATCTAGGAGGACCCCCAAGTTGCGGACCTGGTCTGAGGGAGTCAGTTTCGCACCCTCGAAGACCAAGGAGGGACAGTTATCATGGTCCTTAGGAGGCATTATCCACAGCCACTCGGTCTTGTCGGGATTAAGTCTGAGTCTGTTCCTCCCCATCCAGATCTTAATGTCGTCCAGGCATCGGCACATTACATCAACTGCCTCCCTGAAGTCAGACGGGGTGGTGATGTACAGCTGGGTGTCGTCAGCATACTGATGGAAACACACCCCATGCCTGCGGATGATCTCACCCAACGGTTTCATGTAGATGTTAAACAGGATGGGCGAGAGAACCGACCCCTGGGGCACCCCACATAGTAGGGGCCTGGGGGACGATCTCTGCCCTCCTGCCAACACCGACTGCATCCGATCGGCGAGATAAGAGGAGAACCACCGCAAAACGGTGCCTCCCACTCCCAACTCGCCGAGCCGATGCAGAAGGATACCATGGTCGATGGTATCGAAAGCCGCTGAGAGGTCAAGTAGCACCAGGATGGAGGAATTCCCCCCATCCCGGGCCCGCCAGAGATCATCCATCAGAGCGACCAAGGCAGTTTCTGTACTGTAGCCACGCCTGAAACCCGACTGATAAGGATCTAGATGATCTGTTTCATCCAGGAGCTGCAGAAGCTGGGTCACCACCACCTTCTCTACAACTTTACTTAGAAAAGGTAAGTTGGAGACTGGACGGTAGTTTTTCAAATCGGCTGGATCCAGGGAAGGCTTCTTCAGGAGGGGTCGCACCACCGCAGCTTTTAATGACTGCGGTACGGATCCCTCTCGCAAAGAAGCGGTGATCACCGCCTGGATCCAGCCGCATGCCACCTCCCTGCTGGCCGAGACCAGCCAGGAGGGGCACGGGTCCAATAAACAGGTGGGGGTACCCATCGCTCCCATAGCCCTGTCCACATCCTCGGGAGAAACAGGCCCAAACTCCTCCCATAATGGTGGACTAAGACTCGCCCCTGTCAACTCTATGGACTCTGCCATGCCGGAGTCCAAATTTGACCGAATCTGAGCGACTTTATCCAACAGAAACTCAGCAAATTCCTCAGCTCTGCCTTGTAAGTGTTCCTCGCTCCCCCCTTTTGCAAGGAGGGAGCGAGTCACCCTAAACAAGGCGGCTGGACGAGAATCTGCGGACGCAATAAGAGCGGAAAGATAAGATCATCTTGCCGCCCTTATCGCCACTAAATAAGATCTGATGTAAATTCTTAATAGTGTTCGGTCAGACTCGGTCTTTTTTTTCCTCCAGCGGCGCTCCAGACGTCTCTTCTGGCGTTTCATCTCCCGGAGCTCCTCGGTAAACCAGGGAGCTTTCCGGGATCCACTGCCACGGAGAGGTCGCTTAGGCGCAATTCGGTCTAACGCCCCTGATGCTGCGGTGTTCCAAGCATCCACCAGGGAGTCAGCCGAGTTGTGTACCAGGGTTTCAGGTATTTCCCCAAGCTCCCTCTGGAATCCTTCCGGCTCCATTAGGCGCCTGGGGCGGAACCACCTAGTCGGTCCCGCCTCCCTGCGGAGGAGGAGTGGGGTTGTGAAATCCAGCCTCAGAAGGAAATGATCTGACCATGACAGTGGGGTGGTGACTATATCCCTTATCTTCAGATCATCTCTCCACTTCCCCGAGAGAAACACTAGGTCAAGTGTGTGACCACCCTCATGGGTCGGACCTTGAATTACTTGGGTTAGGTCCATGGTTGTCATGGAATCCATGAACTCCTGAGCTGCCCCAGAGGTTTCGCCAGCAGATGGCAGGTTAAAGTCCCCCAGCACCATAAGCCTGGGGAAATACCAACTTAAATACCAACTTAAATACCAACTTAAATACCAACATTTAAATACCAACTTCTCAGTAAATGTCAAGTAAATTGCTTACAGCCACAATCAGCTATTCAATTCTTTTACACCTTTTCTTCTCCTCAGAGACTTTACTAGCTTTCCTGACTTAATCTAAGAAAACTCAGTTCTTCTTTGCATTAAGGCCTATAGATTAGAGCACATTTCACCGTTTATCTCTATCTACAAATAACACAATATATCAATCTATAAAGTCCCCTGACCCTGGCACATGCTTCCCACAGAACTGCCTAGAGCCTGTCTTCTCTCCTGTTAACTTCCCTCTTGGACAGTTAAACTCAGGCAGAGAATCCCCATAAACCTTCCCTCTTGGAAGTTACCACAAACAGAGCTCTCCTCAGCTCTTCCACCTAGGCCTTTTATAGTTCCTGGCCCTGCTATCTATGATCCCATTGGCTGGCTCCTTATGATGTAATCTATCCCCCCTCCCTTCTGGAGAACTGGGATAAACACCTCCCCCTTTCTACTTACCATACATTTAAAAGCTGTTTGGCTCCATACTTACTTGTGTATACAATTCCTTTTTACCACACTTTAACTTTATACAACAGCTTAACTCTTTTACATTCAGTACCTGTATGTGGGCACCACACATAGATTTGTTGTTATAGAAATGGCTAGTTAATATGAGTATGTAAAAGTAAAAAATCACCACCAAGGTCCAGGCACAGCCTAAAAAAGGTGAGCATTTTCATTAATAGCAGGGAATGTTGAAGTTCTTCTAGGCTCCTTTCATGGATTTTCTCTGCTCAAAGGAGCAGTGAAAAAGTTGGATCATGAAACAATACCCCTTAGCTCTCCATAAAAGAGGGAAGACAGTGAAGGCACAAAGCTTGTAGCCAAATCAATTCACATTTTTAGTGCTAAAAGCATTCCTTTTCATGAGTCCCTGTGAACAATTATTTGAAATTGTTTTAAAATATGTTTTTTTCCCTCTATTACTTTGAATGGACTGATTTTAATATATATCACAATCTTTTTTTAATCTAGAAGCTTCTTGGTTTATATTGTAATGTTGTATTTGATTATGTGTTATTATATTAGTTGCTGAATTAATTTTAAGTGCATCATAAATAGAGCTGCTGCTGCTATTACTACGACTATCTTCTACTTTTAGCAGCATACTGGCATGATTAAAGAGAGTAACCTAAATGCAGAGTTCCCAATACACCAGCATTAAGAGTTTGTAAAGCAATAGAAATTTGCTATCATGACAAGTGGGAAGCATTTGAAGGATTTTAATGCACTTGTTTATATCTTTAACACCTCCCTCCACACAGTTTCCTTTTAACTGATTTGGAAAAGTTATTGGGAAAAAAGCAAATATGCACAAATTCATGCACTGAAACACATGAATATTAAAGAAGAGGAATGCTAGTGTTGTTAACAATATTTTTCCTATTTGTGAAAGGGTTTTGCTTGTTTCTTTGTTTAGACCAGTGGTTCCCAACGTGGGGCCCACGCCACACAGGGGGGCAATTTGATTTTTAATGGGGGCAATGGAACCTTGTTTAAACCAAGTTAATGGCCTTTTAGGCTTCCTCCGTGTGAGTAGGAGTTAACTTTTTGAATAATAAGAATTATATGTCATGGGGGGGGGGCATCAGGATTTTATAGATGCTTAGGTGGGGCATGGCCAAAAAAAGGTTGGGAACCACTGGTTTAGACATAGTGAAACCTGAATGGGCAAGACAAAACACACTGATATTAACTAGCTTGTAAGAATAGGAAAGTGGCATCAATTGATGGATAGGTCTCTATGCAGAGCTGACCTAAGAGAATGAAAGAATGGGTAAGTTGTTAAGAGAGGAGAAATGACAACCTTAGTCCTAGGAAAGAAGAAAATATGAAAAAGATATACAAAATAAGATATACAGAATCTTGGTTCTGTTTTGGTATAAGACGGGGAAGAAAAAAAATTCTGACAGACTTTCAAAATTCTGTTATGACACAATCAAGTAGCATTCCTTGTGGGGACTGACCTGTTCTGCCCTGAAGCACTAACTTTCATCTTGAAAGCCCCAGAGTTTCTCTTTCTCCCATCTTTTTCTTACAGTTTCCACTTTTCTAGGATTGAGGGTTTTTTTCTCACAATAACACATCCATAACTTCACCAAAATTATTGCCACATTTTGTACTGCTATTGGCTAGAAAGAACACTTACAGATTGTTGACAGTTTTCTATGAGCTCTAGATAAATTGTCTGTCTAGTAGAACAGCAGGATACTATGAAGATGAGCATGTCTATTTGTTTATAACAGAATAAGGGAAGGGACCTTGGAGGTTGGAAGGGACCTTGGAGGTCTTCTAGTCCAACCCCCTGCTCAAGCAGGAGACTCTATACCAGCGGCGGGTTGCTCTCTTACTGGTGCCGGTGCACTGCGCGCGCATCTCCACACTTCGGGGTGTGCGCGCGCTATGCGCGCGCGCCCCCTCATGCGATTTTGCTTCTGTGCATGCACGGAAGAAAAATTGCGCCAAAATCTTACGAGGGGACGCGTGCGAGAGAGAGATTTTGGCATGATTTTGCTTCCACGCATGCGTAGAAGAAAAATCTCGCCAAAATCTCTCTTGCGCACGCGTTCCCTCGCGAGATATGTGGAATCAACTGGGTTACAGTCAGGAAATTGGATGCATTAGTAGCCAGGATTATTAAGAAAGGCAGTTTTTGTTCTGATTGGCTGACTAAAAGGAAAGAGAGAAGAATGTTCTTGTTAGCTGATAGGCATAATGTTGACAATTATGATTTTGTCAGGGGGTGGGTTCTTCCCAGTTCGGACCAGTTTGCCTGAACTGGTAGTGACCCACTGGTGATGTCACAATGACATCACCGAACCGGATCGGTCGGTGCCAATCCTTGAGCGCCGCCATCTTTTTTTTGATTTTTTTGATTTTTTTGATTTTTTTTCTTCCCCCGCCCTGCCCCACCCCACCCACTCACTCAATCCTTACCGCCTAATCTGCCTTTCCAGAGAGAGAAGAGAAAGAGAGAGAGATAGGGAGAAAGAAAGAGAAAGACACAGAGAGAGATACCTGTTTAAAAGTAAATAGAAAAATGGTTCTTTGAGTGTTTAAGGCTGTAGACCCCTGGGTTAGGCAAACACCATGCTCGTTAAGTGAACCTTGTGGTCATTAAGCAAACACTGGTTGTTAAACAAGTCCATTTTCCCCTATGGGCATTTTTAACCGGAAACCAGAAGAAATTGTTGGGAACTGGCAAAAAACATAGAAAACCTCAGTCATATGACTGTGTGGGATATTGTAACTGGTCATAAATGTGTGTGTGTGTGCATGCGTGCACGTGTGTGCGTGCATATGGCTGTCAAAACTCCAAAAACAGGTCAAGTAGTTCTGAGGAGGTCAGTCATAAATTTGAACACTTGCTAAGAACCGGCCATTAAGCGAGGACCACTTGTATTTGGTTTGCCTTAAGGGTTCAGAGCTGTATGGAACCTGGTTTCCTTTAATCCTTTGGGGATTGTAAAAGATCCGGATGCAGGAATCCTCGTAGGGGGAACTAGGATTGTGACCACTTAGCCACACCCACCCAGTCACATGACCATGAAGCCATGCCAGCTCAGTCACATGACCATGAAGCCATGCCCACCACCACATGACCATCAAGCCACGTCCACAAAATAAGCCACGCCCACAGAACAGGTAGTAAAAAAAATTCAGAACCCACCCCTGTTTTGTCAGTGGACTCTGTGAAACCAGAGGTATACTGTATGTCTCTGTAAAGTAGAGCAATGTATCATTTTATGATTCTCATCCTCTTAAATTATGTTCAGTGTGACACTAGTGCTCTCCACACAATGCAAAGAATATTTTCCAAGTGATACCATGATTCAGGAGAAAATTTTGTGGGTTAGAAACATAGAAATGTAGATTTGGATCATGTAGCCGAATTCTCTGCAATATGTAGGAAAACCAATTAAAGCAACAGTGAGCAGTAACTGTCCAGCCGCTTCTTAAAAACTTCAAAGATAGAGAACCTACAACTTGCATGGGTAGAATGTTCCACTGATATACAGTTTTTACTATCAGGAAATGCTTCTTTATATTTAAATGTTTCTTTATATTTAACTAAAATATAGGTATCTACAATTTGTACTAATTTTTTTTGGGGGGGGGTTTCTAGGTTCTGTGGCAAATTATCCCAGACTATCTTCCTTGTGGCACTCTTTTCTTATACTAGTCACAAAAAACATGCTGTATACAAATGAACATGAGATATTCAGTCAGCACACTGGAGCAACTGGGGGGAAAAAGTCATATCTGGAGTGAAAGTTCACAAAGAACATGAGTCTGTTAGTGAAGTGCCACTGGAGGGCTTTTTATTCAATGTATCTTTGTGAAAGTGGGTTTTCATTGTTTCCTCCAGCCAAGATTAAACAACTAAAATGCTGAATGTGTTGGGAATATAAGACAAATCTCACTGCAGGCATTGATGAAATATGGTGTTGTATTAAACATCTCTTATGATTTATAGTTGATTTATGAAATGTAAAGGAAAATAAGTATTAAAATGTATATTCTATTTCAATATCTTCTCCCCCTTTTTTAAAGTTTTAAAAAAGCGTTGATGTTCAATTATCTTGAAAAGATTAAGAAACTGTACTAAAATGCATTACAGTTTGCTGGGTCAGAAAAGTTGCCACTTCAAGGTATTTCATATTGTGTTCAACTTTGGAAAACTCATTACTCCTTCTAGTGGATATTTGGAAGGATCCATTCTTTGTGACCCCATCCATTGAGCAAAGTTATGACTGGATTTACTGCATCACATTGTGTGAACTCAGCCATTATAATGTGGAATTCATGATTTTTGCTATGAAAAAAAAAATGAGTTTACAATTCTCTATGCAAGGCTACAACAGATGGCTGTTAGATTTTGAAACCCAACGTAGTTAGGTACTGGCAGGAAAAAGAAAGAAAGAAATAGCGCTTGCTACAAGCAAGAAACCTCAAAGCAGAGTGAGCAAAAGAAGTACTATTTTTGTCTGGGTGGCTTTCTATTTTTTTAATTGCCTGAATGTTTTATCTGTGCTTTATTTGTATGCTGCACAATGGTTTGTCTGACAATACTGAGTCCCATCTGTTAGGGCCTTTAGAGATGATGAAATAAACTAGATTATAATTTTAAAACTTAGATAGCACTAACTCTATTTGGTAGGACGATACATTTGGAGGTGCAGAAAAGAAAAAGCCAAGAAAAATGGCTTTGAAGCATTTTAAAGATCCCTAAGTACCATACCATATTAAGAGCAGAGAAAAGGAATGGAGGATCACCCCATTGTAACATTTTTAAGAGAGAGAGAGAGAGAGATCTCCACATCCATGCTGGGAAAAGTACTATTTTAATGAAAAATTGGAGAAAAGGAAAGCGATGTATTAAATGGGAGAGTAGTGAGGATGTGGAAATTGTCTAGGGGAACAATGCCCATAGTGACCCCTCTTGTCTCCCTTGATTGTAAAGTTTGGCAGAGTAATTGGTTTGGATTGGTTACCTAGAAAAGGCCAATATTTTAAACCACAAACAGAAGCACAGAAAGCAACGGAGACAAAGGGGCGAGGTTCTTTAAACAACTTCGTTGTATTTCTTCATCCAATCAACTTCATTGGGGGGGGAGGGAGTATTTTAAGAAAAAATGTAACGGAAGGCTATGTGCCCCAATTCATGTTTCTGGAAGAAAAGCACAATATAATCTCACCAAGTTAATAAATACAAGCTAAATGGCCTCTGACAGCGGGAATGTCAGCGTTAGATCCTGGGAGCCAAGTTCTGGCATGTTCAGGAGTGTCCTTCTCCTTGGATATGAACAATCTGAGAATAGTAATATTATTTATCATCTTTTGACTGTCTTGTATCAGGGCAGAATATATTTTCTAATGCTACCAACTCCCACTGGTTCTGAGACCTGTCTTTGAATCGACAGCAGTAGTCAAAAAAGCCAAATATAGAATCTTTAGGCTCCTTAAAAATGAATCTGTTTAATGCATATTCTTTCATTTGTAAATAAGATGAATTTTCTTTTTATGTGCACATAAGCATGCTTCCCAAATCTATTGCTAAACTGTTAGTGCCCACCTGCCTTCTCTTTTTCTAGTGTGGTTGTTATAGATATTTAGATGGAGCCTTTCTCCTATATTAAGTTTTTCTCTGTCAGGCACATAAGGGACTGCTATAAAAATTGGATTGGATGTGTGATGGTAACACAAGTAGAATCCTCAACTAATGTATTGCATTGGATTTTAAGTCTCACTTGTTATATAGATGAGGATGGGTCAGGATTTGGCACTCATGGGTGGCAGTGACTACAGTAAATGTTAAGGGGGGGAAGGGAGTAACAAAAAAATTCAAAACCTTGGGAAAGTTGGCTCCTATGACACTGAATTACAACCTGATGTGGAAATGGATAGAGAATGGTGTAGAGATAGAGGCCATGTAAAGGTTGTGCAGCAAACTGCCTACCTCTAACGGGCCTCTCATGCCTACATGATCTCACCCAGTTCACATAACCAGGATGATTTATGACATTATCCCTGCCTGGTACGTGATCTCATCTAGGTTGTGTCAACAGGATGTTCTTAAGGATTTGCTGGGATAATTCACCAATGAAAATGCTGTTACTTTCTTCTACCTTTTGCTGCTTGGAAAACTGTATAAAAAGCAATAAACACTGCGAAGGCAGTCAGACATCTTAGCATCCTGCAATGCCTTGTCTCTAATTCCATCAGAATGGTGCCTTTCTTCCCGAAAGATCTAGTATTGGAATCCTTCCAAGGTTTCTCCTCTTAGTTGAGGCCTAAGATCAGGAACCACACTGGCAAGGAAGGAAACAAATGATAATACATGCAAACATGTATTATGAACAGCATATGAACAGTATAGTGGGTAGTGGGTTCTAAAACCCTTTACTACTATATTGCTGCATATAAAAATTAGTAAGTTTGCATATTCATTAATTTCTGTTTCAGAATATATATAATTCTTTCCATCTTCTAGACCTGACCCTAGTAAGAGCCAATCCAATGAAGGTATAGCAAGTGCCAGGGTCCAAACAGCTAGTGAAGGGCACTACTTTTATTTATTTTTAACTGAAGTCTGCTCTGACATATGTGTCTCTGGTACATAAATTACATTTCAAGAATTGATTTAAATAAAACCAAGCCTTGAAAAGCTTTTCTCCGTGCCCACATGCATCTTTAAAAATTTCAGTTAACTGATATCCATTGCTGGGGAAAAAAATGAGTGCCTCAGGCTAACCATTTGAATCATACAGCGAAGTCTGATGTGATCTGATATAAATAACACAGGAAGTCCTGACAGTAAAGATTTATAATGAAGAGATCATGGTTGAATTTGTTGCACATGTTCTGAAAGAAAAACAAGTGAAAGGCAGTTCTTCAAATTCAAACAAGGCATAGTTTTATTCATCCATATGTGGACTCTGGGGGATGGTAGATAACAGGAAGGCCTGGAGGAACATTGTCCATGGGGTCGCGATGGGTCAGACATGATTTCGCAACTAACAACAACAACACTATGTATCAGTGGTGGGTTCCTACCGGTGCGGTCCACTCTATCGCACCGGTAGTGGCGGGTTGGTGACATCATCAAGAGGCTACCGACCCGGTGTGGTCAGTTGCCGGTGCCTAGGACCCATCATCTTTTTTCGTGAATTGTTCGGTGATTTTTTGCTTCTGCGCATGCGTAAAAGCAAAATTGCGCCAAAATCTCGTGAGGGGACGCGCACGCATGTGAGATTTCAGCGAGATTTCACTTCCACGCATCTCAGAAGCAAAATCGTGTGAGGGGCACACACATAGCGTGCGCACATGTACGCAAAATGTGGTGATGCGCACGCAGCGCACCAGTAGCAAGGTAAGTGAGCAACCCGCCCCTACTCTGCATATATTTTACAGTTCATTTAATTGTATTTATATACCACTCTTAATTCCAAAGACCTCAAGGCAAGATACATGGATTTCCATTTCCTGCATTTCATCTTTACAAAGCAAGGGGTCCAAGGTCACCTAAGCATCATGGTGGACTTTGACAACCATTACATAATTAATCTATATGATTATTGCATGATTTCTATCTCTTTCATTTCATCTCACAGAGTGACGGGTTCAAGGTCATCCAAGTTTCATTGTGGAATGTGACAACATTACCTAATTAACTTGCTGCATTTCTACCAGGCAAAGCCAGAGCCAAACAGATTTTTTTGTGATGTGAAACAGAAGAATTCTTTTTTTAAAAAAAATTGAGCAAAAGCACCCCCCCCAAACCTGAAACTCAGACAGTATCTTGAGCTAAATTAAACTCAGTGAATTTCTGAATGTTCAGTTTGTTGATCATCACATTAGAACTTTTCAGATATTCTTTAAAAATTACACAGGTGATGATAAGGCGAGGGATGCCATGTGGGCTTTTTGTCACCTGCCATGGGAAAAAATGGTGTTGCGTCAATGTTTTGCATATTCTTAAAAGTTAATATGTTTATTGTTTTTACAAATGTTCAAAAATCCATTTCAAGGCAATAGCACTTAGAATACCGCTTCATAGTGCTTTACAGCCCTCTCTAAGCAGTTTAAGAATCAGCATATTGTCCCCAATAGTCTGGGTTCTCATTTTACTGACCTCAGAAAAATGGAAGGCTGAGTCAACCTTGAGCAGGTCAAGATCGAATTGCTGGCAGTCGGTGGAATTAGCCTGCAATGCTGCATTCTAACCACTGCACCACCACGGCTCTTTTCATTTATTCTCTGTTTCAGAATATGTACAATTCTCAGTAAAAGCCAGTCAAATGAAGGCATTACAGATGCCAGGTTATAAATGTTGGCCTCTTCTCTCTCCAGCCTTCCCAAGTACATGGGGAGTCTGAACCTCGGATTTTAGATTTATTATTAGAGTTGGAAAGGACCTTGTAGGTCATCTAGTCCAACCCCCTGTATGTATCCTCATTTTATGTCAAGACAAGGAGGTTCAATTTTTGGCGATGACTATATCATTGAACAAAGGCATAATTAAAGGACTATATCATTGAACAAAGGCATAATTTAAGAACAATGCTAAAACAAGCTCACTTGACAGTAGAGTTCAGTATTTTGGAATTCAGTATTTTGATTATTACTTATATTATTTCCAATAGGACTAATATATGGACAAATAAAACTGAATCTGACAATTATTAGAAAAATTGATATAGGGAAAGAAAATATAACAAAAGTGTGTCAGCATCTAGCAATGAGTTTGATTTCTATATATTCAATATTCTTGGGACAAGATTAGATTGTAATTTTTAATGAAAGATTTTAAATTTTGATAGAGCTAAGAGGATAGAACACCACAAGTATGAACTAAAATATTCTAACACGTGGTGAAATAAATGTGGGACAGAAAGTTATTAAACATATTAGCTATTTCTTACTATTATATGCCCCACAGAAAAAAGAAAAAAGAAAAAAGAAAAAAGAAAAAAGAAAAGAAAAAAAGAAAAAAAGAAAAAAAGAAAAGAAAAGAAAAGTCTTTCTATTGTCACAGCCATGACTGGGTGATGCTATAAGACTTTATAAATCTCTGTGTGGCAGTGGTCTCTTTCTCCTCTACTTGGAATTGAACTCAGAAATACTTGGCATCTTTTGAGCTTCAAAGTACTCTAAATTTGTTCAGATCCTGAATGAAAAGAAGAATAGAGTTCCTGCAATGACGCTTCTGTGTTCCTCTAAATATTGGTACTGTAAACACTGTAGTGCTGCCTAACGATGTTGAGCTCTTTAAAATGTAGCTCATACTGGGCTTGACAATAAATAAACAGATTTAAATGACACATTTTCCTTGAAAGGATAAAATGCTTCAATTTCACTGAAGGAGAACTGATTTCTTATCTGACTGAATGCACTCCTACCGTGGTGCCAGATTAATTAAGTTAGCAACTTTTCCTTTTTCGGAGATTATTTACTGCTCCCATTAGAAGTTCAATAGATCTCTTTATGCATGGGGGAACGTCTTACAAAGACTGATATATGGTGGGTTTTGTTCATTAAAAAAAGGACAAAGCAGGTTTGTATTATACAATAGTGTCCCCAGATGGGAGAAAAGAAACCATAAGGACAACCTTTGCATTCCCCACCTGGGAAATGCTCTTTAAGAAAAGAAATACTTTCTCACTTTAGAAACACCAGATATGAACACGACTTTAGCATGTTTAAAATAATAATAAAGAAGGAAGTGAAAAATACTAATTTTCTTCTTCCCTTCAGAAATTCAGGGTCATTGTAACTGGCCCTTAAGTGGTTCCCCCATCCAGATCCTGAATAAATGGTGACCTGTTCTTTAGCACTTTAACACTGAAGAAATATAAATACTTAGAAACAAAGACAGACAAAAAGAGAGAGAAGGTCATGTAGTTCTTATGAAAACTTGAGCTCTAGCATGACTATTTTTAGACATCAGCCAGTAATTAACTATGAATGATTATCAGCTGTTGTACCCAATGCACCTTTTAGCATAAATGGATTTCAATGGCTGTTAGTCACGTAGTAATGGCCACTTATAAATCCAGGACAGACTTATATTGTTGTAATGCAGTAATATAAGGAGACAAATTTGGTCTCCCCTGTGTAACAAGCAGATATGTGCAGGTATAATCTTTCAAGATGAGACTGTAAATTACAAATAGCCAGCCTGCACGTTGCTGCAATCATGTTACTGAATTTATAGTAATCAAACAGAAGAACTGGAACACAGGATAATAAGAGACAAAAGATGAGACAGAAAGTGTATTTTTCTTGAATGGAATATTTTTTTGAAAAGAAAAACAAGTTTTTATATTTGCCCCAAAAATACATCCCTTGCTTTGGGGGACAAATATCCCAGGTTCAATTTCCAGCAAGGGGCTGCTTCACATATAAAATCCTAGTGCGCTGCCAGTCACTCATTTAGTCAGTCCAAAACTGGAAGCAGTGGTAAAATGAAGCTTTTTTATTTTTAATTTTCAGTATTCCAATATGGAGCACCTCTAACTGCAACTTAATGCTCAGTAGTTTCTCAGCATTGTACATTAGGTATTTTCACAGAGACTTTTTTCTTCTTCTTCGCTTTGTAGTTTTGGATACATCTTCAATTCTCCAAAGAATGCCAGAAGGTCAGTGAACACCAGTCTTAAGTTTAGCAAGTAGATTTGCACTAGTTCAGTAGACTCGTCTTTGCTAGCCCTTAACTCTTAGGCAACACCGGAAGGTTAGTTTAGCTTAGTTTTTTGTAGATTTGCAGATGCTTAGGATACGTGAGGAAGGAGGAAATCCCTTCCTCTGCTGGATACTGTTGTGTCTGCAGGTAGATAACCCTCAAACTCAACTCTTCTACTTGCTTCTGTGCTTTGTAAAGATTCTTTACTGCTGGATCATAATTGTTTTCCTAAGGCATGAAAGTTCAGCTAATGCTAGCATGAGAGCACATCTCAACTCGATGCCATATGCTGAGTCTATCTACAGATTCACTACTAGCACAATAAATATCACATGATAAATGCTATGATTCTAGAAAAAAAATGTGATAGATTGAGCCAAACATGAATTCAAGTTCCTTCACGTCCATTTGTACAGCAATCCTAACTTCGCTGAGAGTAGGAACTATGGGTAGTTATTTCCTGGCAAGCCCCAGATTTGAAATATACTAGTCCTGGGATGTCTCACAGTGTTTGATTGATCCTATGGGATTTTAAAATTTATTTTGGTAAACAAGACTACCTTTCCCAAGATGTATATGGATGCTATGAGAATGTAAAGAAATTTGCCTTTGAAATTCTTTTGTGCAAAATCTTGGTAAATCCTGAAAAGGTTTGGGCAAATGTGTGTACATTCAAGAACATATACATTAATATTGGAAAGATATGTTATCTCCTTTGAGCTTGATTGTTTTCTTGCAAACAACCCAAACTACCGTAGATAACATCATCAGTGCTAGTGATGTTTGCAAGAAATCAGCCCGGCTCAACCAAGGAACTCTCATTTCAACCCTGAGCTACAAATATTCTTCTTTATTGGTATGTTATCTCCATATGTGGTTGCTTCCTGCCTAATAATAATCCTGCCTAAAGTTACTTTAGGCAGGATTATATATTATGGCATGAAATACGATCATTAATGTTACCATAGTTAATTAATGTTAACATTCTTCCTACTGTATTCATTAAAAATCATTCAATTTTCACAGGTACATTTGCATCTGGTGCATCTACCTGTGTACAGTATGTAAATGTATATTCATTAATCTATTTATTTCCAGTTTGATTGGTTAATATCTTCTGGTTTAGTCATAATTAGCAGCAATAAGTCAGGCAGCTTACGGTCATGTAGCATACTAAAGCTAAGCATGATGCAAGATTCCTTCAATTTCTGCTTTGCAAGAAAAGAGTGAAAACAGTCTAGTTTTCCAAGCATTTCACACCAGATATTTCCATGGTATTTTGCCTCTCATCATCTTGCACTCTTTCAACCTGACATTCTTAGGATTTGTGGGTGCTCCGAGCCACATTGAGAAGTCTTCCAAGGTCACTGCTTTGTCTCAGCATCATCAACTATGACACCTTTCTTGGCCAACAGTACATTTTTGAACTGCTACTCATTAACATCCAGAGGCAAGCTGTCAGCCATAAAATAAAATAAAAAGAAATAATTCCTTGCTCTAGGGCTGGTATGTCAGTTAAATCCACAGACCTCACGTTTTCTAACTCAACAGTGTAAGCTGGTGCCATACAAAGGAAGACAATAAAATGAAACAAAAGGAAATGAAATAATAGAGTTTCTAGTTGTGATTTTTTTTAATATAGTTGGAACACTCTTCACTGAAAAAGGAATAATCCCTTAATTGACAGTGAAGCATATTTATTTATTTATTTATTTATTTATTTATTTATTTAAACGCTCTTATAGGCCGCCCAATCCCGTGGGACTCAGGGCGGCGTACAACATGAATAAGAGGCGTACATTTAAAAACAGTCGTCATTAATTTAAGTTAAAAATATAATTAAAAAGAAAACATTATAAACACAACATTCAGGGGGAATCTGGTTGTCCTATTCACCCCATCTGCCGGAAGAGCCATGTTTTTAAGGCTTTACGGAAGGCCAGTAGGGTGGGGATGGTCCGGATCTCTGGTGGCAGTTGGTTCCAGAGGGACGGGGCTCCCACAGAGAAGGCCCTCCCCCGCGGTCCCGCCAACCGACATTGTTTGGCCGACGGGACCCGGAGGAGGCCCTCTCTGTGGGACCTAACCGGTCTTAGGGAGGTATGTGGTAGGATGCGGTCCCGCAGGTAGCCTGGCCCTGAGCCATGTAGGGCTTTAAAGGTAGCGACCAACACCTTAAATTGCACCCGGAGGCTGACTGGTAGCCAATGCAGCCGGCGAAGGATAGGTGTTACGTGGGTGTATCTCGGTACACCCACTACTGCACGCGCAGCTGCATTCTGTATCAGCTGGAGTCTCCGGATGCTCTTTGAGGGTAGCCCCATGTAGAGCGCGTTACAGTAGTCTAGCCGTGAGGTGACAAGGGCATGAGTGACTGTGAGCAAGGCCTCCCTCTCCAAGTAAGGTCGCAATTGGTGCACAAGACGGATTTGTGCAAAGGTCCCCCTAGCCACAGCTGAAAGATGTTGCTCCAATTTTAGCTGTGGATCTAGGAGGACACCCAAATTGCGAACCTGTTCTGAGGGAGTCAATTTTTCTCCCCCGAGAACCAAGGAGGGACAGTCGACATAGTCCTTGGGAGGCAATATCCAGAGCCACTCAGTCTTGTCTGGGTTGAGCCTGAGTCTGTTCACTCCCATCCAGACCCTCACATCGTCCAGGCAGCGGCACATCACATCAACTGCTTCACTGAACTGACACGGGGTGGAGATGTATAACTGGGTATCGTCAGCATACTGTTGATACCTCACCCCATGTCGTCGGATGATCTCACCCAGCGGTTTCATGTAAATGTTAAACAGGATGGGCGAGAGGACCGAGCCCTGTGGCACCCCGCAAACCAGGGGCCTAGGGGCCGACCTCTGTCCTCCTGTCAACACCGACTGCGTCCTGTCAGAGAGATAGGAGGAGAACCACTGTAAAACAGTGCCTCCCACTCCCATCTCCCCAAGACGACGCAGAAGGATACCATGGTCAATGGTATCGAAAGCCGCTGAGAGGTCAAGTAGCACCAGGATGGAGGAATGACCCCCATCCCGGGCTCGCCAGAGATCATCCATCAGCGCGACCAAAGCAGTCTCCGTACTGTAGCCGCGCCTGAAACCCGATTGAAAGGAATCCAGATAATCAGTATCCTCCAATAGCCGCAGGAGTTGGAGCGACACCACCTTCTCAACAACCTTACCCAAGAAGGGTAAGTTGGAGACTGGACGGAAGTTCTTTAAATCCGCTGGGTCCAGGGAAGGCTTCTTGAGGAGGGGCCTCACCACCGCAGCTTTTAAAGGCTGTGGGATGGATCCCTCTCTCAAAGAAGCGATCACAACCGCCTGGAGCCAGCCGCGTGTCACCTCCCTGCTGGCAGAAACCAGCCAGGAGGGGCACGGGTCCAATAAACAGGTGGAGGCGCTCATCGCTTCTATGGCCTTGTCCACATCCTCAGGAGTGACAGGTTCAAACTCGTCCCATATAACAGGACTAAGACTCACCCCTGTCATCTCGGCTTGCCCTGTCCAAATGGAGTCCAGGTCTGTCCGAATCTGAACGACTTTATCCGCCAGAAACTGGGAAAATTCCTCAGCTCTGCCCTGCAAGGGATCTTCAGCCCCCTCCTTGGCTAGGAGGGAGCGAGTCACCCTAAACAGAGCGGCTGGGCGGGAGTCGGCGGACGCAATAAGAGCGGAAAAATACGCGCATTTTGCCGCCCTTATCGCCACTAAGTAAGACTTAATGTAAGTTCTTAAAAGTGTCCGGTCAGACTCAGCTTTACTGGCTCTCCATCGTCGCTCTAGGCGTCTCTTTAGGCGCTTCATCTCCCGGAGCTCCTCAGTAAACCAAGGGGCCCTCCGGGATCCGCTGCCACGGAGAGGCCGCAAAGGCGCAATCTGGTCTAAGGCCCCCATTGCCGCCTGGTTCCAAGCAGCAACTAGAGCCTCAGATGAATCGTGTACCAGGGAGTCAGGTATTTCCCCAAGTTCCCTCTGAAATCCTTCAGATTCCATTAGGCGCCTGGGGCGGAACCACTTAGTCGGTCCCGCCTCCTTGCGGTGGAGGAGTGGTGCCATGAAATCCAACCTCAGAAGGAAATGATCTGACCACGACAAGGGTGTTGTGACTAAACCCCTCAGCCTCAGATCATCTCTCCACTGCCCCGAGAGAAACACAAGGTCAAGCGTGTGACCTCCCTCATGAGTCGGACCCTGAACTACTTGGGTCAGGTTCATGGTTGTCATGGAAGCCATGAACTCCTGGACTGCCTCCGAGGTTTCACCGGGCGATGGCAAATTAAAGTCCCCCAGCACCATCAACCTGGGGAACTCAATCGCCAGCCCTGCTACCGCCTCGAGCAGAACAGGCAGGGCCTTTGTAACGTAGCTAGGAGGCAGGTACGCTAACAAAAGGCCCACCTGGACCCCTAAGTCCAACTTCAGAAGGAGCGTCTCACACCCAACAATCTCCGGGGCAGGGCTCCTTCGAGGATTAAGGTTCTGGCGAGCTATAATCGCCACTCCTCCACCCCTTCCCTGGGGTCGCGGCTGATGCTGTACTAAGAACCCGTCCGGGCACATCTCGGAGAGGGGAACCCCCCCCTCCTGGCCTAGCCAGGTCTCAGTGATACATGCCAGGTCCGCCCCCTCTTCCAGGATTAAATCCCGTACAAGGGGGGCCTTGTTGGTAATTGACCTGGCATTCAACAGTAGCAGCTTGAGCCCAGGGCCCTGACATCCCTGGTTACCAGGACCTCGGGTTGAGCAAGATGGGACCAAACCTGAGGGGCCAGAACAAGGAATCGCTTGGAGACAGCGAGTTCTCGTTCCCCGAGAGCGGCCTACCCCTCTGCTCCCGCCATACCTACCTCTCCCATTACCTACTCTATCCATATTACCTACTATGAATCCCTGGAAAGGCTGGACTACCTGACCCAAGCTACTAAGTTATATATATAAATATAAATATAAATATAAATATAAATATAAATATAAATATAAATATAAATATAAATATAAATATAAATATAAATATAAATATAAATATAAATATAAATATAAATATAAATATAAATATAAATACACACACACACACACACATATATATAAATACACACACACACACACACATATATATACACACACACACACACACATATATATACATACAGTATATATATATATATATATATATATATATGTGTGTGTGTGTGTGTGTGTGTGTGTATGTATATATATATATATATATATATATATATATATATATATATATATATATATATATATATATATATATATATATATATATATATATATATATATATATATATATATATATATATATGCTCCTAGAAGCAGGAAGCAGAAGACACCAGCCTGAAGATGATGAATGAGACTTCATCGAAACGTCACCAAGACACTTCCAATTTCACGCGGGAGAAAACCCGAATACCCAAAGACCTACATACAAACACCCGCGAAAACCTCAGAAAACAAATATATATATATATACATATATATATATATATATACACATACACACACGCACACACACACACACATACAATCACACACACACACACACACACACACACACAATCCATGCAAGTTTAAGTAGTAGACAGATCCACTTTGTACCTGCATTTTGAAAAACTAGGGACCTTTTAATTAGCTGAGACCACAGAAATGTAGCATCAGATGGTATCTTAAAGGTTATTTAGACCAACTCCCTGCTCATATTGAGTGCCAAATGCAATCAATATCATTCTTGACAATTGTGTATCCCATCTTTACTGGGATATACAATCAATCTTTACCCCATTAGATGATTTTTCATGCTTAATCCGGTGTCAGCAAATGTTTGGCCATTGATTCTGCTTCTTGCCTTTCTGAAGGGATGGGAATGCCTTCTTCTTTTCTCTCTTTTTTGACAGTTTTTTAAAGTCTTGGAAGAATGTTATAAAGCCTTTTCTTTATCTTTGTTCATCCAGTTATCTCCCCCCCCCACGCAATTCTTTATACAATGTAGTGTCCAGATTCCTCATCGTCCTTTTGTGAACATTTCCACTTTATACATGGTTTTCTGAAAATGTGTCTAGAAGTTAACATAATATTTTTTTAAAAGAGTCTGACAAATGCAGATGTAGAATATATCTTTTGAGATATTACACTATTACATTAATGTACATACTGCTGTACGGTAGATCTCCTTAATATTTGTGTATGTATGTGTATACACACACACACACACACACACACACACACACACACACACACACACAGAACTTGATAATTATTCCTGTCAAAGTTGTTTGTCTGGGCCAAGTGTTTGAATCTGCCAGGATTTTTATAAATCTTGATTCTTTTTATACCGTGTGAGCTGTCTCTCTCTCGGCTTCATATCATCTGTAAATCTGATTAGCAACCTTTTTATTCATTCACTCATAAAAATAAATTGTATGGCACAGATTCTACAATAGAGATCTGTGCCACTAACCTCCAGACTATTCTCCAGCCTGAGGCAAAGCTATGAATGAGTCCTTCTTGAGTACACTTGATTAATCAGGTGCAACTGATCATCAAATTAGATGTGAATTCACCTAGCAGTCACAGTCTCCAGCTTACATTTTGCCACATGGTCACACAATTACTGTGACATATTTTTCTGAAATGAAGTTATACTGCCTAGGGTGATGTCAAGCTTTGATTTGAAGATTCCACTTAAATACAATTCAGCTGTATGTCTAAACCAGGGGTGGGTTCCTACCGGTGCGGTCCAGTGCGGAGCTCCGGTAGGGACCCGCCAATACCCCAATATGCGCGCGACTGCTCCGGTACCGTCTCCACTGGGCAGTCACGTGCGTCGCCATCTCTTTTTCGTGAATTTTTGGGCGATTTTGCTTCTGCGCATGCGCGGAAGCAAAATCGCACTGAAATCTCGCGAGGGGACGTGCACGCGAGATTTCAGTGAGATTTTGCTTCTGCGCATGCACAGAAGTAAAATCACGCCAAAATCTCTCTCGCGCGCACTTCCCCTCGCAAGATTTCGGCGCGATTTTGCTTCCACACATGCGCAGAAGCAAAATTGTGCGAGGGGGCGCACGCGCGTAGCGTGCGTGCGCGCGCACAAAGAATGAAGGATCGTGGAGCAGCGCACCGGTCTGGGTAAGTGAGCATCTCACCCCTGGTCTAAACTGGATAGATGTCTAAGCTGAATTAATTTGAAGATTCTGTTTTAGGTGTCAAATAGATAATTCAACTAAATTTGAATCAAATATTTGAATTAGATCTGAGCCAATTCTTGCCACTAATGTTTATAGCATTCCTATGATTTTTAATAGACTGGTAACTCTACCAAAAAGAAAATAGAGTTGGGGAATAGGTAGTAAAAATGTTTTTTAAAAAGTAAAAAAAAATCATCAGCTGTGACAATCAGCTGTGCAGTGCCATCGTGGAAAACTTAAAAGCATTTTTACTAGGGTTGGGAGAACCGGAAGTATTTATTACTAAGGTCGAATCAGGCGAATCGGTAGCATTTCACCCTTGCCCCATATACAAAAAAGAAAAAAGGGTGATCCTGCCATTATAGACCAATGAGCTTCCTCAACACGATCAGAAAACTCTAGAGAGGACACCTACAATGGAAATTCCAGGACCAGCTGGACCAAGAAAGGTAAGTTAGAACCCATCCCTGCGTTTCCTAATAATTTTATTATTTTATGGTTGGGGGTCACCACAACATGAGGAACTGTATTAAAGGGTCGCGGCATTAGGAAGGTTGAGAACCACTGCTCTAAAGCTTCATGACTGAGACTGGAGACAGGCCTCATGAAAGGGGAGGCTAGAGTATGGGTGACTATACTCCACTATTGGCTCAAGCTCTCCTTTTTTCCTCTTGGCTTTGTCCCGTTAATTATGAGGCATTGTTTTTAATCCACATGGAAAAGGGCAATGACAACTCAAATCTTATCCTTGGACTTCTCCCCTGGTCTTCTACTCAGCAAGGGATATGCCAAAACTCTTACTGAACAACATAGAGTAGATACAGAGTGCCAAGTGGACCAATCCAGATCCCTGACTTTTACTGTTAGAGAATCCAACATATATTCTGCCTTCCCTATGATGTACTTAATCAAAGTATCTAACCACTGGAGAGCCTTTACCCTGGCACAATGCCATGCCTTCCCCTCAGGTGTCCTTGAAGGCTGATAGACGATAATTCCCTACCCAGTGAGACAATGTGAATCTCTACACACAGAAACAACAGAGCATATATTTTTCCAGTGTCTGTATTACAAAAACATTTGTGCTAGCTTCATTTCATCATTATTGTATAAATATCCAGGGCACACAGGACTACTTTATATTTCTTTGCTGCTCGCACACACTAATCCTACCACAACATAGAATGGCGTCAGCAGCCCTTCAAATCCTTCAGATGATGACCTGTGCCTCAAATTAGCCTTAATGAATATTTAAATGGTTAGCTAACACGTTTTGTATTGCGATAGATTTAGCTAACCATATATTAATATTTATGTGGGTTTGTGTTTAATATTTTTACCCTATAATTTTTTTAGACCATACAGTATATGCCTTTTAAATGTACTTTTTTGTGCTTTTTTAATTTTGTAAAAATTACACAAAAATGTGTAATTTTGTTTTAATATTTTTTATTTTTTTAAAAAAATATTAATTATCCCACTTTCCTTATGCTGGTCGATGACCATAATAAAGATTTGGTTGATTGACTGCTTAACAATTTATTGTTCTTACTTCCTGCCATCAGATCTACTGGCTAGTTGTTCCCAGTCCATCTGATTTTTTTCCTTTGAAGATGGGAGAGGACACCTGTGTGTTCAAGTCTTCCGGTATCTCATTAGCCAAATAATAGCACATCCAAGAATTTATTTATTTTATTTATTTATTTATAAGAGTTCTTATAGGCTGCCCAATCCCATGGGACTCAGGGCAGCTTACAGCAGAGGTTAGAACTACACATTAAAATGGCATCTAAAAACATCATATTACAATATAAAAAAGTCATTCATCCTTGGGGGGAATCGTCTCTTCACCCCGCCTGCTGGAAGAGCCATGTTTTTACTGCCTTGCAGAAGGCCAGTAGGGTGGGGATAGTCCGGATCTCTGGCGGGAGTTGGTTCCAGAGAGATGGGGCTCCCACAGAGAAGGCCCTCCCCCGTGGGCCCGCCAGCCGGCATTGTTTGGCAGACGGGACCCGGAGGAGGCCCTCTCTGTGGGACCTCACTGGTCATAGGGAGGAATGTGGCAGGATGCGGTCCCGAAGGTAACCTGGCCCTGAGCCATGTAGGGCTTTAAAGGTCAAAACCAACACCTTGAATTGCGACCGGAGACTAATGGGGAGCCAATGCAGCTGGCGGAGGATGGGTGTTATGTGGGTGTATCTCGGTACACCCACCACAGCTCGGGCAGCTGCATTCTGTACCAATTGTAGTCTCCGGATGCTCTTCGAAGGTAGCCCCATGTAGAGCCCGTTAGAGTAGTCAAGCCGTGAGGTGACAAGGGCATGAGTGACTGTGAGCAAAGCCTCCCTCTCCAAGTAGGGTTGCAATTGGTGCACAAGACGAATCTATGCAAAGGTCCCCCTAGCCACAGCTGAAAGATGTTGCTCCAATTTAAGCTCTGGATCTAGGAGGACACCCAAATTGCGGACCCGTTCTGAGGGAGTCAATTTTTCTCCCCCGAGAACTAAGGAGGGACAGTCAACATAGTCCTTGGGAGGCAATATCCAGAGCCACTCAGTCTTGTCTGGGTTGAGCCTGAGTCTATTCACTCCCATCCAGACCCTTACATCGTCCAGGCAGTGGCACATTACATTAACTGCTTCACTGAACTGACACGGAGTGGAGATGTACAACTGGGTATCGTCAGCATATTGTTGATACCTCACCCCGTGTCGTTAGATGATCTCACCCAGCGGTTTCATGTAAATGTTGAACAGGATGGGCGAGAGGACTGAGCCCTGTGGCACCCCGCAAACCAGGGGCCTAGGGGCTGACCTCTGCCCTCCTGTCAACACCGACTGCGTCCTGTCGGAGAGAAAGGAGGAGAACCACCGAAGAACGGTGCCCCCCACTCCCATCTCCCCAAGACGACGCAGAAGGATACCATGGTCGATGGTATCGAAAGCCACTGAGAGGTCAAGTAACACCAAGATGGAGGAATGACCTCCATCTCGGGCTCGCCAGAGATCATCCATCAGAGCGACCAAAGCAGTCTCTGTACTGTAGCCGCGCCTGAAGCCCGATTGAAAGGGATCCAGATAATCCGTATCCTCCAATAACCGCAGGAGTTGGAGCGACACCACTTTCTCAACAACTTTACCCACGAAGGGTAAGTTGGAGACTGGACGGAAGTTCTTTAAATCCGCTGGGTCCAGGGAAGGCTTCTTGAGGAGGGGCCTCACCACCGCAGCTTTTAAGGGCTGCGGGATGGACCCCTCTCTCAAAGATGCGATCACAACAGCCTGGAGCCAGCCGCGTGTCACCTCCCTGCTAGCCGAAACCAGCCAGGAGGGACACGGGTCCAATAAACAAGTGGAGGTACTCATCGCTCCTATGGCCTTGTCCACATCCTCAGGAGTGATAGGCTCAAACTCCTCCCAAATAACAGGACTAAGGCTCGCCCCTTTTTTAAATTTACAAAAGCTTATGTCGAGGGCTGACTTTCAATAGATCGCAGCGAGGGAGCTGCTCTGCTACGCACGAAACCCCGACCCAGAATCAGGTCGTCTACGAATGATTTAGCACCGGGTTCTAAATTCACAGAATGGATTTACAATTATATCTTCTAGTACTTTGAAATGTAGTTCTTTGCCCAGAAGACAAAAACTCATATAAAGTAGCCAAGTGTTGTGTATTTGAACATACTGCTGTGGAGGTGTTTTCTTAATACCGTGCATAAATTTAGCTCCATATCTGTCTAGCTGACTTTGGGATTTTGGCGGCTTGCCATTCTGTAACTGATGTACTAGTGATATTGTCATAGAAACTACAATCAGAGTTGCTATATTTTTCTGTTTGTAGTGGCATCATTTCTTTCCTAACTTATAAAAATGGATTGAATCGCAACCACAGTTTGCTGACATTACATGAATGTAAAAGGGCTGGGAACAAAACAGGATTGCTCAGTTAAAGTTGTATCCTTGTCTTAGTTAATGTCTTCAAGTATTATGGCTACCATTTTGCATAGACTTTTAACATTTCCCCAAATGGATGGACTTCATTCTGTTCATTGCGAAGCCATCATGGCAGCCATTTGGTGCACTGTTGATACAAAATCTAATTTCTATTTTTAGACTGGAATAACAACCTTGGCAGAAAAGAGTGAAGCTGGACAATAGGAAGGATAATGAAGTGAGCTCTGTCACAGGCAAGTTTTCACTTCCTTACTATGGTTTTAGGTGATTATTTACCTTGGCATACAAAGAAAATGGTTGCCATAGTGACTGCTACAGTACTTGATCCTTGCTACCTTTTCCACATAGAACACCTCTTTACAAAAGCATTTACTAATATACTGGGTGAACTTCCTGACTTCAGAGTCATTTCAAAGGGAGAGGGAGACAGAAAATTCCACAGTGGCCATTTCAGAAAGTCATTGAGTGTCAGCCTAGCGTATGCATTTGAACTTGGGTGAACTGGGCAAATTGAAAACCTCACTAGTGCATCTCTTGTATAGCAGGAGCTGCTGAGAGCAAAGAAATAAAAGAAATGGAGGCAGGCTATTCTGTGTATTAATTTCTATCCAGAGTTGCGGTTGCTGTTATTATTGTTGCTGGTGTTTTGCATTCTTACACTTGAAAAGGGAATGATTAGCCTTGAGAATTTACATTTCACAGGGAGAATGGCTGAAAACAAGGGAGGCTGTTGCATGGGTGGGTGCTCTTTCTGATAAAGTAAACCAATACAGAATTCTCTTTCTCATCAACAAGATAGAGGCCAAACCTAGCATCTTTCCAACTACATCATCCTGGAAGGAGAATCAGGGAACTTTTACTCTCTGTGAAGAAAGGCAAATAGCCACCTCACAGATAAAAGCAGATAAGAGTGACAGACAAAGAGGAGCCCAGACTAAAAATTGTTAACTCTCAGGCTACACCAACCATTCTTTGTGTTCGGTAGGCTGTAGGGTACTGAAGATTCCATCCTACTGAAGTTATTGGGAAAAGGAAATCACTCTGTTTTCTAGCCTCTCCGTGTAAACACTGGTCCTTATGACATGACCAAGGCTTGTTGGTCTTGTCTGCCATATTGTCAAGAACGCTCTCCTGCTTCCAAGATGGAAGACAGGTTTAGGTTGTAGCATATGTATTTGCATGCCATTAGTACAGTTCTTCTGAAAAAAAAACTTGATTCATGTTAGTGTAGCCCCAATTTAAAAATATGCAAATCATGAAAGTAAAATATTTTACTTAGCTATGAATAGATAATGACAGAACATTAGAAAAGCCTCTCTTACCCTAACTCTAAAGCTGCTCTCGCAACTCCATAATGATTCAGATAAAGATTAAATACAGAGCAGACTTAGCTCCGAATACATTATGTAAAATCACTATCGATACACCAGGAGAGATTATAATATTATAAAACACTGTATTATCAATTATAATTAGAAAATGGTAATCTTTTTGTTGAGGAAAAAATACAATATTCTGTCTTGGCTAATGTTACTTTGCGTGTTGTATTCAGAAAGCAACAACAGTAACAAAAAAGAAAATTGTAGCCTCTCCTGACACAGAGATAAAATATTTCAAGAATGGAGGATAAAGCTGTTTAAGGCTATTAGATAAAATTGCTTTATTATGATTATGGACCCAAAAAAGAAAAAAGGAGCAGCATAGCAAAACATTATGTAGCAGTAACAATTACAGCATATAGCAAGGTGGACACAGGATTCAGCAGGGTTTACACACAGTATAACAAAACTTAGCAAAGTTAAGGGACACAAAATTATCTTTGCCTTAAACAGGAAGTAGTAGCTGGCTAGGATGCTGGTAGCTTCCTAGCCAGCTATTACTTCCTGTTTAAGGCAAAGACAGCTCCGGAAGTTTGACATTGTGACAGTCATCTTATTGTCCACAATGGCTCAGGTGGTCCCTGGTGGTGCACAAAGCTCTTTCTGCTCCATCATGGAATTAAATGAGGGACTGCTGGGCACTGTGGCTCCTACCACTTTTTTCCTTCACTGACATCTCTGGTTCTCTATCCTCTCTTTGCTATAAAAAATGATCCATAGCTGTGGATACTAGACTCCATAGATAGTTGCTGTTTAATTGCAGAGGTGATGATGTTCGTCCATCGTGTTCGAAGAGGACCTTGACATCTATCAGGTTGTGGGCTGTCCACAATGGGTCCGCAGGTGGCTGGTAAGCCCTATATGGGCACGAAATGTTCTGCCACATGTTGGGCAGACATGTGTGGGTACCATTGTCGCAGCATTTGCAGCTCTGACTTTGCGGAGTGCTCGCTTTTCTTCTGCTATGGCTGTTCTTCTGTCCTCAGATATTTGGCAGCCTTGGTGGATCGATCTTGTGCCAGGGTTTCCCAGGAGGTGGTGTCGATACCGAGGGACTTGAAGGAGGCTTTCAACGAGTCTTTGTATCGCTTCCTTTGTCCCCCGTGCGATCGCTTTCCTTTAGACAGCTCACCATAGAGGAGCTGTTTAGGGATGCGATGGTCTGGCATCCTTGCAACATGGCCTGCCCAGCATGTCTGGGCTTTCAATTGCAGAGTTACTCTACTTCTGAATGTCAGATGGGAGATCCTGAGCAAGAGAAGGCAGTGGCCGTCATGCCCTGCTTTTGGAATTCATGTTCTCTTAGGTAGAATCTTCCTTATCATTGTCCCAAACAGACTCCTGAACTAGATCCAGTCGTTAGTCTGATTTGTCAGAACATAAAGCTGTGCAAACCCTACAGATGAATTGTTTTGCAATATATAACAATGCAAATAAAGCACAATGTTTCAAATTGTTAAAACAACAGCATCTGGATGGGTTTTGAAGTTGCCCACATCTGAACACATCTACATATGTGTTCATAGAAAACCACTTCTCTCTGCTGTGAAGCAATGGTGCATTTAAATCCCTCGTATTCATGTTCTTTTAATGTTGTTATGACCAGCTGATTTACTTTGTCAAAGACTGGCATTACCAAATGGATTTGGACAGTATATTCCTGCAGAGAAAAGTAGCAGTCCTAGATGGATGTCTGATTTAAATTCCTTGATTCATTCAAAGTGTGTATCTTACAAATGCAGAAGCCATTAAATATTATATATATATATGTATCATGTTTTTCAGAAGCACAATTTGGTATAAAGCCATGACGAGTTAGTCTGGAATAGATATTTTTGTCTTTTCATAACCGCACAATACTTATTCTTTCTTTCTCCTGCTTCTATTCATTCAGCCTTATGAAAAGTCACAGAAATTAATAACTGCCAAATTGCCAAATCTCCTGCTGTGCTTCAGTCTGTCACTGTCTTGGCAAAGGAAGCCAGATAGAAACTTATATGTTTAACAATCATAGAGGCCACGGGCCAGATACTTTTCGTGTGCAAACCCTATGGAAATGTCTAGCAGTTAAGCAAGAGTTAAACAATCTCAGTCAGCTTAATTCAATAGTTTCATAACCATTTCAGGTGTTAATGGGGATACGGGTGGTACTGCATCCATATAAAATGAGGTCTCCAGTTTTGCAGAACTGGCAGACACAATGATCTTAAAGGGATAGTGTGGGTGAACTTCCAAAATGGCAACACTAAATGGCAGCAAGGGAAGGGAAACTGGATAGAATGTCTTCCATTACATCCACTAACTAGCTGCATTGGTTGCCAATTGGTCTCCGGGTGCAATTCAACGTGTTGATCATCATCTTTAAAGCCCTACATGGCTTAGGACCAGGTTATCTCCGGGACCGCATCCTACCTCATACTTCCCTTCGACCGGTCATGTCCCACAGGTTCCGTCAGCCAAACAATGTCAGTTGGTGGGACCAAGGGGGAGAGCCTTCTTTGTGGGGGCTCCGGCTCTCTGGAACCAACTCCCCCCAGAGATCCGAACTATTCCCACCTTGCTGGCCTTCCGGAAAGCCATTAAGACATGGCTCTTTCTGCAGGTGGGGTGAAAAACAGATCTTACTTCCCCCATGGATGATTGGTTTTTTTTTAACTTTTGTACTTTTTAAAACTGTTTTATTGTACTCTGATTGTTCTTTTTTTGTTGTTGTACACCGCCCTGAGTCCTATGGGATTGGGCAGCTTATAAGAACAATAAAATAAAATAAAATAAATAAATAAACTGCTGCAGGATATCCCCTGTTATTAGTGCTATTAGATATGGGTAGGAATATCCAAGCAACTTCTAGAAAGCAAGAGGTACAGAAAAGATCAACTCTTTGCTGCCCTTTGGTGTTTCTTCAGGTTTCTACAATCTATATCGAATACTGCAGCCCTATCCCACACTGTTCTCCAGCTTCTTTTGTCTATTTTTTAAAGTCAGGTGAGGCCAATCACATATTGCTGATATTTTCCAAGTGTGTTGTTTGGGCTCATGTCAGGACCACAAGCATTGAAAATAAGAATGATGTTGAAAGCTTATTTTACTTTACTTTATTTTTTAACATTTCATTTTACTTCTCATTATATTTTTTAGTCAGGCCATATTTTCATGTTGTCAAGGTTAGGTGATAAAGAGAGTTTAGCAGATGCCCTAAACTGGGTATATGGGAATACTGGCATGCCTCATATTGGAGGCCCCAGGTCTAAAATGAATTGTAATTGTGATGACCTATTTTAAGCGCATTTTTAAGAACTGGGCTGTAAAAACTCAGACTATCACTAGATGTCATCAGAGGGAAGCAGAAAAATTGAAGACATTGCTGGCAACTGATGACCATCTGGATTTCTGTAGTCCAGAACTGGAAGCAGCCAGTCTTTATTCTTCAAGTTGAGGATGTGATAAGGGACCTCCAAAGACTCAGATACAAGTCATCCTTTATTCTACCAATGAAAGCCTGACTGATGTAGAAACATATAGAGAATGAATGCAGGGACCACCACCATAATGTCATGCAAAGAACATAGTTAGAACACCATAACGTCATGCAATGTTGCTAAAGAAGTTGATATCATTCATACATTTCCTGGAACCACAGTTCATGAAAGCCTTTAAAAACGCCAAGTCACACTTGGCAGTCTTAAAAAATGCAGGCAATATTTTAACATTTAAGGCATTGATCATTGTGTAGAGAAGTGGGGCTTTTCCTTTGCAGAACTGAAACCGTTTAAAGACTAGTTTGCATTATAATGTTTAGTTAATTTTAGGTATGAGTGTGATAATGGTATTCATTTGCCTTTGGCAAACAATGTTACTGAAAAAGGATCAGACTGTGGAAAAGCATTTGCTTTCTATTATATACAGCAAGGAAGTTTTAAATATGAAAGAACCTCTACCCAGTGTGTGTCTTCCATTGGTGATTTCCAACAAACAACAAAGAGAATTAAGAAAGCCACTTCTAAAAATCACCATTAAATTATTTTAGACAAACACAACAGAAAAGTAAGTAAAGTAGATAGATGTCGATAGATGTGCCTGGGATATTCCGATTCACTACAAACAGACCTCTAAACATCAATACAAATCTTTATATTACTACAAAGATGAAGAACAGGAAGAATAACATGGTACCCAAACCTCAAGGCATCATTCTCCTCAGATTAATACAAGATTCTTGTGCAATGTCAGTTGCGATCAAAGGAGTCAGCCTCCTATAGACTCTCTGTGTGTATATATATCACACCATGTAATATGTACAAGACTTGGTTAGCAGTAATATTTCTGCTGTCTCTTGCCCCTGATCAGCATGATAAGGAAGTCACCATAATTGGTTCTGGTGAGAAGAACTCTGCATCCTGCATTCATGTTAACACACACAACTTAAACAAACCGCAGGCAGGTAATGCAGTAACTGTGTTGACAGACAGAGTAACAGAGTTGGAAGGGATCTTGTAGGTCATCTAGTCCAACCCCCCCCTCCATTCAAGCAGGAGTCCCTACACCATTTTCGACAAATGGCAGTCCAATTTCCTCTTGAAAGTCTCAAGTATTGGAGCTCTTACAACCTCCGAAGGCAAGCTGTTCTGTTCTGCCCCAACTAAGAATGTAGTACAACACACAGTTTGTATGAACTTATTTAATTAAATAACCACTACTAATAACTGTCTTAGCAGTGGATATGCACACACCAATCTAAAAGTAGCCTTTTCTTGCAAGCAACCAGCTGCTAATTAATCTTCATTAACAACTGGTATCAGTTCAAAAAGTCTTAAAGCAAAGAAGAGCAATTAGGTCTTGATATCTTACGAAGCTTCAGAGAGTTGGCAAAATGCCTCGAAGTAATCCTTGATAACCAAACCGAAGCAGAGAAACAAAGCAGAGGTTTTTTCAGACACAAAGCACACTATGACCAGACGGATTTCCAAACGTTGTTTCCTGCAGCCTTTCAGCTGCCTCTGATGTCCTTAAGTAGACTAGGGGAGTGGCCAATTAGCCCCAAGTCTTACTCCCAATGAGATCTCCTCTGGAGTAACCATTCCTGCCTTTTGGCAGCTCTGCGTGTCCTTGCATTCAGCAGAGGAGAAGCCTCGTCTCCCTCATCACTGCTATGAGGTGCTGGAGGTTCTGAAGGCCCTCTACCTCTGGAACCGAGTCCTCACCAGCATCCTCACTGTCCGACTCGGGTGCCAGCTGCACAGGCCACTGGCGCAACACCAAGTCGGCCTCCTCTCAAACGGGATCCGCTATCAGCTGCATGGGATGCTGGCAGGCCACAACATGTTCCACTGGTTGATCGCTCTCACTGTCAGAAATTTTCTCCTTATTTCCAGGTTGAATCTCTCCTTGGTCAGTTTCCATCCATTATTCCTTGTCTGGTTTTTTTGGTGACTTGGAAAATAGCCTGACCCTTCCTCTCTGTGGCAGTGCCTCAAGTATTGGAACACTGCTATCATGTCACCCCTGGTCCTTCTCTTCGCCAGACTGGCCACGCCCAGTTATTGTAACCGCTCTTCGTATGTTTTAGTTTCCAGCCCCCTAATCATCCTGGTTGCTCTCCTCTGCACTTTCTCTAGAGTCTCAATGTCTTTTTTGTAGTGTGGTGACCAAAACTGGAGGCAGTATTCTAGGTGTGGTCTAACTAAGGCTTTATAGAGTGGTATTAGTACCTCCCTAGACCTAGATTGTATCCCTCTATTAATGCAGCTTAGGGTTCCATTGGCTTTTTTTGCTGCCACTGCACACTGCTGGCTCATGTTTAGCTGATTGTCTACCAAGACTCCAAGATCCCTCTCACAGTCACTGATTTTGAATCTAGTTTCACCCTGGTTATATGTATATTTTTGGTTTTTCTTACCTAAGTGTAGGATTTTACTTTTCTCTGCATTGAATTTCATTTTGTTAGATAGGGCCCAGTGTTCCAGTCTGTCAAGATCCACCTGGATCTTGAGCCTGTCCTCTAGGACAGGGGTCTCCAACCTTGGCAACTTTACGACTTGTGGACTTCCCTCCCAGAATTCCTCAGCCAGCACATGCTGGCTGAGGAATTCTGGGAGTGGAAGTCCACAAGTCGTATGCTGGCTGAGAAATTCTGGGAGTGGAAGTCCACAAGTCGTAAAGTTGCCAAGGTTGGAGACCCCTGCTCTAGGGTGTTAGCTATTCCTGCCAGCTTAGTATCATCTGCAAATTTGGTTAGTTCCCCTTCTATTCCCTCATCTAGGTCATTTATGAAGATATTAAAGAGTACTGGGCCTAGGATGGAACCTTGTGGTATGCCACTGCTTACTTCTCTCCATGTGGACTTAGAGCCATTGAGGACTACTCGCTGTCAGCAAGGTTGGTTATGAACCTATTTGATTTGATTTCTCACTTGGTGCAGAATTAGTTTCCCAGTTGATATCCGGATAATTGAAGTCCCCCATTATTACTGCTGTGTGTTTCCTACATATGTTTGTTAGTTGGTTGGCAAAAAGGATATCCATTTTTTCTGCTTGATTGGGTGGCCTATAGTATACTCCTATTGCTATGTCATTCTTTTTTTCTTTTATGTTGACCCATATGCATTCTAGGGGGTTTTCTTCCTTGCTTACATGTAGCTCTGTAGCAACCTAGTGGTCCTTTACATACAGTGCAACTCCACCTCCTCTTTTTGTGGTCTGGTTTTTTTGTAGAGTTTGTGTCCTTCTATCAGTATGTTCCAGTCGTGTGTTTCGCCCACCAAGTTTCTGTTATTCCAACTATGTCGTATCTACCTTCGTGTATTAATATTTCAAGTTCACCCTGTTTATTCCACAGGCTTTGTGCATTTGTGTATAGGCACTTGAGATCTTTGTACCCGACTCTGGGTGTGCTTCCTATGTCTCCTATTTGGTGTTTGAGTTTGTTTGTCTTCCTTCCCATCCCTCTTTAGTTTGTTGTTTGCCTTGCTTACTAGGGGTCTTTGCTTGGAGTTAGGTCCTGGGGATCCTATAGATTGGTCACCCGCCCTGCTCAATTTTAGTTTAAAGCCCTCCTGATAAGTTGAGCCAGTCATTTTCCAAAGACATTCTTCCCAGTCTTAGTGAGGTGTAACCCGTCCCTTGCCAAAAGTCCATCTTGGAGGTAGTACAGCCCATGGTCCAGGAATTCAAAGTTTTTTGGGTGACACCAATCCTTTAGCCAGTGGTTCACTTCTATAATTCTTTGTTCTCTTACCAGATGTTGTCCTCTCGTTGGTAGTATAGATGAAAAAACTACTTGTGCACCTGAGTCCTTGACTTTCTTGCCTAGCTGCTCGTAATCACTTAATATTGTTTTCAAGTCCTTTTTTATCTCGTTTGTCCCTACATGGAGTAATAGAAGGGAGTAGTAGTCTGTGGGTTTTATTATTTTGGTTAGTTTCTCAGCCACATCTTTGATTTTGGTTCCAGGGAGACAGCATACCTCTCTGGATTGATTGTCTGGTCTACAGACGACAGGTTATGTTCCCCTGAGAATTGAATCTCCTATCACCAGCACTCGCCTTTTTTTTGCCTGGGGATGTTTGGGGTGTTTTTTTATCTTGGGGGAAGGGAGTCAGTGGGTGTGTTCACACAAATGAAGCCCCACAGTTTACAGTCATATGTGAATGCAAGTACTCATTTAGTATCCTGGGATCCAGATAATTTGACTGGATTCTCACCTTTTTTTTAAACTTATCAATCTAAAGAGTAAGAGCAAAATAGCACTTGTGTATAAAGAATATTCATTATGATAGCAATCTTTGTATGATATACTCATGCAAGCCCGGCTGAACTTAATAATATTCATCCCACGTAGAGTTGATATTTGGGCTGAACTGGATGAGGAACACTTTCCAAGGTTCCATTCACGCAATTTTTTTAAAATCACTACTAACTCTTCTGTCATGATAGATACACCATTTCCAGAAGAGAAAATTTGTTTTCAGAACAGCAGCCCTTGTAGCAAGGGAAAATAAAAGGAAGAAATAAAATAACTAAGGGGAGCTGTAAAATAACTGAGAACCCCTGCAAAATAATGAATGTTATTGAATATTTAAAGAAAATAAAAATGCTGAGGAAAGAAGGGAAGCCAAGACTCGCAGTGCATGTCTGCTAAGAAACCAAGGATGAAATGAATTTGCAGAGCTTATCTTACAATGTCCTCAAGTTTAGTAAAGGGAAATAAGTGAAGAGAAAATTGTGCAGTAAGCAAAGAAAAATGACTCGTTATTCCAATTCTATTTGGAACAATGGGGGAAAGCAGATAAGAAAGCAGCAGTGTGTGGAACTCTGACAAGGATAAAATATTCCAGCCTTTTTATTTCTCAATTCAGAGACATAACCTCATGTTAATAGCCTTGGATCCAGAAGAACCAAGTCATTTCTTGGCACAGTTGTAGATTCAGCCTTTGTTTATTCTCTCAGTTTCAATTCCCCATCTTTAAATTGGTCTATCACTCTCCTTGGGATCATGTTGAGGGTAAAAAAGGATAAATAACCCATTTTAAAGGACTTTGAAAATTAAAAACAATCATCATATAAATGTGTATCAATATCAATGACAACTAGGAATTTGGATCCAGGAAAGTACCTAGGTGCAGAGAAACTGAAAGAGCAAAATTCATCTTTCAAATAAAGAAACTAAAGGGGACAATTATACACATCTTCAGCTCATGCACTCCAAATCACACAACCACCATTTCTCACTATTACTGTATCACAAGGGAGAGCTCTGTTAAGGTATGCATCATGGGTGATCATTTTTCATGTTTTGTCTTCTGCCTGGGGGTTCAAGAATTGACCTTTTGAGAAGGGTGCTTCATTTTAAAGGATGCATCTTTGAAGGACCATAATAAAGGCCTGACACAGCCCTCTTCCAGCTCATAGACAGGCTGAACATGCAGAAATAATTTCCGAGGGCTGTATTCTAGAACAGTTTCTATCTTTCTAATGTTCCACAGAACAAACACTTTTAAAATTTGTGGAAGTCAGGTGATTTGGAACTAAATTAATAAATAAAGCAAATAAGTTGCAATAAAGCCTCTGGCAATGTGCGGTCATGTGCTAAAGAGGGGAAGGAAAGCTCAGGCAGGGATCTTGATAAATGTTGAGCTATTATGAGCGTGTCACTATTATTTATTTATGAACAGTTGGGGTGTGTTGTTACTGTCAATTGAGAATCATGAGCAATAGGTAGACAGACTGCAGTAAGTCATATTAATTCAGTTATAAGGCAGAGCAAGTTAGTAAATGCACAGAGTCTCGGATTCTTTTCTTCATTAAGTTAATGAGAGGACAAACCTCAAATGGTACTAAAGCATCAGCAAATTACATGGGGACAGGCTGGTAATCTGGACTGATGGTCTGTTACTATACAAAGCACTTCTCCCCCTGTCTACTCTGATACAAATCTCAGTGAGCTGAATGAGACTTACTCCTATTTGAGTATACAGTATACAAACTGCAGCTTCAGCGCAATTGGCTTTTAAGTTATTAACGGATAAATTCAGGCACCCATTTACTAGTAGCTGGTAAGAGTTTAGTAATTCCTACATATGAGGGAAGACACCCTCGGGTTGTCAATTTGTTCAAAATCAATCATCGCCTATTGAACAGCAGAGTAATTTAGTGACAGAACCTTAAAATAATACAACCTTCCCAAGATTTCATTTCTAGAGCCTTTACTGAGTGAGCTAAACATTGAAAAATATCTCCTGGCAGATAGTAACTATAAATATTTCTATAAAACTGGTCAAATCCAAAAGTTGTACATGGCCTCTGTGCTGCTTCTCTCCACCACCACCCCTCCAATCCTGGATTTCCCAAGGATGATGTTGCCAAATTTTATCTCTCACTGAAATAAGGGCAAATAAAATAATTTGATTAATTTGCACCCAGCTCTATCCTGAATGATGCCAAATTGGTAATTCCACTTTAATTATAATTAATTTACAGTGGCTGTGGCATGAACAACAAAGTAGATACAAAGAAACAAAGAATAGCTAATAGGCTTTTTAATGAGCCTTTTCACACATACATTTCAAAACCAACAACTTACCAGATCTTTAATCCAAAAGCAAGTAAAAGGCAAATGAGCCAGCCTTCCCCAACAATTAATTTCTCAGTTCCTCATTAATTCACCCCATCAATCACTATTACTTTAAAATAAAATATATATGATGTATGAGTCCATTCCAGGAGACATTAAAATAGTGAGTAGCTGGTGGAATGGGCAAAGAACAGGGAAAAGAAAAATGGAACTAAGAGTACAGAGAAAGTTTAAAGAAGATGGAGAAGAAGGTTTGGGAATAAATTTAAGTTACTAAATACCATCTACTGAAATGGAGCGAACATTTATAGCATTCCACTCCTCTTTACATCTTTTTTAATGAAGTCATAGCTAAAGAGTTAAAATCCACACCAAAGAAAGCACAAGCATAGCAGTGACCATATGGCATGATTAAAATTTTTGGGAACTGCTGCAAATAAGCTATACTTCAACTGTTCTCATCTCTTGCTTGGCTGATAGCCATATTGGACATGGCTTTACGGCTAGGCTGCAAATCCACGGCCCAGGGAGCCTGCAAATCTGCTGCCTTGCAGCTGTATGATGGCTTTAATCAACAATTATGGAAGTGCTGAGAATGGAGCAATATTCTTCTCTCTGTATGGCTTCCTGCAAATCCAAAAGGTGTCACTGACTTAATCAGCTTTTAAATATCTCTTTCACTGCAAGATAAGATTGAGGCAGCTCTATAAAGAATATATTTCAATCTCAGTTCAAAGAAAAAAAGGGGGGGGATGGAGTGTATGGAAAGAAACACATACATGCCACCAAATCAGTAATCAGCTATGTGCAGGAGTGGTAATGGGGTGGTAAGAACCACAAAGTTAATTGTCCATGGACATGGAATGATAGGGAGCTATGGTGCGTGGATTTATCTTCACTGCACAGGAAGAGACAGCAGAGGAAATTAAAGAAACCTGTTTCCAGGGATTAGGTTGGCAACCAGCCTTGAATGCTTTCTTATCCAGGCACCACTAGCATTCCTTCAATGATAACATGATGGTGACCAAGATGTATAGGACAATTATAGAGATGTGATATGGAGGGAGGTAGTGAGCTGTGGCTTGTACAGCTTGATTTCCACTGTTATGGGGGCAACAAACACTAAGCGACATTTCAGATGTTACAGCCACAGCATGGAGAATGTTGTGATCACTGAGTTTGTTAATGCATTTATTTATTAAGAGGACATTGCACTAATTAATGCCATACAGATACAATACGATAACAGCACTAGATTCAGAGACCATTGGGATGTCACAGTGCAGCCATGTACTGTATATGCATGGTTCAGTGAATAACGGTTGTAATGCTGTTGCAATCAGCCATGCGTATTTATTGTACACCAACATCATGTTTTAAGGAAAGCGCAAAGCAGCAAGCTCTATGAAAGATTATCCAAAAGAAAAGAAAACACAAACTGAAGTCTGATATGGACTTCTGCATCCTTTCTAGTAGTCATAATCACCAATGTCATACAATGTTTGTATTCATCTTACTCTGCTTTGTATAGGATAGTTCTCTATTTGACATTTGCCTCTAGGTATGTAGCTGATAATACGTTAGCTTACCCGCATAGCATTCTGTTTGGATGGGTGCCATTCAATTATTATTCAGAAATAGTATCTGTTTAAGTATTACTAATGTATTAACGAATGCCCTTTGTACCAATTTCATTCACCCACTGAATCAAAGCTGAGGATATCAACCAAACACTGGATTTGTGGTCAGATTTCAAGTGTGCATTTTCAATGCTGAAGTCAACATCTCAATCACATTTAGCATTTAAAGTTGCCACGCAGTTTTTGTTCTTGCTTTAATATATGTCAGAGTTTTCTTGGCAGACTGGGTTGACACCAATTAAATAGGCATGGATTTTTAGTAAGTGGTTTTATTGTAGAAAAGCAAAGATGCTACAGTACTATGAAAAAAACCCAGTGATTGCTGTCTATCAGATGTGACCCCTATTTATAGTAAGATCTATCTTCAAACGCTTGTATATTTTTCTTCCTTCCAAACTATATAATGGACTGAGGGAGCCTTAGTACAGAAGGCCTGTTTTCCCTCTGTCTTGTTTAATGTGTTAATTTGATCTCAGGACTTTTTCCTTTTATTGAGTGAGAAGCAACTGTCATGTTATCAATGCATAATTCATCAACTCCCTTTCCCAGACTGAACACTAGCAAGTCAGAACTGCTGTGGATCATGTACTGTATTGAGGTCTTCTAATACTACCGGAGTAACTTCTGAATGGGCAAGCAACTTCTTCAGAGAGCAGGTTTACAACTAGGGGTGCTTCACAGCTCATGCTAGTTCAGCTGGTTGAAGCTATAAATTTATATTCTTTTTTTCTATGTGAGCTGCCAAGAGTCATTTTGATTCTGGCAGCATAGACAAATATTGAATGAACAAATGAACAAATGAATAAAGCTCTCCCCAGAAGCTATTGGACCATCTTCCCTTTTTGGAGAGCTTACTGAAAAGATGGTGTAGCTACTTTTCTGTTTAATTGCTATCCAAACTGCCTTAACTAAAGCTCTTCCTAACTCTTCAACCAGCTACTAACTCTAAGGAGTAGTTCTCCCATTTTGTACAGATTTATTAAGTCTCCAAACATTTCTAGTTACAAACAGAAAATCTAGCTTTACTTTGGTTATACCCTAATTCAGAACCAAAATTCAACTTATTATACTCCTTGCATTAATGCAAAAACATAAATAGAATCATAGGATATAGCAATAGCACTTAGACTTATATACTGCTTCATAGTGCTTTACAGCCCTCTCTAAGCGGTTTACAGAGTTCAGCATATTGCCCCCAACAATCTGGGTCCTCATTTTACCGACCTCAGAAGGATGGAAGGCTGAGTCAACCTTGAGCCGGTGAGATTTGAACAGCTGAACTGCTGAACTAGCAGTAGCCTGCAGTGCTGCATTTAACCACTGCACCATCTCGGCTCGGATATGATAGGATAACATCAAGATCACGTGATAATACTTCACGTGATCTTGATGTTATCCTATCATATCCTATGATTCTATACCACTTTATAATCCCTTGGTAAGGCCACACTTGGAATACTGCATCCAGTTTTGCTTGCCACGATATAAAATATATATTGAGGCTGTAGAAAGGGTGCAGAGAAGAGCAACAAAGATGATTAGGGGACTGGAGGCTAAAACATATGAAGAACGGTTGCAGGAACTGGGTATGTCTAGTTTAATGAAAAGAAGGACTAGGGGAGGCATGATAGCAGTGTTCCAACATCTCAGGGGCTGTCAGAAAGAAGAGGGAGTCAAGCTATTCTCCAAAGCACCTGAGGGCAGGACAAGAAGCAATGGGTAGAAACTAATCAAGGAGAGAAGCAACCTAGAACTAAGGAGAAATGTCCTGACAGTTAGAACAATTAATCAGTGGAACAACTTGCCTCCAGAGGTTGTGAATGCTCCAATATTGGACGTTTTTAAGAACAGACTGGACAACCATTTGTCTGAAAAGCCTGCCTGGAGGTTGGACTAGAAGACCTGCAAGGTCCCTTCCAATTCTGCTATTCTATTCTATTCTATTCTATTCTATTCTATTCTATTCTATTCTATTCTAGTCTAGTCTAGTCTAGTCTAGTCTAGTCTAGTCTAGTCTAGTCTAGTCTAGTCTAGTCTCGTCTCGTCTCGTCTCGTCTCGTCTCGTCTCGTCTCGTCAGTTCTACAAACAGGAGAGTAATTTTACACAATACTAACCTTTGAACTGAATGTGCTAGAATCTCTAGTTGTGTGCATAACAACCATTTTCCATAAAATTTCTACAGTCTACCTTTACCTTTGGCAAGGATGCTCAGACAGCTGCCCTACAAACTGTCTCACTTCTGGCAACTTGAATGCTCCTTGCTTGCTCTTCTACATCCTCATCTTTGCCAGTTGTTAGATGCACTTCCTGATCTGCTTCTCAGGAGCTACTAAAGATGGAACACTTAGAAGAGCGTTTAATTGAGCAGTTTGTTATCATTGCTTTAATTCATCTCATGTTGAATTGCTTATATTCATCTAATTATTGGTATTGATATATTTGGTTTTGCTATTGTTTACTATCACTTACTATACTGTCTCCTTGTCTTGTTGTAACTTTGATTAGCTGTTGTTTTACTTTATTTACTTTGGTTGTGAATATTGTTTTCTAAACTGATCGAAGTCTCTAAGCAATAAACAATAGAATAAATGAACCGATGTTCTAAGGTACCGGTAGCATGAACCATTTTTCATGCTATCTTACCATTTTGGGGAGGGAATGAAGGTTTATTTATTTATTTTATTTTATTAAATTTATATGCCGCCCAACTCCAAAGGTTGTAATGCATTGGTCACATTGCACATATGGGCGAAGTTGCATTTGCACAAGGACCTGTTAGGGTTTTCTTTGTTTATCTGTGAAGTTCCCATGTTAGGGCTTATAGAATTATGTATGCCCTGTGACAGAATGGTATGAAATACTGGTTATAAATGATCCTATTTGCAGATTGCCAAGCCCAATTTTAGCTCTACTAGTAATTATTCCTGTTACAGATTATCATGAAGCCGCTAAATTGGACTGTGTTTTTTTTAAATGCCAAGACAACATAAATTTACATTTATACATTTACTTTAGCTTTGCATGATTTTCTAGAACAAAAATAATGTCTATGAAAAATGATTTCATCTGGATCTAAAAGAGAGGAATGTGTGGCGATGCAGCTAATCATGCATATGCATGTTCAGGGGAATAAAAAGTGCCTTTCAGTGTGCAAAGTCATTCTGCACATGTTGCAAATGAAAAGAAAAATAGGGAAGAAAATAAACTGGCAAGAACAAGCCAAGTGTCACTTTGGAAATTAATTGAAGAAATTCTGTACGAAACATCAGAAGACAAATAGCTTAGAATGCTGGGCATAACCGTTTTATGGAAGACTTAATAAATGGGAAAGGGAAAATATGCCTCCAGCTAATTAAAAGCATGATGGAACTAATCTGTCTAGGAGGCCATTCTCAGATAGCGACTGTAGGTTTCTTCCAACAATGGTACATCTTCTGGAAAAAGTGTGTGTGTGTGTGTGTGTGTGTGTGTGTGTGTGTGTGTGTGTGTGTGTGTGTGTGTGTGTGCCTGTGTGTGTCTGTTCTCAGTACACAGAGGACATTTTATCATTCAAAGATTAAAGGCTTCCTTATTTAATTCCAATTAGGAAGCTAAAGGCTTAATTTTTACATTCTCCACTGATTGTTTGAAGCACTAACACATTATAATTTGAATGACACTAAATACAGCCTAGCGCCTCCATTCTAGCATAATGTCCTGACACCAGCAAGAACATGCTTGGCTGACATAATGTCCTTCTCCTTATCTCCTGGCCAAAAAGAGAAGAAAGCAGAAGTTCCAATCTTTAGAAAGGATTACTAAAAATGTCTTAGGGCCTCCTGGAATGCAGAGGATGACCCCAAAATTGAATTATGTTGTGAGAACATTTTTCCCATCTTTTAAAGTATTGAGTAAGCTCTGTAGCACTTATGCAACCCCAGGGAAGTAGCAGCTATTATTTGCAGGGTTTCTGCACAACGTAATGATGCTTTTATTCTGATGCATTAGTTGTTGCTTTCTTCTGAAGCAAACAACAACAGCTGGAGCAACATCGCTACAGGAATGGTTTCTTTGAGATTATATAATCTTTTTGTTAGTGATAAAAAAACTCCAGCTAAATCAAATACTCCAGATATGACAGACCCACAACAGTACAAGTAAGCTATTCAATTCAAGTTTACATGAGCAGTATTCTCAAACGGCATATTTGGGACACTGATTTTCAAATTAACCTAAGTTTGTTTCCTAGCTTTGCAAGCATGGAGAGGCTTTTCAGCTGGAGGTATGCCAGCCACCTTTCATCTATCAGAGTCTTGAATAATTTCAGAAGGTTTTCATGTTCCCCATGTTGCATGCACTTCCTTCTGCTGTTTTGTTGGAATGCAACAAAATATTCCTTTGCCTCAGTGTCATTGGGGAAGAGCTTGGTGGAATCCATGAGGCTCATGTTCTTTGATTACTTTTTACAAGGCCTTTAGACAATGGTTATTTATCCTACCTTGAAAAAATTCCTTGGCAGAAAGCATGACCTCTACTTGTTCCTCCACTTGTTTGACCATTACTCAGTTGTATCCTTTTGGACTGGCCAATTTGGTGCTCTGATATGGAGTATCCATTTCTCCTTGTGCTTAGAAATTTTATATTAATTTTCTTTCTTTTTAAACCTATACATCTACATTTTTACTCCATTTACCTTTTTCTGGTGTCTGGCCTTATGACCACAATAAATATTTGATTTGATTATTATACGGGAAGAATTTACTTTTTTATTTCTTCATTCACACCCCAACAGTAGAGCAATACTGGCAGCTATTATAATATCCATTCTCCAAAGGTCCACACAAATCAGTATATTAATAGAAGAGAATATTTGTCACTCAGAGTTGAACTGTGGGTCCTTTGTGCATTCTAAGCTTGGTTGATTTCTTGCAGATGTTTCATTGCCCAACTTGGCAACATCATCAGTGCTAGGTGTCAGTGGGGTTTGTATCCATTCCGAGCATAACAGTGTCAATAGACATTGGTAGCAATTGGAGATTGAAAATACCATTCAATAAAGCTTCACATGACAGCGAATCTGGCAACCCCTTCTTTCTTCACTGGATGGCAGCCAAATAAAGTTGCAAGGAAAGAGGTTTTTGAAGTTGTAGACCAGCTGGGTGGGAAGCTGTAATGTTTAAGTTCCATATGTCAAACAAGATCTTTGATGCCTGCTTAGAGCTGAGGTTTTCAGTATATTGTATGCTCCTCCAATGATCAGCTATGCAAGCAAAACTAGATATTTCTTGAGTGCAACAGGAACAAGAATCTATTATTAAGCTGTAGCCATGCAACTTTCTATTCAAGTAAGTTACAGGTATACTGTAACTGCTTTTTTAGCCCAAATTAGCACACCACCCATTGGATACTAGATGCAGCAAAAAAGGAGAAAAACATACTTCACCCACAATTAAGATTCCTCTGTAACCTTTTTTTTCTTGAATCTGAAAAAAGTAACATACACTGTGCTAAGAGACAAATATTATCTATTAGATATAACTCAATGACCGTAGTTATAGCTACAGCATTAATTAACTACATAGTTTGGACCAGCAGCATTTTCAGCTTTTGAGATGCCCAAAATATTAGAACAGCTGGTTAAATCTAAACTAAAATTCTTCTATTAGTTTCTATAGATATTTGTTTAGATATTTGTTTCTATAGATATTTGATAGAATAAATCAATTTGGTATGCAGATGTTAAGGTTCCTACATTACCAAGCAATGGAAAACTATCTCCTATATCTAGAATGTCAATGGACCTTAAAAACCAACACACAACAAATAATATTTAAAATGTATTGGACTTCATTCTACCTGCATAGAAAAGGATTGTCTAGGATAGCATTTTGCTGGAGATATAATAAGGACAATGCTTTTTTGAAACACATGCTTTTACAATGTCCTATACTTACTAACTTTTAGGGGAAAGTAGTAGACTATATAAATTTTCGTTATATACTTGGGAAGGACTCAATCAATGGATTAAAATGCCAAACCCAGTCTAAATATCTGATTGACTATAAAATCAAGTATAATAATTCTTATTATTATAATGGAGAATAAGGTAACTATCAAATATCCTCTGGTAATGTTCCACCTTTAACGCCATCTGGAATACTGCCAAAGAAGGGACAATATAATGTATAAAGGAAAGCTGTTCCATACGATCAGGGCCATTAGCAAGATATAATGTCTCAGAAGTGGGGAATAACCACTTGAATTCTTCAGGGCCAATCTTATGAGTCATCTGGCTGGAAGAAGCAGTCCAAAAGCAATTTTCCCTTTTCCTGGTGCCATCTACTTACCCTAGATTTAAATGCTTTCATGTGCTCTTTGAAAGGCAGGCTCAGGAGTATATGAGATGATTCAACTTATCTGAAGGACACCAGGTTGGGGAAAGCTAACCTGAGAAATAAGGAAGATATGGAAGGAAATAGTGGCACTATTTATTTATTTATTGGTGAGACTTATATACCGCCTTATAGTACAAGCACTCTCTAAGCAGTTTACACCATTAAGCAATGTATATTTACATTGCCCCCAACAATCTGGGTCCTCATTTTACCCACCTCGGAAGGATGGAAGGCTGAGTCAACCCTGAGCCGGTGAGATTTGAACAGCTGAACTGCTGATCACAGTCAGCTAAAGTAGCCTGCAGTACTGCACTCTAACTGCTGCGCCACCTCGGCTCATTATTGTCACTCACTATTGCCTTCTTCCTCCCCACACCATTAGACAGAATGACCTTCTGAAAAATCATGTTATTTCCCCATAGAAGTCAACCATAATGTGTTTTACTTGTATACTCTTATAGTATGCCATAGTTTCCTAGAGTAACAAAAGGGGAAAAGGCATTTATTACCAATTCTTTGCTTAGATTCCTGTGCTTTTAGGCATGCTGGCTGGGGAATTCTGGGAGTCGAAGTCCACATATCTTAAAATTATCAAGTTTGAAAAACACTGGGGTATAGGCAGTAGACCTGTGGGCTGCAGTGTTTTATAAGTGATGTGCAGAAAAATTACTTTTGGTACAAGTACAGGAACAGCTTTCTAAAAATTCTGTCCTCAACTTTTCCTCCTATTATTACTATCAGGTTTCTTCCGGATGAGTTTACATTCTTCGATTGCCCTTTAAGTCTAGCAAAATAGAAGGGAACCATTGCTGTGTTACATAAAGCAAAACCATTGTGAACAATATTTTTTTCTGTTTCCTTTTTCTCCCTCTCTGTCCCTTTCCCATTGTGGGGGGGAGGAATTCACAGAAGCCTTCAGGAGGTTGAATTTGTGGCAAATTCCACCATCATCTTTGCACCTCGGAACAAACAACCTGCCATTGGCATTAACATTCTGATCAGATCTGATGTTGCAGAGGTGCAAGTCCAGAGACACGGGGAACAGAAGAGTCATTGTACTCACCCATCTTGAAAGTCATCTGTTTTCAAAGTGACTTGAGTTGCTGCAGGGTAAAAACAGGGCTTGTGTTTCACCTCTTTGTGTATTTGTTTTTCCTTTTCAGTTTCTTTTTTTTTTAAAAAAATCCAACAAAGAATGAAAGTGAAAGGCATTTTCAAGCTTCTCACACCAAGTTATATATAAAAATAATAAAGGCAGGATTTAAAAAAATCTTTAAAAATATTGCCAGGGGACCACCTGTAAACCGTTCTCAGGAACCTACGCCTTCAACCACCTGAGATCATAAAAGTCAAATCCACTTAAATCAAATCATAGCAACATTAGATACTCTGGGAATTATATATCACATTTGAGATTACCGAGTTCTCGCCTTATTATTCTAGCTTCTTTCTCTTACTGCTGCAGGATCTAGGTAGATCTGGAAAAGAAGGTCAAACCCTGCCCTTTGGATATCATAGTGATCGCTTCTGTCAAAACCTTGGGTGAATGTGATGACCAGAGAAGTTGACACAACCTCTGTTGAGTGTTTTCTATTATAGTGCCAAGTTCTAAAAATCCTACTGGAGGATGATGAAATAAATTAGGAAATGATCAGAATACAGGGGAGATCATACAGAACTCTTAATAGTTCATTGTGACATATTTGTGAGATAGTTCAAGGATAAAAAATAATAATTGTTCTTATGAATACCTAAGATTTGGCATTTTGATCTGTAGAGATTCAGAGCCCCTTCTGGTTAGTTTTAGAAAGGATGGAGACAAGATGCTTAGTAGAGTTCAGGAATTGATCTTCTGTCTTAACTTTTGTCCCAATACATTTGATATGAAACAGTTTTCAAGATCCATTTAATTGGGGTATGGAACCTTTTGGTATAGAATGTTTTAATCACTCTGTTGTAATCTTTTCTGGGGCAGAAACGGGGAGTGTGTGACCCCAGTGAATACTATCAGCCATGATATTCTTCTGGAGAGATTCTCTAAATTCAGAGTGGGTAGAACAGCAGTCACCAGAAGATGGTGCTGGAGGATCTCTGTTCAATTCTACAGAGATGACCCAAATGCACTTTTACTGCTTCTAAATCCATCTCTATCACAAGAGGCAGAAATGTTCTCTGTGCAAGAAAGTGCCTTTTACCAGTTCAGGCTGGCATGTCAGCATTAATACTACTTGGATAGAGCTAACTCTCTAACTTCACATTTAAATTACTTCAAGCCTTTAACGTAACCTTGAGCTGCCCTTGAAGATAATCTGGAAATTGCAGTTAGTATAAAATATTGCAGCAAAACTCCTGACTGGAGTTGGGCATTATGACTGCATTATATGACTAACATTTTACACAGACCATTTTTGTCATCTTTGGTGGCTCCCAGTTCACTTTCAGGCTCAATTCCAGATGCTGTGAAGCTTCCATGGCTGGGATCTCAGTGTCTGTATTAATGCTTCCTCCCATTTACCTACTACAAGTAGGTGGTCTAAGATCTCTTGAGACACACTCTGTGTGTCTTCCCATGTTAAATATGGCTACTTTGGTATCATCCAGTCTGCAAGACTGAAAAAGAAGCTATCCCCTTAATAAATACCCCATTGCACTTGGAAACATATAGTAGTGCAGGATCCAAACTAAAATTGGTCACTGGGACCAGCTTGGAAGACTAAATCTCTGGTCCTGGTGACGGACCCAGTTGGATCCTGCAACATTATCCTGGGATTCATATTTTTGCCTTCATTCGTGACATGTAATAGTGGCATTTCTTCCAGCTATTGAGTAGAAAACACTGGCTTGGTGGGAAGTGAATTGAAACATCTAGGAATGTCTTCAGTCACAGCTATCTGTTGTTTTGCCAGGAAATAGACACACAGATACAGAAAAATAAGTATTCAAGAGACCAGTGCCTGAGACAGTCAGAGCGTATTTCCCTTTAGGAAAGTTGAAGAACAGATAAAGTTGAGCTTGAAAAAGCCCCCTAATGGAAATGGTACATAAAACTGAACAAAATGAAAAAAAACTGTGAAGATACTCCTCTTGACTTCAGGTCAATACCTGAAAGAAATTGAAGACAAGGTGAATAGTGTCAAAACTTGGCAATATCTTCAGATTGAATCCATTAAGAAAGAACAAAAGGGTTAAAATTAGCAGCACAAGAACAAGCACTGGGAACAAATGTCACAATAATTATTTTTTTAAAAAAAATACATAGTGGAAGTAATTGTAGATGATGTAAAGAGAAAGACAATAGTGTAGCAGAATTTTCTAGACAGATTGAAGACAAAAACGATACCTTGGAACTTATGTAAAATGTATGGATTTGATGCCCCCAATATTGGTATGACTATAATATTGATAATGCTCCAGGATGACCATAAAAAATGTTGTGGGGTTTCTGAATTCAGAAAGACCAAAATTTAGAGTACAACACATTGAATATAACATTAGTTTTTTTAAAAAGCAAGTTTTACTTTCAGAAGTGCAGGATCAAATGATGGCAGAGTAGTCCAAAAGTATCTGGAAAGGATTGTAAAATATCAGGATTTAGCATCTGAAATGCAGATATTATGGAACAAGCCAGCAAACCATTTACCTGCCTACTGGGAAGGAAGGAAAAGCAAGGGAGGAAGATTTATGATGCTCCCTGACAGCTTCCCCAAGGAAACTCAATGGACAAGCCAGCAGGAAGTCAAAAGTTGCTCCCATTCTCACTGGGTTTTTTGGGGGGGGTGTTTTGTTTTGTTTTTTGCCTACCCATGGCCATTCTGTTTCTCTGTTTAGGTAAGGAAATATCTCTGAAATGATAACCCAATGGGGATACATGTCTAGTGTATTAAGAAAAGCTAGATTTAAAACTGGAGGAAAAATATCAATAACCTGCATTATGCTGATGACACTACCCTGATAGCTGAAATTACAAAGGACCTGCAAGATCTAATGATAAAAGTCAAGGAACACAGTGAAAAAAAATTGGGACTAACATTAACTATAAATAAATCCAAACTAGTGACAACAGGTAGAACAACCAGTCTTAGAGTTGGCAATAATATTTGAAGGTATCAAAATGCTAGATAGCTTCTGCTTTTTATGTCAAATATCAACAGTAAAGGAACAAGCAGTCAAGAAATTAATTTCAAACTAGCACTTGATAGAGCATCCATGAAGCCCTTGGAAAGCATAGTTAAACCCTGTGAAGTGTCTATAGCCATAAATATCAAAATCATGAAACCCATGATGTTCGGTACGACACCCTATGGAAGTGAAAGTTTGATTTTGAAAAATCAGGATAGGAAGAGTATCAACACTTTTGAACGTTGGTGTTGGAGACGACTCTTGAGAATACCATGGACAGCCAAGAAAATAAATAAATGAATGAATCATCAAACAAAGCAACTCAGAGTTTTCACTCAATGCATAAATTACCAGACTTAAAGTATCTTACTTCAGAAACATCATGCAAAGGCCTAATGCTAGGAAAATTGAAAGGAAAGAGTAGAAGAGGATGACTAGCAACAAGGTGGAGAGGTTCAGCTACAGTGTGGGTGTGCGCACCATTGGAACATCCAAAAGATCAGGTTAGAGATAGATTGACTCGAAGGAACCATCGCTTCTATTTTGCTATGAACTTAATTTGCATAGTTGTTGCTTATTCCCATCCTATTGTTGGAATGCAGGGAATAATGGTGGTGGTGTGTATATTTACCATTAAGACTGATTGACGCTTAGCTAGCAAGTGGCAGGATCAGCAAAATCATTCTTTATCAGGGATTTCAACATAAATATTATCTTTCCCACTAGTTTGTTTCTCCATTTGGTCACTTCATTTTATATCCTTATAACTCGAGTTTGTCAAATAATGCAAAATTTAAAGTAATCCAATGGCAAATCTCAGAGCTGACTGAAAACATTTTATAAGTTTGTTTAGATAGGCAAAGGGCTAGTTAAGTCTGAGAATTTTGTCCTCAATGGAGAAGGAAGGATAGAGCACTTTTAACAGATTCCCAGCTGAAAGACTATACATCAAGATGCTCTGCAATGAAGCACCATAAATCTTTATGAAATAACATTTTGAAATAAAATAACATTGTTTATCTGCTGCTCCACTGGTTTTGCCTGTATGATAATGTCTCATACATTATAAAAAGTACTGCGTGATTGGATGAATAATGCATTTTTAAAATCCTGAATCTTGACAAAGTACTTAACTATGTAAATAGCTGTGCTCAACAGGCCTTCTGTAATGTATGCTGTTGGGTACCAGCTATCTATCTTATCTGCAAATAAATACAGTAATACTTTAACCCAGGTTGCAGGATGCAATTTCACAGTCCCTGTCACCTTAGAAACAAAATAGCTTACTAAACAAAAATGCAAGTATTCAAGGGGAATAAAAATATAGTGGAATAGAAGTTTACACTGGAATAGCAAATTCCACTTAATCCATATCCAGCTTTATTTAAAAAATCTATCTTGTGAGGGGAAAGTAACACAATTGGATGCCATAGCCTTTTTATTTGGTAAATGTGGCTCTCTTAATGACCCCACAGATACCACAAGTTAAAGATAGGCATGCTGGCATCCCATCACTCTCTATGAAAGAGCTTAATTCTTCCACTGAAGTCCATGAAATCTGGAGCTTCTGAACTCAGACTGGAATTGAGGGAAGCTTTGGTTTCATTTAGGAAGGAAGCCGTATCCCCCATTTAACCAATATTTCCCCTGATTGCTGTTCTATGACACAGGATGCATCAATGTCTAGGCTCTATTCAAACATCCCAATGCACGCTTTTTCTATGCATTCAACATTTAATTACAAGTCAATGGTATATTTCAGGCTTCAAAGGATTAACAGAGGAAGATTTATAAAAGATTAAAAGGTTTTTTCTGTCTTTAAAAGAGATTATTTAGATCATTCAAGGGCCCAATCAAGCTTATAAGTACAGAAGTAACAAAGCCATAGAAAGCATGTTATCTTTAGGATTGCTTTCCCTCTCTTGCTCTTCAAGATAAGTGTTTTTCTCTTATTTTTACTAAAAAAATTACTAAATCCTTGCAAAAATCTGATTCTTCAAAATTGCTTATTATTTTGTAGGGAGTTTCTTTTCCAGGATTCTCAGTAAATGTGAGTTCAGGAAAAATTGCTAGTTGTATCAGAGTTTAGTTTAGTTTAGTTTAGTTTAGTTTAGTTTAGTTTAGTTTAGTTTAGTTTAGTTTAGTTTAGTTTAGTTTAGTTTAGTGTTATTGCACCTCGTACAACAAAATTAAATGTCATCTTCAGTGTACATTATAACTATAAAATAAAACACAAACACACATCCTTCACATTCTATACAATTAAATTTAAAACCCAATGTTTTTCAGCCTATTTGTCCTTGTTTTTATTATCTTGTACCGTCTGCCAGATGGCAATGGTTCAAAAAAAGGTGCCCAGGATGAGATGGATCTTTAAGAATGTTTTAACTTTCTTAAGGCAGCGGGAGCTATAAAGCTCTTCCAAAGAGGGGAGAGGGCAGCCAATGATCCTCTGGGCAATGATGTTAACCCTCTGGAGTGCTATCCTATCTGCCACTGTGCAATTGGCAAACCATACACAGGTGCAGTAAGTTAAAATACTCTCTATGGTGCAGTGGTAGAAGGTCACCAGTACTTTTTCGTTCAATTGTTGTTTCCTGAGAAGTCTCAGGTAGTATAATCTCTGCTGGGCCCTTTTGACCAGTGCTGCAATGTGAGTGCCCCAGGTCAGGTCCTCTTTTATGATAACACCCAGAAACTTAAAACTGGCCACTTGCTCTATTTGGTCTCCATTGATAAGCAAGGGCTGGATGTCTGATCTATTCCTTCTATAGTCCACTATAAGCTCCTTGATCTTATTGGTGTTAAGGACCAAGGCATTGTCTCCACTCCACGAAAGCAACTGGTCCACCTCATCTTGGTGGGCAGACTTATCTTCCCCCCGGAGATGAGTCCCACCACTGTTGTATCATCTACAAATTTAGTAATAGTATTACTAGCGTGAGTGGGAATGCAGCCATGCACATAAAGAGTATAGAGTAAGGGACTCAACACGCAACCCTGTGGTGTACCCATGTTAAGAATAAGGGCTGAAGAAATATGATTACCTAATTTGATCCTCTGAGAATGGCCAGACAGAAAATCTATAATCCAAAGGCAGATTGAATAAGAAAGTCCAAGATCAATAATTTAAGACACTGGACTATGTGGAAGTATTGTGTTAAATGCAGAGCTAAAATTTACAAAAAGCATCCTCACAAGCTTCCAAAAAGCTTGAGTGGCCTTAAACCTTTGGGCACATTCCCACAACTCTGAGCACCTGCAGTACCTCGCTTCAGTTACTGCTTTAGTATTGTTCTCCACAGTCCATAACAATGTCAAGACTAAGTTTCATTTCATTGTCAGGACTCCTTTTATACGTACAACCGAAGGAAGAAATGTACTGTAGTTCAGGATGTGCGAGGCTAGAATATATGTTGAACTTGTTGAGCTCACCATCATCCTGATGAGACTCAGGATGCCTTAAAAAAAACCATCAGTTGTCTTTACAATACACACTTGTAAAGAAGTCTGTCAGAAGATACCTAGTAGAAATTAAATTTTAACCTTTTACCCAGACAGCTGTCCTCTGCAGTCTATCATCTTTATAGACAAAAAGGAAAAGATAGCACACTTCCCCATATCCCTTGAAAGGTACAGCAATTATGAATTTTTAATTGGCATGATAAGTTAATTCTGCAAATTGTAAATCTAAGTTGCCCACAAAATGCCAAGGTGGAGAAGATTTCTGTATGCCATATACATGTGCAGAACATAATGGGGACTGCCTCTTTGAGGGCTGTCTCTTCCTGATCACATATACCTGTCCCATCAGGCCCAGCAGGAGGACTATGTTGTAGGTCCTGCCTGCTTAAGAATTACATTGTATAGATGGCTGATGCCGGAGGGGCTCTTGATAACATGGCAGGAGAAGAAGATCAGAATCAATTCAGTAGAACAAGCACGAAATTTTGGTGAACAAAGCGGCCTAATAGAAGAAGAACAACTCAGCAGAGAAAGTAGGGAAAGCAGAGAAGATTTAGAAGATAGAAGCCAAGAAGAAGAAGATCTAGTGGAAGAAAGGAAGAAACAAAAGGAGGTCATTAAGAAACAGAGACAGCAAGAGAAAACGCAAGGCAGAATGCTAAGAGAGACGAAGCATACTAAAAGATATTATAAATAATAATGTCCGAATAAAAATAACATTCAGCAAAATAAATGGACTTAATAACCGGAAGTAAAGAACTCAAACATTTTTTTAAACAAAAAAAGGGGAAAAACTTGACATCAATGTAATTGCTCTCCAAGAAGTACATATCAAAAAAGAGAATTTAAGACTATTTGCTATACTCACAACACACTATGCCTCAAATGATAAATAATTTGAATCTTATAAAAAAATTACACGATAAATTTACAGAACTAGGAATAGAGAATTTAATTACCATTGGGGATGCTAATGCCTTAGTTAACAGTAAGATAAAGTAAAAGAAAAGTATAAAGGTCTATTTCCATGTAATCTTGTAAAGGTTTTAGAAGGTATATTGTACAATAGGATAAGTAATGTGAGAGTAATATGAATATTAAATGAAATACTGTATAAAATGTAATTATCCGACAATAGCTTTTGATGGAAAGGGGGCTACAAATGCCCCACCTATTTGTTATACGTTTTGTTTTGTCTTGTTTTGTATGTTCAATAAAAAACAATTTAAAAAAAGAATTACATTGATGGGATCCAGATGTTGTGGCTCCTTTCCCTGGAGCTTTTCCAACAGCCTTGAGGATCGCACGGGCAGCCTGTACCGTAATTATATTGTGTTTAGATGAACATTCTTCTCCAACAATCTTGCTTTTATTTATATTTTAAAGGGGTTTTTTTTAGCAGCTGTGGTATTAATTGTTGGTTGTACATTCACACCCAGAGTCACATTCAGTGAGATGGGCAGGCTAATTAAATAATTAATTAATTAATTAATTAAAAGTCCAGAGAGGGTTATTCTTACATGTATTTCATTGTGCTGTTTTTACAAGGCCTGAGTAATGGAAGAGGTGATGACGTTCTAGTGTATACATACAGACATGCTAATAATCCATAATGGAAATTATTTTTTGCTCTATCAGCATAATTGCCAGTATAATCATACGCCATTCTGACTTTCGTTGCCATTCTGGCTGGCTGGCAAAATGATTCTCTTTGGGGCAGAGAGGGGAGAGATTCAGGAAGACGTGGGGTGAAATCCCAGAGACAGGATGAAGAGATCCCACTACCATTGAAAATTCACTCACCAGAAGCTCCAGGGAAAACGCTGCTGAACTGCCATCGCAGCATTTTCTCCAGACAGCAGCTAAGCCAAAAGTTAATTGGCTCAGCTTGGAAAAAATCATTGGAAGCCCCATAGTACTACGGGGACTTAGAGGTATAACCCTGGGGCAACTCATTGACATCTCAAAAGAGACAGGAGATTAAAGCTAGGGCTGGCCCCAAGTCACTTGCGAAGTTAACCATTGAATATGTGTGAGAAATTTGGTGGATTATTTCTTTTAATTTGTCAAGGGAGAAAACTGCCCCAAGAGAAAATTGTCAACAGCTTCTCAAGTGTGGGAGCTGAAAGGTAGGTCTTCTCTCAGAATGCCGTGTTTTGGAATTTAAGGAAGCCGGGAAGCTAAGGACATGCTGGATGGAGTGTTTCACAATGAGAGGCAAGCCCTTAACCATGTCATGACTTCTCCTTGGGAAATTATTAAGCAGATAGAAGGAGAACTGATAGAAAAAGAAAAATGCAAGAGATTTTTTCCCCTGTCTGTCACAGATTTAAACTGTTGCCCCCTGCTTATAGACATAATCCTGTCTGTGTTCTATGATTTTTCCCTTCAAAGGAAGACAAATCCTGGACAATGTCACACAATGAAGCATCACACTACTTGAGGAAGTCACAAACTATATGTCTCCCAGATGTCAAATGTCAGAGAGGCTGTAGGCAAGGTCATATTTGTTTCAAATGTGATTTAAATCACTGAGAATTTTTTCAAGGCTCATTTCTCCCACGCTTAGGAGCGGTCAGTCTTGTTTGAGATATATTCCTTTCTGCAAATATCTCTGGCAGAAGCTTCCATGTCTAAATATAGCAAAAGAGAGTTAAGCTCTAATGTTGCATATTTATATTCTATCATTCAAGATAAGTAAACAAGAGGTTGTCTCTACACTCACACCATTAAAAAGAAAAAAAGAGTGTTATAAGGAAATATCCTTTTAGGTTCAGTTCCAAGTGGGGAAAAAGACACTGGATTCATGAAGGTTGCTTGGAAGGAAGGTTTAATGGTGGACAGGAGCACATGGCAGGAGCCCCTGTACAGAAAAGGTAACTTACATGGTTCCAGGTGTGGTGAAGAGAAAAAAGAGAAAGAGGAATGCTGAGTTCCTGGTTTTTATAGTCTAAGTTGGGTCCCACCTCTTAGATTTCCTTTTCCTGTATAGAAATGTATCCCATTGGCTCTCAGACCCCCCAGGGGCATGCTGGGGTGGCTCTTGGCTTTTGTCTAATCCAGCTTTGGCTGAAATGAAAGGGCCTTGGGCAAATCCTATTATGGTTTTGTTATGCAGAAGACTTTCAGCCAGGTGAGAGGAATGTGTGCTGGGCCCAGTCCTTAATGACCCATTTGCAAGGCGTGGGGGTTTTCCAAGAGGAGTCTTTTGTTTGTTTAAAAGCATGTTTCCAGATGTGTTCCACAGAATATTTCCTACATTTTAATATCTCCTAGGATATCTCATTTCCTAGGAAGGGGTGGGTGCTAACTTCCTACAATCCCTCATTTTTTTTTTCAAAACATGTGAGTGCAACACATGTTTTGACACAAGCTTCAAATTGATCAGGTCAGGGAGATTTTATGGGTGCTTTCAATTTTCTCTGATGCAGAGGGGAAGACGTTGAAAGAGGCAGTTGAAAGAGGCAGCAGCAGGATTCCTTCAGTGGCTCCCAAAAGGAGAGCTTTCAACCATGATGGTCAATGGCCAGGGCAAAAGTTCTGGCAATAAATTTACAGTATCCAATTTTCCATGCCAATTATGTTCAGATGTTTGATAACACTTTCGATGAGCTCCCAGACAGGTTTCAAGCAAGCACAGGCCCCACAATATTCCCACAGCCATGGTTTACCTTGAAATCACAGGCTGCCCATTTCCAAGGGATGGTTCTTGAATCTGCCCTAGCTCTTACTTTAGTGCATCTAGGATTTGTGAGTCCAAATTGAAATTAGCCAGTGTGCAATCTAGGCTTTTCCTTTTTTTTTTTTTTTTTTTTTTTAGAATGAGCCCTGGGACTCTTACTCCTGAGACCACCAGTGCAAAATACCCTGCTTTACTGGGCAGCAGTCAGGCCTTGGGTTTTCGAAGATCCTTTCTGCTAGCTCTTCAAGTGGGGAAATTGCCTGAGGGGACCTGTCCCCTTCCCCCATGGAATTAGCAGGGAGATATGACTGCCTGGGCTTTAATGCCACAAAGCAGGAGTCAAAACAACAACAACAAAAAAAAACAGCAAGCTAAAAGCAGCTTTGGGTGGAGGTAGGTGAAAAAGGGATAACCTCAGTCTAATTCTGAATGGCGTGTCTCTGTGTGTTTGTGTATGCAGCTACAAATTTACCTCCCACTAGACAGAAATCTAAAGTGTACAGAACTCACTGTGGCAACCACTCCCAATACAATTCTTACATGAGTACATTAAACTGATTACAATATAGATGAGACAAGAAAGAGAAACGTTACAATGAATTTCAGTGAATGAAGCAAGGAAAGAAAGAAAACAAAGAAAAAAACTTTACAATGAATTTCTGTGACTGAAGCAAAGAAAGAAAGAAAAACTTTACAATGAATTTCTGTGACTGAAGCAAAGAAAGAAAGAAAAACTTTACAATGAATTTCTGTGACTGAAGCAAAGAAAGAAAGAAAAACTTTACAATGAATTTCTCTGACTGAAGCAAAGAAGGAAAGAAAAACTTTACAATGAAGTTCCCCCCTCCCCCCTAGTCTTTTCAGCTGTCTGCTGGGGATTGAAAATAGATGTTTGGTCTTTATTTGTCCATCTCAGGGTCCTTTCATTCATGTCTGCTGGGTGGCCTTAGGTGTTGGTGGTAAGGCTGGTCAGTCAGGCTTGGAAAGATCTGCTCCACTCTGGTTGCTGTGATGACTAGAGGACTAGATTCAAACCCACTTCTGGCTCAAATGGATGGAATGTCTTTACTGGAGGCAGTGTCTGAGCCCATTTGCTCTGCTTCCATAGGGTTCAGGATCATGTGTGCAGGGCTGAAAGACATAAGAACAGGGTCCCTTCCCCCTTTTGCTGGTAATTCTACCACGAGAGGCATTGTAAAAGGATTAGAGATTGGGGGGGTAGATAGCTTGCAGGCAGGGTTTGAGGAAAAACAATCAACACATCAGTATCGCAGTTAAATCAATTATAACAAAATGGAGACATCACCGGGGGGAAAAAATGAACAGACATTTCCATCTTAGCAGAGAATTGGCATCCATTAAACATCACAGAAGAGCAATATTAAAACTGTTTGCATGTACATACAGTAAATGTAAAAATGAAATTTTCCTGTAAATTAACTTAAAACATTGTCCCTTAAATTTTGGCTTTTCTTAAAAACACCGAGAGGAATAGGAAAATCGAACTCTGTTCCTTGTCCCAGATCAGGTTGGCCAGTCCTAACTGGGCAAAGACATTTTCCTTTCTTTTCAGTGCTTTTAATTTTCTAACAATTTGAAATTCATATCTCTAGGAAACAGAGATATTTTACAGTTGCAATTACCTCGAGTGCGCACAAGACAAGACAAAGACATACACAGACACAAAACATGGACAAAGAGGATGACAGGACACACACACAAGTCCTTCCTGCCATAAATCTCAGTTAAAATTAGGGAAGGCACAAGTCTTAACAAACAAACCACGTGGTTACATATAAGAGAGAGAGAAGAAGAGAGAGAGAAGAAACAACAAACACCTCAACATTTTTCCTTTTCTGTTTTCTTAAGTACCTTTATTTAGCCAAATTGGCTGTTTTGTTTTGTTTTGTTTCTCTGTGTCATCCCTCAGCAAAGCCCATTTTCTACACAAGTTTCCTGCTTTTACTTTTTGCACATTCCTGTCATACAGATATATTCCTGGCGTCCCAGGTTCCAAGCCCACACAAGGGTCTCCGCCACCCTCGAACTAGAGCTTCCCATGATCCTTTAAATGTAAGGTTCACTTTGGCTTAGCTAGTGACGCGCTCAACAGTTTCAGAGACCAAAAAAAACTCTGGGAAGGACTTCCGATTCTCTCGTAGAAGTAAGGCCCCCTTCCTGTAGGGAATCTCTCTAGGTTTATCAGATCCAAAAAGGGGATCTGCGAGGACTAGCCGTCCCTGTACAGCTAGTACTAGGACCTCCACACTCACGGGCTTCACATTTAGAACTGAAAAATTCTGGGGTTTGCTTTTGGGATGTGCACATAAAAACGACAACAACAACAACAAAATTTGCTTTCCCACCCTTCAATCACATACATACACACACACACACACACACACACACACACACACAGACATTCTTCCTCCTTCCCTAACAGAAGGTCCTGTGCTCTGTAAACGCTAAACAGAACTTACACAAATCAAAACAGAGAAAGAGAAGACATTGACACATAGGCTGGTAGATGAGAAAGAAACTCTATACTACCAAATGAGGATAAACAAAAATAATTCAATATTATGAAAAGCTGTATGAGCAAGAAGTTTCAGAAAAATAAAATTAAAGAATATTTGGAAAAAAATGGAATTGCCTAAAGTACCAGAAAAGGACAAAAACTATTAAATGAATGAATATCAATGATGGAATTATCAGAAGCAGATCAAGAGACAAAAGAACAACCAAACACCAGGACCAGGTGGGCCAGTGGCAGAATTTTACAAAGATTTTACATAATGAGGTATTGATTGATGTAAAAGGTACCACATTCCTGAATGGGAGCAAATATTACTTTGATTCCAAAATAAGATTCAGATTTAATGCAGATAAAACTATAGGCCCATCTCTTCACTGAATGCTGACTATAAAATATATACTTCAATAATGGCAGCAAACTAAAAGGTTCCTAAATGAATTTATACATTCAGCTCTCTTAAGCTTTTTCTAAGAGACAGATTAAAAACAAAATGAGAATGATTTTAAATACATAAAAAAAGGCACAAGAAAAGGATGCTATTCATTTTGATACTGGAAGTGCTAAATATAAATATTATGGCAGACACAGAAATTAAAGGCATGGAAACTTTGAAAACTAATTTTGCACCAAGTGAGAAATAAAATATGTTAATAACCAACCTTACTGACAATTTTGTTGTCCAAAAGGTAGAGAAGAGAACTAGAGGAGATAATTAAGTCCATACTTGACTTAATACTTACAAACAAAGAAGAAGTTGTAGAAGGATTTGAAACTGCATCATTAACATAACAAAAACGATTCAACACAATTGAACACACTAAAGTCTTAGATTTTAAAATAAAGCTGACCTTAATAAACTCAAGAGAAACTTGAGAAAGATTCCTTGGATGAAAGTCCTAAAGGAAAGAAGCAACTCAAGAAGCTTTGTAAACTCTGAAAAAACTTGATTATAAAAGCCAATTGCACAAAAGCAATCAGGAAAAAAAAACCAGAAATCCAAGAAACCAGCATGGCTACACAAAGACCTCACTGACAAATTGAATGAATGAAGGACAGATACAAAAAAAATGGAAAGAGGGACACATAACTAATGCAGAATATCAGCAGATAGCAAGAATCTGTAAAGAAAAATCAGGAAACAAAAGCCTTGAATGAACAAAAACTTGCAACAAAAGTGAAAGATAATATAAAAGATTCTTCCAATACATAAGAAAAACAAGAAGAAAAATCAAGGAAACAGTTGGACCACTAAGGAGAGAAGGCAACACAGAGAAAGCCATGAGTTGCTTAACTCATTCTTTGCATGTCTTCTTGCAAAAAGAAATGCAACCCAACTAACCAGAAATATAACTGGAAAGGAAAAAAATAAAACAGACTATAAACTAAAGTTAAAATAAGCAAAAACAGTAAGAGAACACCAGGTCCCAGAGTCCTAAAGGAGCTGGTAAATGAAATCTCAGAACCACTGCACATCTTTTAAAAAAAATCTTGGGACACAGGGACCACCTGAGAAACTGGGAAAAAGCTAATGTGGTTCCCATCTTCAAAAAGAAAGAAAGAAAAAACAACTAGACTGAGCCCTATCTAATGCAAAGAAAAGTAAAATCCTACCCCTAGGTAAGGAAAACCAAAAATATAGATAACTATTATAAATTGGTGCAACAAATTAAAACAGATTTGGAGAAGTGGAAAAGAACCACCATAAAATGAGTATCCTGCAATGGCTAGCAGACAAAACAGGGCTGGGGGGGGGAGAAGGGGGGGAAGGAAATATCAAAGGATTTAGGAAGATACATTAACTTGGTTAAACAAAAAGCATGATTATTTTTTCCCTAAAATGATTTGTACCCAGACAACACACTATTCAATTGAAATTGGAATTTATATATGCCATAAAGTAAAATTAAAAAGCAAAAATTACCCCCACACACACATACACACATGCAAACACACATTTCCCAGTTTTCTATGGTTTAAAGTAAAATTTAGAGGTAGATACTCACCTTCTTTCCAAGCAGCCCTTGAATCAAAACCCCTTTAAAACCTACTTCCCAATGGCCAAGGCCTAATAAATTTATTTAGGCCAGGATCATTGAAGAGGTTACTTGGAATCCATCTGGCTCGCCAATTGTTATAAGGAAATATCCTTTTAGGTTCAGTTCCAAGTGGGGAAAAAGACACTGGATTCATGAAGGTTGCTTGGAAGGAAGGTTTAATGGTGGACAAGAGCACATGGCAGGAGCCCCTGTACAGAAAAGGTAACTTACATGGTTCCAGGTGTGGTGAAGAGAAAAAAGAGAAAGAGGAATGCTGAGTTCCTGGTTTTTATAGTCTAAGTTGGGTCCCACCTCTTAGATTTCCTTTTCCTGTATAGAAATGTATCCCATTGGCTCTCAGACCCCCCAGGGGCATGCTGGGGTGGCTCTTGGCTTTTGTCTAATCCAGCTTTGGCTGAAATGAAAGGGCCTTGGGCAAATCCTATTATGGTTTTGTTATGCAGAAGACTTTCAGCCAGGTGAGAGGAATGTGTGCTGGGCCCAGTCCTTAATGACCCATTTGCAAGGCGTGGGGGTTTTCCAAGAGGAGTCTTTTGTTTGTTTAAAAGCATGTTTCCAGATGTGTTCCACAGAATATTTCCTACATTTTAATATCTCCTAGGATATCTCATTTCCTAGGAGAGGGGTGGGTGCTAACTTCCTACAAGAGAAAAAAGTTCAGGACTATTTCAAAACTGTTCAAGCTACTGCTGTTCTTTTCATTGCTCTGTTGGCACAGAACAAACAATTCTTTCAAATAACCCATAAAAATAAAATAAACCCAGCAGATATTACACTGAATGTCAGCCTTCAATTCCAGCATCAGCCAGGAATGAATGTTTACGGCTAATGCTATAAACCACAGAAAATAAGATTTTGTAGTGGGAACATTGATAGCCCCTTAACTGTAATAGCGCCCATCGGCATCAGTGTAATTAAAGGGAGCATAACAACTATTAGTCATCTTAATCCATACGCACATTCCTTGTTTAGCACAATAAAAATTATAAAGCAGGTTTGGCACTTAATTAGGAGGCCTGGGAATTATGTCTAACTGTATTTCATTTATTTTAAATGCCTTTGCTTAAATTTAATTTCTCTTTTATATCTAAGCCTATGTGTAATGTGGTTGTACACCTATTATAGGAATATAAATTAAATCCCTGAAGGATGTTGCTAAAGTATTGTTAAAAAGTAAACATGCAAAGCATGATGCTTTCTTAGGCAGAGAAAATTAATATGCTACGGCATTTTCCTGAACAAGAGCCTTTTCCTAAGGTTAATTATACATTCTGAAGCTGCTTTTTATATATTTTGAGTAGAGGAAAATAGCTTAACTCAAGAGCAGCCTTTTCTACCTGTGCTCTTGAATGGGTGAGAGTACAGATCCCATCAATTCCAGACAGATATTCTTACAACTGGAGTGCATGAGGTTGGGAGAGGTTACTCGAATACAACATTTCCCAACCTTGGCCTTTCTAGGGATCACTGGATAATCACTGAAAAATTCAGACAACGACTCCTTAAGCCAGAGATCAGCAATATGGCCTGTCATCCAGGTAGTTGCCAGAGATCTCAACATTAAATTAAATTAAAATTATTTTTTATAAAAAAATAACAAAAGATCACCACATCTCAGAGTCTTACAAACTTTTGGTTTTCTCACTTGAAATCTGACAGAAGACGGGGAAATAAAGATCTTCCTAAAATATACTTCCTTCCGTTTGTAACTTTGATATGTGTGCAACAAGCCCATATTGTACCATTTGTCAAAAATTTCTTGGAAAAAATGTTTACAGCAATTTCTTTTCCATCAGACTGACAATGGTTTTTAAAAAAGAGGTTTTGTTCAGGGTATTTATATGTATTTATAACATGCACTAACTACTAAATACTGGTATTATGAGATACTCGTATAAAAGTGACTTTTAATTAGTTACACCACTGTTAGGTTGTTGTTTCTTTCATGATACCAGGCGATTTAGCTGGTTTTCCATTTTTCTATATATTCCTTTGAAGAAATGTGACTGTGTTATTAAATCACTACAGAATGTCAACAACTTGGTGTTTATTTCCTCTTGGTACCTTCAGGGTTATGTGTTTTAAAAATGTTTTCAAGTGCTAGCTTTTTGTTTTTATAATTACTTTTTTAATATAAAGGAACATGAAATCTGTAAACTCTGGCTGTTGACACAAATTTCCTGTCTTTGAAGTCTGTTGAAGTAGATGTCCCCTGTGATCGCTTCTAACATCATGCTATGCAGGGGTGGGTTCCTAATTTTTTTTACTACCACTCTGTGGGCGTGGCTTATTTTGTGGGTGTGGCTTGCCAGCCACATAACTGGGTGGGTGTGGCTTCTCGGACTGCTGAAGGGAGGGGAACTGAGATAGGTCCTGCTGCCCATTCCCCCTCCCCTCAGCAGCTCGATAAGCCTCAAACGTGCGAAAATGCCTAGGATCATCACCGCGTGTTCGTGGCTTCTCGGACTGCTGAAGGGAGGGGAATGGAGATAGCTCCTGCTGCCCGTTCTTTCAGCATCTCATGCGCTCCCTCAGCCATCCTCCCCTGCTTGGACTCACTGTGGGGTAAGAAGGCAGTGCATGCGTAGTGCTGAAAACTTGGCTTCTGGGCATGCGCAGAAGAATTTTTTTGAAAAAAAATTAATTTTTTTTTTAAAAAATGGCAGCGCCCAGGCAGCAACCGACCACACCGGTACTGTGACGTCACCAGTGGGCCACTACCGGTGCTATAGAGTGGACCGCACTGGTAGGAACCCACCACTGATGCTATGGGATTCCCCCCCAGATGGAATGCGGTTTTTTAATTATTCCAGTTTGAAATTTATGGATCAAACCTGGCACTGAAAAATGATCATTGGCCTTTGACCTAGGAGCAATATACAATATATTGATACTGCTTGAAAATTGAAAGGATAGATCCCATTGCAAAAGGGGGGAAAAACAAACATATTAACTCGTGTCCTGTTTTTGGTAGCGATTTAACCCACCTCAAAAGCCATAACCTGCAGAAGTAGAACTAAATACTGTATATTTAACCCTAACAGATCACCTAATCTGGATCACAAAATTTACTAATTAGAGGTGCTTACACAGATCTTTGTGTCTCAAACTCAACTTTCCCTGTATTTTTTAAAAGTTGTTGGTCTCGTGTTTTAAAAACACATTGCATTTCTACAGAATGGCATATAGGCATTACATAATATCACTCTCTGAGTGAGATGGGGGGTTTCTAAATTTTGATAAATAAATAAATAAAGCAAATAAATGAAATAAACAAGCCTTGGATTTGTTGTTAAACACCACCAGCCCAGAAGAGAAAATGAAAAAGAAGGAAAAGATGGACATTTGGTGCATAAACAAAGCAAAATCCTTGCCAGCTACTTGCTGAGATTGTCAAGCTTTTAAAATCCCTTTAATAGTATTTCTGATGTTTCTTTCCCATTCCTTTCTGGTCCTCCACAGCAGTTAGCAATCTGTTCATACTATCATTAAATTATAATTATCCTTTTGTGAAGGTGAGGTTTTTAAAATGCCACTTTGCCGAAGCTCCATGACCAATTTTTATTCCACTTAGGCGAAGATATAATTTAGTAATGTTTCCTAAACCAGAAAGGGAAAGGTAAATGAAATAGATTTCTTTAACATTGTTCTTTTTCCCCAAAAGTATATGGCAACTATTAAAAGTTTAAAATGGCTCTGAGACTGCAAATGTGAAGTATCAACTAACATTTCAGGAGCTAATAGTACCTGTGCTGAATGTTATCCCATTATCATCTAATGTCAAACAAGTGTTTATAAACTAAAAATATGAAAAATGAAGACATATAACCTACATACAATACCTAGTAAGATAATTAGAGTTCCATTGTTCAAAATAGCTGTGATTAATCAAAACTCCTCATAAAATTAAGAATAGTTTACATATCCACTGAATGGAAACCAGAAACAGTATTTTGGCCAACTTCTCACAGATAATTTTTTTATAAATTTAGACACAGAAACTATGCACCAAACCATAAGCCATTCTTTTTCTGTAGATAAATGAGTTAATAGCCATTTCCCCCTATTACTTTTTAATACTTTGGGTTTTTTTTAATGTCAATTTTCAGAACAAAATTTTCATAGGGAGACTTAGCAAATGTTTTAAAACTACAATCCATTCAATTGCCTGATTTGTACAGTATCTTACAAAATATTTTTAAATATTTAAAAAGATACATTTTATCAAACTTAGTGAGGTATACTCCAAAGTAAATCTTCCTAGGATTCTAGTTTAAGTTTCTCTTCTGAAGTCTGTTAGCTACCGTATATCACCATAGCATACAAATACAATTACAAGGAATGAAAATACTAAGGAAGGATTAATTATACCGATTTCAGTAGTATTACCAGCCTTTACATTAGAATTATTCTAAAGAGAATATCTTCTCTTTTTTTGCCACTACTGAACCAAAGGTTTGTGTCTAGAAAATGCAAAATAAAACAAAACAAAATCAAAGTATAATAATAGATATTCTAATTAACTAGTACATCAAGCCCACTCCTGTTTGTTAGCTATGGGTCACTGTGTTTTGCTGTCATCAAATGGGTCATAATCATACAGGAATATTCCTGATTTATCTATGCCAATATTTCTCAACCTTAGCAATTTAAACGTGTGGACTGCAACTCCCAGAATTTTCCAGGAAAGTGTACACATCTTAATGTTACTAAGGTTGAGAAACACTGGTCTATATGTTTCAGGATTAACCATTGGGTTGGCTTCTTCTGCTGTTTCCTGTAGATGCACATAAAAGAGAAAGAAAAGGAATGGGTTGATACCAACAGAGACAATATTTTGCAGAAGTCCACATTATGGTCCATTTTGATTCTGACTGTAGTATGTACATATATGCCTTCAAGTTAGCATTCACTCTTGCAAAGGCCTGGACAAGTATTTGCACTTTTTCTTGACAAGCTTTTTTCAGAAGTGGTTTGCCATTATCTGAGTAATATGATTTATCATATGGTTTATAAGTAGGCACAATACAGACATTAAAAAAAATTACCACTATAACTCACTACAGTCATTGACATCTTAATATAAAATAAGATGCTTGTAAACTAAAAGGTCCAGGTTTTATTATATGATATTCCAACATCTGTAAATCCAAATTATCAAATGAGTTTTACTTTGCTTTTGTTTTAAAGCCAACTTCATAGACCCCATAAAAAGAAACATTTTAGTGATTTTTTTAAGACGCTCACTCAATTTGGCTCTGCCATCACTTGATTTGGTACCATTTGGCATTTACCATGGTGCTGGTTCAACTTTCTCATGGGTCAGTGACCCTTTATATATCCACAACAGCGGTGGGTTGCTCCCGGTTTGGCCCGGTTCTAAGAACCGGTAGCGCCGGTGGCAGGAGGCTCCAGCCACCCACCCAGGACGCTTCTGCGCATGCACAGTAGCATCACACACGCATGTGCGCAAACCAGTAGTAAAAGGTTTTAGAACCCACTAGTAATCCACAATATCTGTCTAGATCAGTCTTTCTCAACCTTTTAACCACGGAAGGACCCTGTAAAAAAGTTTCCTACATACAAATGGCAAAAAGTATGAAAACTTCACAATACAATTTGCTTCTAACCTAAACAATATAAACTTTCCAATGTAAAGCACTATTATTCTGTAGTGCATGCAGCTGAGAAAATGACCTCCCACCACCACCCAGTCACAGTCTCTAATAAAATCATCTGGTTTCATGGAACCGCACTGTAAAAGTCTGGTCTAGATAACAAGACTTAAATGGTGCGCCTTTTTCCATCATGCATTACTGACTAGACAAATAGGGTATAGAAACATTAAAAAAATAAAATAAAAATACAATTTGGGAGTGTTCTTTATTTTTTTTAAATGGTTTTTAAAGAATGCTCCCAAATTTTAGTAATTACATTCTGGATGCTCCCTTGGAAAATGATAATATTTTATCAGAATCAGAATTTCTTTGGGAAGACTTTACAGTAGTGCAATATCATCACTGATGAGATCAAAGAAACTTTTTCTTTCTTTCTTTCCTTCTTTCTTCTTTCTTCTTTCTTCCTTCCTTTCTTTCTTCTTTTCTTTCTGCCTTAAATCAGCAATATATCAACAAGAATCTCAGGGAATGAATGCAATGTTCAATTGTATTATACTATTATTGCTGCTGTGGGGTTTTTTCTTACATTTTTCATTAAGTTTATGGGCTTAGTTCTATTAATTTCTATTTCTAATTATAATTTGTTTCAGTTTTATTATCTGTTTGCTAATTCTAGATGCTTGTCTACTTTTAGTTCCAATATAACTAATATATTAATCATAGACTATAAAATTTAGATACAATAAATAAAAAGATAGGAGAAAGGAGAAAGAGAGATGAGGGAGATTCTTGATGTAATAATATAAACAAATGATTTTGAATTTATGGTACTTTATGCAATAGTGATTTATAGCATAGACTTGTCCAATCATCATTATTCCGAAATAATGTAGACGGGCTTTATATCACTTTGCAAATAGCTAGATGATGCATTGAAGATCCTGTAAATCACTAGTGTGGAAATAAAATCAGACAATCTGCCAAATGTGGCAAAAAGTAGGTTTATCAGGGCTGCACTGAATACCCTGTTAAGGTTGTAAAATGATCTCCTGTATTTGAAATGGGAAGAAATAAGCATTAAACCAATACTAAGGACTGCTTTATAAATTGCATGAGATCCGAAAGAAGAAATGAAGATCAAATCATTTGCATTTACACATTCAACTGCTTTTGTGACAAAGGAGAATGTGCACACTCTTCATGGCAAGTTGCATTCTATTTCTGTAGGAATCAGACTTATATTTTCCTGACAAGTGACAAGTACTATTTTAAGTCAAACAAACCACTTTTCGTAGATATGTGTAAGGGCAATGTGCATGCAAATTAGTAATAATTAATTTTAGCTCCAAGAGTACTGACAATCTTCCTTTAGAATAACCAAGTTAAAAATAATGGAAGTTAAATAGAAGAATAGAAGACATTTGGCAGCTTCATAATCTCGTCTTTCACATTTTCTTTTAGCTTGTCATAGTCATTATCTTGTTTGGGAAACTGTACGACTTAGTGAGATCCAGTGGTGGGTTGCTGCCGGTTCGGACCGGTTCACCCGTACCCGTGGCGGGAATTTGCCTCTGCTCGCCGAACCGGCAGCAATGGCCGGCTGGCCACGCCCACTAACCGGTTCTCCAGTCGCTGCTTCCTGAAAGTGGCTGGCAAAGAACCCTCTACACATGAGCAGAGGCTTCTGCGCATGCGCAGAGGGTCATTTGCGCGACGTGATGGGGGGGCGCGTGTGAGCAATGCAAACCGGTAGGGAAGGTAAGTAGAACCCACCTCTGGTGAGAACTCAAGACTTACCAAATGTCTCTTATGAATGACTATAATTGTTACATTATCTCTCATGATGTCTTTCAGATTCATAAATTCTGAACTTTATACTTTCCTTCACTAAAGGACAGGTTTCAGAGTAGTAATATCTACCAGCAGATCTTTAAAATCTCCCATCACTCTGTGAATCACAATGGAGGTATCTACCTAACATCAAAAACGTCATCAAAAAAGCACAACAAAGAATGTTCTTTCTGCGCCAACTCAGGAAGCTCAAACTGCCCAAGGAGCTGCTGATACAGTTCTACAGAGGAATCATTGAGTCTGTCATCTGAACCTCTATAACTGTCTGGTTTGGTTCTGCAACCCAACAAGACAGACACAGACTTCAGAGGATAATTAGAATTAGATAATTAGAAAAAACAATTGCTACCAACCTGCCTTCCATTGAGGACCTGTATAATGCACAAGTCAAAAAGAGAGCTGTGAAAATATTTCCAGACCCCTCACATCCTGGACATAAACTGTTTCAACTCCTACCCTCAAAATGACGCTATAGAGCACTGCACACCACGACAACTAGACACCAGAACAGTTTTTTCCCCGAACGCCATCACTCTGCTAAATAAATAATTCCCTCAACACTGTCAAACTATTTACTAAGTCCACACTACTATTAATCCTCTCATCGTTCCTATCACCCATCTCCTCCCACTTATGACTGCATGAGTTGTTTGTATCCTTATGATTTATATTGACTGTTTCCTAACGTGATTTGTTTGCTTATTTATACCCTATGACTATCATTAAGTGTTGTACCTTATGATTCCTGACGAATGTATCTTTTCTTTTATGTACATTGAGAGCATATGCACCAAGACAAATTCCTTGTGTGTCCAATCACACTTGGCCAATAAAGAATTCTATTCTATTCTATTCTATTCTATTCTATTCTATTCTATTCTATTCTATTCTATTCTATTCTATTCTATTCTATTCTATTCTATTCTAGTCACCAAAGATTGAACCAGGCAATTCAGTAGCCAAATAATACCAGCTGACCTAGGAAAATGAAGAAAATGCTGAAACAAGACTGCAGTCTGATATTTAACAACTATTTTCATTGAGTTCAAAGCCATTTACTTCTGAGTAGTCTTAATTACAGACAACCCAACCCAACACAGTATCTACCCCTCTATCTCTCATTTTGCATCTCACTACCAAACCAGGACAAACAATATAGTCCAATCTTTCAATGATCTTACAAATCTTCTTACCTGTACTCCATCCCAAAATGAATTAAAATAAATTGCTAGTCTTTTATCCTTGTTTCTCTCTACAGGTATTTAGATAAATTGATCAGATGGTTTGCAGCAACAAGATGTATAAGATAAGGCGTTCTGTTAAGGAAGTTTAACAATGAAATTTATTGAAACCCCATCCACTAAGGATTTTCATCCACCTTGATGCCAATTCTCTTTTGTACGATAATTGGCATGATAACATGCTAATAATTTTGTAGCTGAGTCTTTTCCTAATAGGCTGAAGGCTACTATTGTAAATGGGAAGAAGTGTATATTCTAAGCCAGTGGTTCCCAACCTTTTTGTGATCGAGTACCACTTGGAGGTCCCGTACAGTCGCCGCGTACCACCTGGTTCCAGAGAAACTAAATTCGATCAGATATCACTTTATTTCCTTAATTGTACCACTCCTTTTTTGGCCCCGCGCATCCAGCAACTAGATTCTCGGGCCGCTGGGACCAGGTGGGTGGCGTGTGGCAACAGTTGCAAATTGTTGCCAGATTATCTTGTGTTAGGCAGTAAACATTTTTGTGAAGTAAAAAATAACTAACTAAAAATCGTTCATGACCCCGAAAGTGTTCACGTACCACCTGGAAGGCCCTCGCGTACCACTAGTGGTACACATACCACAGGTTGGGAACCACTGTTCTAAGCAGTGCATACATTTAAAGTTTTGAAAACTTCAAGAACAGAACATTGAACTTGGAGAGGGAGAAAGAAGGAGACTGTCTACCTAGAACCCAGGGGCCAAAAGATGGGCTGAGATACAAAAAATTTCCCTCTATGGGAAAAATTGACTACCTTCAATATTTGCAGAATTGTACTAGAAGGTTCCCTATAAAAGCTGCATATGTTATGGTTCCAAGAAAAACAGAGTTCAAACAAGTTCAAAAGTGAGTTGAGGTATTGCTGTGTTTTCTAAAAACTGAAAAAGAGAGCAATAATTGTCACAGAGCTCAAATAGAAGCAAGCTTGTGAGAACTTTGGGATCCAACACTGATCCCAGAGTGATATTTTTTTTAAAAGGTGGGGGGAACAGGACTGAAAGAGTCCTGAGTTAAAAGGACATTTAGCTGAAGGGACAGAGTATTACTGTTTTTCTCCCACAAATCATATTTTATAGAAAGAACAGATAACATAATCTGACATCATATGTTAGCAGAGCCTCAAGAATATACCATACAGACTGTGCAATTAAGGACAGGTTATCTTCAAGGGAAACGCAATACCCAAAATGCAGTATCTTATTTCTATAATCTAGGACACAAATAGTTTTTGAATAAAACATTTAAAATCTATACTAATATTAAATTCTAGGTAGGTATTCCATGATGTTCAATATAAGCAGAAAGGTACAAAGAAAAATGATATGTGAATGCTATATAATTATTATGTCTTAATCATATTTTCTGATAAAATGTTTTAACATTTGGCTGTGTCTAAGAGAATTTCTATTATTTTCCTTTTCACCCACAAGGAGGTACAAGGTGAAAGAAGTGTACACGACAAACTACTCCTAAAACTAAAATCTTATGGCATTTCTGGACCCCTGCATAATTGGATAGCTGCATTCCTGTCAAACAGGCAACAAGTGGTCAAAATAGGGAGCGCCCTATCAAATCTTGTACCTGTTAACAGTGGTGTCCCCCAAGGCAATGTTCTAGGACCAACTCTCTTTATACTTTACATAAATGACCTTTGTGATCATATTAAAAGCAACTGTGTTCTCTTCGCTGATGATGTAAAACTATTCAACATCACCGACAATGCTGCTACCCTTCAAAAAGACCTTGACTGTGTGTCAGAATGGTCAAACAAGTTGCAACTTCAAATCTCAACCAACAAATGCCCTGTCTTATATATTGGCAAAAAAAATCAGAACATAAAATACAAACTGGATGGACATGATCTTGTAGACGACCCTCACTCTGTCAAAGACCTTGGAGTACTCATCTCTAATTATCTAAGTGCCAGAGCCCACTGTAACAACATTGCAAAAAAAAAAGCATTAAGAGTTGTTAACCTATTCTTGCATAGCTTCTTCTCTGGTAATATTGTACTGCTAACTAGAGAATTGCTAGACCAATTCTCGAATACAGCTCATCTGTGTGGAACCCGCACTGCATATTGGACATTAATACAATTGAGAGTGTCCAGAGATATTTCACAAGAAGAGTGCTCCACTCCTCTACTTGCAACAGAATACCTTATGCCACCAGACTTGAAATTTTGGGCTTAGACAACTTAGAACTACGCCGCCTTCGGTCTGACTTAAGCGTAGTACATAAAATTATTTACTACAATGTCCTACCTGTCAATGACTACTTCAGCTTCAACCACAACAATACACGAGCACACAATAGATACAAACTTAAGGTAAACCACACCAAACTCGATTGCAGGAAATACGACTTCAGCAACAGAGTGGTCAATGCCTGGAATACACTACCTGACTCTGTGGTTTCTTCCCCACCTTAGACTATCTACTGTTGACCTTACCCCATTCCTAAGATGTCTGTAAGGGGCGTACATAAGTGCACCAATGTGCCTACCATCCCTGTCTGTCACAGTGTGATTATTGTCAGTTGTATGTACATGCAGGGAGCTGCAACCCTATCTATTATAATGGTACATTCCTATCACGTGATATAATATTCTTGTACGCATGTGTGCATTCCTAAATCTCCATTCTTCCCTTCTTGACTTGGCTCTCACTGAGAAAGTCGCATTTTATAGCAGAGATGTAAACAATCAGAATTTAATGTTTTTGTACCAAAAAAAATATTTTAATTAGACTTTTAAACTTCGGCTTTATTTCTAAATGTTTGAATTCCGGGAGAAAGATCTATTTCACCTCTGTGAGATTAATTCTCACTTTGTCACTATCCTTATGTCCCCTTTTATTTGTATCCATTTCATGTATTAATAACCATATTTATACCTATATCTGTTATCTAATACATGCTTAATAAATAAACAAACAAACAAACAAACAAATCAAACAAACAAACAAACAAACAAACAAACAAATAAATAAATAAATAAATAGATTGTGTGTGGGAAAATGTAGTGGTTTTCTGAGGACAGAAAGTTGCAGGCAGAGAGAGAAGAAAGTGGAGAGGAAGTGGCTGAAGGAAGCTTGAGATTCAAATTTGTTCCCTATTTCTGTATTTTTAGAAATGTTTTTTTTTAAATCTCCATTTATGCCTCTCCATATCTTTGCATATCAATGTTTTTGAGTAAAGCAATTATTAGAAAATTGCAGTGTTCCTCCTTGGGCAGTTTCCTTTGCAATTTGAATCATGCTAGTGGGGAAGTTGGTATTGAGCCTCCTGACTATCTCTCTCTCACTGCTTCTGGGCCTCTCCAGCACAAGATAAAGAAACATGCTAGTTGAAGGCACTCCCTGCGCATTTTTTAAAATTGTGATTATTTATTTGGAAGAACGTTGCATAGGGATGTAGAGACCATACATGGAGAAGACACTAAATAGTAATAGATGTTATCTTCCTGGGTTCAAAAATTCATGGTAAATAATGCGAAAGCAAGAATCATTGGAGAAGTCTGGTACTTGGAGAAACAGAAATGGATGGAAGATGTAGACAGACAGACATATCAATCCACCTGGGTGTTATGGCTTCAGTACTATTTGATGGAGCTTAGCTGCAATTTAAAGCAGGCACATCTATGTGTGAGCTTTTGCAGTGATTTGGTGAGACATTGAATTACATATCACAGCTTTTCCAACCTGCCATCTGCCAGATACATTTGGATTTCAACTCACAAAATTCCTCTGGACATCACATCAAGCCATAAATAGTTGGTACAACGATGGGTTAAAAATGGAGGGTCTTTCTCAAGTGTCACTTTGGTCTTGTTGCAGTCAAGCACATTATTTTTTGCTATATTCCCAATGACCTTTTTATAAACACAAGTGGACAGGGTTGGATAGAAAGGATATCCAAGTAGACGTGCATCTCTCTTCTATGTTTCACTTTCATGTTCTTTTGGGCCTCAGTGACCTACCACAGTTTACAACACCCAAGGTATTTTTATTATAGCTGCACAGACACTGAATTGACACTGTAGTACAAAAAGGAGGGAAATGTTTCTGTTCTGCATTCCAACATTGTGTCCACAGAGCAACACTGAATAAAAAAATAACACATTGGCAATTTAGAAACTTACAGTGATAAGAAGGCTAACATGCATTTCCATGGAAGTAGATTGTTGTAAGGAATATCCTTCTGGGTTTGGTTCCAAGTGAGGGGAAAAAACACTGGAAGCATGGTAACTGCTTGGAAAGATGGTTTAATGGAGGACAACAGGACCACATGGTCTGAGGTCCTAGAGAAGGGGGGATCACATGCCTTGAAGATGTTGAAGAAGAGAAAAAGGGGTGAGATGCTGAGAATCCTTTGGTTTTATGCCCTCTCTTGGGCCACGCCCCAGGGCCTCCTGCTCCTGTGCAAGAAATGGCTGTCAGACTTTCATGGGGCCATGCAGGGGCAACTCTGTAGGCTGTCCTGAGTCCAAGTTTGCTTGAGCCTTGCTGGCTGATGCAATCTTCCCAGGTGCCATGTGGTGAGTTTCTGTTTGCTAGATGGGTCTGCCTGAAGGGGGTAGATCTTTGTTATGTAGAATAGACTGGTCCAGGCTATTAACAAGGGGGGGGAATGAGTGAGCTAGGGCCATTCCTTGATGGCACATTGACAAAGGTGGGGGCTACTAGGAGTGAGTCTTTTTCTGCCTAAAACATGTTTCTCCATTTCTCAGCCAGGGATATTCTATATAATATTCTGCCTTTTTAATATTTCCTAAAATATTTTATTCTTCTAGGAGAGGGGTGGGTGCTAACTTCCTACAAGATTCTATGAAAAGAATTGGGAGTTAGGGAAGCAGCATTTATTATATTTCATACATATCAAAAGCAAGAATTGAATGTTAAGTGATAAAAATGAAGAAAGTTGAAAATGACAGTGAAAGACAAGGAAAATAGTTAAATTCTACTTTGGACAAGTGGTTCTTTTGTCATCCTCCTGCTGTCTGCACAACGTATAGAATTTAAATAACTTTTTTCCAGTTTTTCTACATACCTGTTGCATAAATGTATCCTTCATTTTTTACAACTACGTCAAGACATTATTGACATTGTATGAGTCTGACTAAGTTCAGCAAAATTCCAGTTTGATGGCAATCAGGCATAAAAAACATTTAGTAACTCCCAGCCCACTCCCCTTCCAAAAATACAGTAAGAATTGAGAAAGAAGGAAGAAGAATGTAAACATTTTAAAAGTTCTTCAAACAATGAACAGAAAGATGCAACTGGCAATTATATTTGGTAGTCAGAGATTTGAATAATCCATCACATCATGTATCAAACATTCCTTCCTTCCTTCCTTCCTTCCTTCCTTCCTTCCTTCCTTCCTTCCTTCCTTCCTTCCTTCATTCATTCATTCATTCATTCATTCATTCATTCATTGTAACTACTCTATAGAAACAATATAATTTAGGACACAACATCAACTAAATCTGCTTAGACATCACAAATCTTAGGAATCTATTAAGTACTAAGTATTAAGTATTAGTATTGAGGGAATCATTATTCTTTCTGCTTCTCTTACATAGCAACCTTGATGACTATATGTACGACAACATCATAAATATGATTCTTCCTGAAATGACAAAACTAACCATCAAGACTTTCTAGGTTTATCATTTGAGCAGATGAGCGTTTCGGAAGCAACATGGATACTTAGAGCCTGCAAAGCAAATTTTCCTTTAACTACCTCTCCTTTATAAGTTCCAAACATTTTGGCTCTGCCTGCTAGTGATATCACAACATCACAAGTGATTTCACAACATTGCAAGTCATTGTCATTGCAGGCATGAGTGGCAGAGGAAGTACACTCCCCAGGACAAAAAAAAAAAAGAGGCCTCCCCTGCACAGAAGAAGGAATGTGATTATAAGAGTCATTCCTTGAGATGGGCAGCTTTTGAATTGAATAAATTCAAACTTCAATTTTAAATTGAAACGAAAGAAAGAAAGAAGAAAGAAAGCAAGAGAGGGGGAAGGAAGGAAGGAAGGAAGGAAGGAAGGAAGGAAGGAAGGGAAATAAATGGTTTTCAACAAGCATCAGAGTTTTCACCTTCACCATCTTCTTCTGACAGTTAATCATATGATACAAAGTTATATCAAGTATCTGAATTGTAAATCTTGTCAATGAAAGAGTATAAAAGGATTGTTCAGACTTTGAACATTCCTTAAATGTAGTCAAGGCATAATAATTGGAAACAAATGCAAAAAGCCGAGATGAAAAACTACAAAGGTATTTTAAAGAATATTAAAATGTCATATCCTTATTCATTTAATTCAATTTCGAGGCCATCTGATTCTTTAGCAACTATGTGGCTTTAATTAAAAAAAGGAAACAACCCATATAGGGGAAAAAATCATATCTGATTTTCAGTAAGTCTCATCTGATTTTAGACTACTAACTCAATAGCAGTAAAAAAAAATCACAGTACAGGGCCGTGATGGCGAACCTATGGCACGCGTGCCACGTGCCTCCCAGAGAGCCGTTGCCCTAGCTCAGCTGCAGCGCAGATGTGCACGCTGGCCAGTTGATTTTTGGCTCATGCGGAGGCTCTGGGAGGGCGTTTTCTGCCTCCAGAGGGCCTCCAGGCTACAGGGAAGCCTCTGGAGCCTGGGGAGGTGAAAAACGGGCCTACTGGGCCCACCAGAAGTCAGGAAATGGGGGAGGGGGGTTCGTGCATGCATGCACGGGGGGCAGGGCAGGGGGTCACACACGCATGCGCAGGGAGGGGACATTGAATTATGGGTGTGGGTGCACACGCAATAGCACGAGCGCGCTTTTGGCACCCGAGAAAAAAAATGTTAGCCATCACTGGTATAAGGAATCCACTCTACCTGACCCTAAGGAATGGGGGAACAGCCAAGGGTGAAATGCTCCCGGTTCGTGCGGGCCAGTCGGTTGTCGTAGAGCCGATAGAGCCAATAGTGATCGCAGCGCAAGCCTTCCCCCGCCCACTTTCCCCACCCACCTGGACGCTGCCATTTGGGTTCTTTTACCCTCTGCACATGCGCAAAGCGTTCTGCGCATGCACAGAGGGTAAAAGAACCCAAATGGCAGCATCCAGGCAGGCGGGGAAAGCGGGTGGGGGAAGGCTCGCACTGCGATCGCTATCGGTTCTATCGGCTCTACGATGACCGACTGCCCCGCCCAAACCAGGAGCATTTCACCGCTGGGAACAGCCAATGATTTTCTAAACATCAATAGGGTGGAAGCAGTATGGATCTCTCAGGGAATATCATTGCAGGGGGCAGGCACTGCCACAGAGAAAGCACACTTCCTAGATCTCATAAGATGACATTATTCATTTGATGGGATCCAGAGAACACTGACTTTACCTGCTGTCACAGAATGGGCAAAAATAATCGGAGACAAGCAGACTCTCTGCTATTTCAACTCAGCGCTATCTTGATCAGTTTAGAATTAAACTGTAGCTATTAATGAAGATGAATGCAAAATAAAAATGCAGCTCTGAGAAAATGTAATTACTCCTTACCTTGCCTTTTTATGATAAAGAGAAGCAAGCTACTAGTTGCAACTGGAAATGACCCCTACTGAAATCATGGAAAATGTAGGAAAGACTGAGTTAAATGGTTTGACTCAATATAAATCCGTTTCCTGCATGATTATGCTCAGAATGAAAGAAACCAGTTTCATTAGAACACAGACCACCGTCCTTCAGAAAATCCTGTTCCTTGACAACTGGGAAGTAACACACACACACAGGCAGAAATATTAGAAATACTGACAGTGTATTAAATGAATGTGTGAGTACCTCTATCAATAAGCAAGTTTTTCTGATTTTGTTTACTCAAGCTCCTGTTTACTGTTTACAGCAAGGGTGCAGTTCAAAAAATTTTCCCTACCGGGTCTGTGGGCGTGGCTTGGTGGGCGTGGCAGGGGAAAGATACTGCAAACTCTCCATTCCCACCCCACTCCAGGGGAAGGATATTGCAAACTCCCCATTTCCTCCCCACTCCTGGGAGAAGGATATTGCAAAATCTCCTTTCCCATCCCACTCTGGGGCCAGCCAGAGGTGGTGTTTGCCGGTTCTCCGAACTACTCAAAATGTCCACTACCGGTTCTCCAGAACCTGCTGAATTTCACCCCTGGTTTATGCCTGAATGTGTTCCTCTTCTACAAATGATCTGTGAATGATATGCAGTTTTTTGTAACCCTTTGCAATTCAAACACTAACCTGCTGTCGCTGAACAGGAAGACATGGTTGTATTCTCTCTGACCCTTAAAAGAAAAAGAGTGACTCCTGTAGGCTGGTTCCTACTACAATAGAGCAGTTTAGTGTAGTGCTTAAGGTACAAGGCTAAAAATGGGAGATTATGAGTTCTAGTCCCACATTGGGTATGGAGCCAGCCCTCGTGACAGTCACTCTCTTTCTGCCCTAGGAAAGAACCAGGCAATCATGAGGAGGCAACACACACACACACACACACACACACACACACACACACACACACACACACACACACCACACACACACACCACACACACACACAGTTTCACAATAGCTGTTTAAAATAGTCATCCATGAACATAAATCTATTTATTTGTTCTTTGTATCTTGAGAGAGAGTGTGTGTGCTTGTGTGTATGCTTATGTATATGTGTGTGTGTGTATGTGAGAGAGAAAGAGAGAGAGAGAGAATGAGAGAGAGAGAGACAGACAGACAGACAGACAGACAGACAGACAGACAGACAGAGACAGACAGAGACAGAGAGAGACAGAGAGGAGTATGACAGAGAGAGTATGACAGAGAGAGAGAGACAGAGAGAGAGAGAAAGAAATCTGGATGGCTAAAGATTAAGAAGCTCTGAGCTCTGCAGAAGAGCATTTAATGAAAGTTTCTCATTATAGTAGTATGCCATTATTATTAATTCTGATTATAGAAATTTATGAAAGGATTTTTAAGGATTATTTGTATTACTATAATTGTAATTAATTTGGGTTTTCTTGTACATTGCCATAAATCCTTATGGAGTATGGAAGTATATGAGAGTAAGAAAGAGTAGGTTGGTGAGTGATACAAGTATGGGGTATTGTAAGGATTTTCTGGTTTATTAATTTAGTTCCGATATTGTATGTCTGACATTTTTTCCAGCACATAATTACGTAATAAAGCTTTATGACTTAGGTAAATACTAGAAAAATCTCATTAGGTGACAGTGGCTGTTGTTAAATGTCCTCTGTGTTATAACACAACCCATAGCTATTCTTTTAAGTATTTATTACTGGCATTGGTTATCTGTCTTTTAGATACCCATTAGTGTTTATTTGACAATACAAAGTGCTCAAGTGATCTTTAGGCAATTATTCCAAGATATCATCTCCCCACAGAAGCAAATCAGCTATTTGGCAAATATTTACTGCTTTATCATAGATCTGCAATCCTAATTTTGTCTTGCAGTACACGACTCAAAGACCTTCAGGAGTGGGGCAGATTTTAAGTTCTGCTAATAAATATATAAATAATAAATATTAGCACTGATTCCAAAAAGCTTTTATATTAGCAGAATCTATTTCTGCTCCAATATGGAAGTATTTACCCTTGACTAATAAACATAAAGCCCTTCATGGCTTAGGACCAGGCTATCTTCGGGACCGCATTCTGCCTCATACTTCCCTTCGACCGGTTAGGGCCCACAGAGTTGGCCTCCTCCAGGTCCCGTCAGCCAAGCAATGCCAGCTGGCGGGCCCTAGGGGGAGAGCCTTCTCTGTGGGGGGCCCCGCGCTCTGGAACCAACTTCCCCCAGAGACCTGAACCATCCCCACCCTGCTGGCCTTCCGAAAAGCCGTCAAGACATGGCTTTTCCTGCAGGCAGGGGGTTAGAGACTAATCCATCTGAGCTCTCCCCCGGGTATGTTTGGTGGATGGATATTTTTTGTAATATTGAATTTTTAATTTTTGTATTTGATTTTAATTATGTTTATTGCTGGTTTCTTGTATCTTTTCTGCTGTACGCCGCCCTGAGTCCCTCGGGAGTAGGGCGGCATATAAGAAAACCAAAATAAATAAATAAATAAATAAATAAATACTGACTTCGGGGGGGGGAGAGCATGGGTGCGTGTATTACCAGCTCTTAAAACATCCATGCCCTTCATAAAAATGTGATTTTTGAAAACTGTCTTCATCTGAGTTTTTATAAAGAATGATGGCTAATCAACAAGGTTATAATAGGTTAAGACTGACCATTATTATAATCAAGACAAGGAACAATGGATGGAACTAATCAAGGAGAGACGCAACCTAGAACTAAGGAGAAATTTCCTAACGGTGGAAACCAGTGGAACAGCTTGTCTTCAGAAGTTGTGGGTGGCCCATCGTTGGAGGCTTTTAAGAAGAGACTGGACAGCCACTTGTCTGAAATGGTACACGGTCTCCTGCTCAAGCAGGAGATTGGAGTAGAGGTCCTTCAAGGTCCCTTCCAACTTCATTATTCTAGGTCATTCTATCCTTCACACTCACTTTTGAGGGTTGTATAATTGACTCAAACTCAGATTTAATCTCAGAGTCATATATCTGAGTCTTTACATCAATGCAATAATTGGTTTAACAACTACTGTGCAGAGGAGAGAGGCCTCTCCATTTCTTTGTGATCAATTGTACATAACATAGAATAGTGCATAAAAGGAGAGAACTCAAGAGGCAGCAAATGGAGAAGAGTGGCAAGTAGCAAAAAATGACCAGCTTTTCAGACTGTGGCATATAAGCAAAATGCAGGGCTGGATTCTTGAAAATACTGCCTACATTAAGACAATGGATGGAAACTGACCAAAGAGAAATTCAACCTGGAAATAAGGAGGAACTTTCTGACAGTGAGAACGATCAACCAGTGGAACAGCTTGCCTGCGGAGGTTGTGAGAGCTCCAACACTTGAAGCTTTCAAAAGGAGATTGGACTGCCACTTATCCGAAATGGTGTAGGGACTCCTGCTTGAGCAGGGGGGGGGGTTGGACTAGATGACCTACAAGGTCCCTTCCGACTCTAAAAATAATCTAATCTATTCTCAAAATATTTTAGAACCAATTGATTTAAAAGTGTTTCTTCTTTGCCCTACTTTGTGCCATCCTCTTTTGCAGCCTACTGCCTCACACCACAGGTGATCAATTTGAAGCAGGATTCTAAGGTAGAGATCCCTCCATCGTAGAGTTTATAATTTCTTAATTAAGCCATATGCCACATGCTGTTATTATTTAAAAGCAAAAGCAGAACTCGGGAAGTACACAGAATATTTCATTTTTCAATATGTGAAGCTCTTGTTTTCTTTCATCTTTTTCTTTCTTCCTCCTTGAAAGGCAGAAGAATTCCAGGAAGTGGATTCATGCTGAGCTTTCCTGTTGAAAAAATTATGAACTGTACAGCTACATCTTTCAACACAGATCTTATCAAGGCCCTGACAAGTTGCTTAATTTATTCTTTTCTTTATATAAATACGTTTTGTTCCTCAAACTGTAGAATTTCTTTTTAGTGAATGAGTTGCTATCTTCTGCTTGAATATACTGATTGGTATAATAATTGCTATTTTCAGAGACCTCTGCAGGCAAGCAGCTGGATCAGTAGACCAACTTTCCCCAAACTAGATCTAGAGCAGTGGTTCCCAACATGGGGCCCACGCCCTACAGGAGGGCAATTTGATTTTTAATGGGGGCAATTGGAACCTTGTTTAAACCATGTTAATGGCATTTTAGGCTTCCTCTGCATGAGTAGGAGTTCACTTTTTGAATAGCAAGAATTATATGTCATGGGGAAGAGGCATCAGGATTTTAGAGATGCTTAGATGGGGCATGGCCAAAAAATGGTTGGGAACCACTGATCTAGAGGAAGGTGAAGTCTGGGAACCCTGGCGATCACTAAATTGGGTAAGGAACCAGTGCAACCATAATTAGTCAACTAGATTCCCCTCTAGCCCTTTTTTCTGTAGGAAAGGGGATTTAACCATGGTCGAGTTAGAAATCCCATAGTACATTATCATAAAGTATATTCAGGAGACACTAGAAATGACTAGTCACAGATCTTCTTTTACACTTATGTAATATGTGACTCAACTTTATGCATTTTTCCTTCTTTAAAAGGAAAATTCAAATAACTTGGCATAGCACAGATATTGTGAATGCTTCCACTAAATATAATATCTGAGAAGCCATCTCACCCCAACGAGACACCACTTCCTCCATCAGAAGGGGCCTACTATGGACCTCATTCACTAAGGAATTCCTGTTGACAGGGTCAAGGAGACCCTGCTCTGTGGAATATGTTATCATTGCAGGTAAGAACTGTTTCCACTCTTTTGGCCTACCTGAAGAGTATAAGAGTATAAAAAACAGGTTTTGCTGGTTGGCTTGGCCACCCCACCCACCCCGAGGGACGCAGTCACTGCTGGAGGTGATGATGGGGTAAGATGAAGAGCTCATCCCCATGTGGTCTGTCTCCTTGGTTCTAGATTTTTATATAGCTTTTAAAAATGTATCTAAATAACTTTTATTCTTGAAAATGCATTACTGTGAAATAAATGGAATTTAAATGCATGCATGATTATACTTCAAACCAATTCATAGATGCTTTACCATGTCCTCATACTCTTTGTTGGGTGGTGGAGAGGTGGGGATTTTATTTCATGTGGCTTGATTTAATCTATTTGATTAAGTTCTACCAGAACAATCTATTGCCATGGGCTTGATAGGTTTACCATCATGTCTATATATATACAATTCATAAAAACAACATGTCCCTAGATAAACAGCATCTGCAAAATACAAAAACAAGTACTTTCTAACACTTTTCCTTAAACACATTACTCTACATTAATACAAAACACAAGGCAAAACTGAATTCTTAATATTTGCAGGTCTATGTCTTCCAGTACAGGTCTATCATTCCTGTACAAGCTGCATCTTATGGGTCCATCTGCTAAGGATTTCCATCTCTGCCATGGCACCCACTCTGTAGAACATTATCTTCCCTGAGATGAGACTGGATCCAACCCTGCAGATTTTCCAGAAATCCCTTTAAACTTGATTTTGTAAGCAACCTTGGAGATCCCGTGGAAATAGGAAGCTTACAAAATGGCTATATTGCATGTAAGACCTTGAAGGCACTCTCCTGTGGTTTGGGGTATATCTATGTTGGAATTGTTTAATGCTTTTTTTTAAGTTGTGTGTTAATCGTTCTATTGTTATTGCATGCCACCGGTGTTACATTCGTGAGATGGGCGACTCTATTAATGTGGTAAATAAAATAAAATAAAATAAATGGTACAAATCGACTGAAGTGTTAGATTCATTTACCCAACTTCACAATTTTACTATAAGCAACCACATTAATTTCACAATTACTGTGGTCAGATAAAGAAAATGGTACCTACATCTATATTCTTTCTCTGGCTTTGGGTATTCAACTTAAGGTGCAGTGATTGCATCTGACAAAAATCAATTTTTTTAACTTTCGGAATTCTATCAAAAGAAATATGATACCTTTAAAAAAATATTCAGTGGTATAACAACTTGTCTTTTTCCTTCTCTGTTTCATCTTAACATATCTTTGTGAGAAAGTTATTAATGATCAATGTTCTCATACAATTTCTATAAAGCTTTAGTGTGAGCTTTTGATTTTATTACTATTTTTAATGCAATATAATTTTTTTTCATGAAATCACTCTACCTCATTCAAGGATTTTTATTCAGGGGGGAGGATAGAGACAGTTCTGTTGAGCTGATATCATTTCCATTTATAACTCTTATAACTAATATTTTCCTCATAACTGCCACATAGAATCATCATGTTCTCTAATTGCTTCTTTCATTCCCCCCACATTAAAAATCCACGTGAAACACACCAAGAGTTTTCCCATTACTGGCCTCTCCTCCCAATGAAATCATTCCGGGGGGAAATGTCTTTGATGAAACAGAGGCAGCATACTTATGCAAGGAGAAGAAATCTTCAGAAAAGAGATTACTGTAGTTTATTTCATAAGGTATATGCCTGTAGTTTTCCCATACAATTTCAATGGGAATGAAATGGAGTTTATTATACAAAGTGTCAATGGGAGCTTATTTTCTAAGACTACTTGCAGAGGGTGCAATTTTCATTTCAATCATAGCTGGATAGAAGGAATGAATCTCTACATGCTGTATATTGTCCCAATCAATAGAGAAACTCCACTGTTGGATATTCCTTTTAAAATATTTTTTTTTACGTGCTAAAAGAATAGAATGGCAACCCACAAGTAAGAACATGTCAAGGCTGAGTAAAATGATGCAAGGCCTCATTTTTGTGTAGTAACAGCCAAAACAGAACCCTTGAGGTTAGCTTGATATGAGAAGGAGCTGAGACCCGAAGAAGGAAATATGGTCATATGATTTCCACTCTTTATAGTTCACGCAAAACAATTCAGATTTGTTTTAATTTCACCATAGCACAAAATAAGTTTCTGAAATGTTCGAGGGCATGCTTTCACAGATGATAATTAATTTATCAAATCATGTCCATTTACAAACAATGGTGTTTGATATCCTAAAGCAGTGTTCCCAAACTTTTGACATATATGTACCCTTCTATAATTTTCGTAACGCTGAGTACCCCTCATAAAAAACATATGCTTTAATAAAAATCAAAATATATTTATTTTTTATTTTTTTGGTACATACGCAAAATAAAAATTGTATTTTATAAAAATAATCAAAATCAGTGGAACTTACTAAAGCACGATAACAGGCGCCCGGAACTAACTATTAAAGAAGTAAGTTGTCTCTGTAACAAAGTGCAGTATATTCACGCCGTGTCACGCCTCACAAGACTGTCTAACCATTAGATAACACTGCAATTCTCCGGCGTTTAAAAAGCTCCGCGGCTCAACGTCAACTGTTAATGTTCCCGCAGTTTAAAAATGGCCGAACCCGAGCTGCGCGAAGGATGCGCAGAAGTTCCCACCATAATGAGTTGCGATACGATGTACGATGGCCCCAGTTCCCATGTAAAAACTGCGATATGCGCCTATTTCTTTCCTTGTTCTGTGGGCGCAGCTAAGCACGGTGCAGTGGATATTTCCATGTGATCCCCACCAAACTCCGGTGCAACGTGTACCCCCACCAAACTTTGGTGTACCACACTTTGGGAAACACTGTCCTAAAGAATATCAAACACCATTGGAGAAAACTTGCAAAACTTACGGTGGATATTGACAAACATAACATTTGTGATCTCAGAATATCTTTTCTCTAACAGACTTCACCAACTCTGAGCTTCTCAAACATTACAAGCTTCCTAATTCTTCAGAGTCCTCTTTTGGTACGCTCTGTCTGTTGTCTGGCCAAATAACATCTTGAGTTTCTGCATGACAGGCTCCATGTCATTAACTCTGCAGTTGGAAATGTTGGATTCTGACTGTAGAGTTAATTATTTGGAAGTGCTTTGGATCATATACAGACCCAAGCATAACACCTCTCTGCTAGTCATTAAAACAGCCTGCTCTTTTCAAGCTTTGTGTCCTCTCATTAAATTTCAGGTTCTTTTTATAGCAGATCTGAGAGAAAAAAACATTTGCAGTTGGAATATGACTGTGAGCTTCTGCCTTTTTGCAAAGTCTAGATCACAACTTCTGAATCATTCACAGCGATGCTGCATAACTACTCCAAAGACAGAATAAAGAGTTTGTGTACTTATTGAAACTCAGATGCTTGGCAAGCTCATTCTCTATTATCTTTTACGGAGATGTGTAAGGAAGCAGTTACATTATCAACTGCTTAATATTTTATGATTAGCCTCCAAAGCTACCTATGAGGGTCAAAATGAAGTGGTGCTGGGAAGATGATGTGCTGTTGCAAATGTTACTTACACTCTCCTGCTTAGTTTAAATTACATTTAATGAAATATTCAACAGCGGCTTGGAAAGATCATCCCTCTGAGATTTCAATGTTCACAGAGAACCTGAAATAAGCAAGGAATAAAGTGAGTAATTTTCATTGTCCACTTCTCGTCTAACACTCAGATGATTCTTATCGCTTCGCAAGCAACATAGTGGTGATATGAAGTACCAATTAATTGCTTACGGAGTAGCAGCAATTACATAACTGTATTGCTTAAAAGAATACAGGTAGATGATGCCAAATTCCACATTGATATAAACACATTTTGTAGTGCACTAGAGTGAATGACCACTCTACTTTATGAACCTTTGTAAGAAATTCTGCAAAGGTTTGCACAAGAGGCTACTATCACACCCATTTGCAATTATGGGAAAACAAAGAGAAGGAGAAAGGTTTTTTTAAAATAACCAAATTTGCAGATACCCCTTGATTACAAATATATCTCCATCTGCAACTTCTGCAAACTTCCTTTCTGAAATCACAACTCTTTCTTCCTGTAAACTTCAATTTCACATGAACTGTTGGATAGCAGATAGTTTTATACAGCAGGAGGAATGCATGCAGAAAGGCCAAAGCTAGGAGAACAACTTTTAGAAGGAAGTATTCTTAAGGCTGGTGCTTGTATAAAAGAAAATAAAGGAATGTTTATTTAGGAAGTGTGGGAAGTTAGCACCCACCCCTCTCCTAGGAAAATGAGATATTTTAGGAAATATTAAAAGGGCAATATAGTTCCCCTAAAAGGGAGGCAGAAACTCATCCCTCCACCTTTGTCAATTGGCCATCAAGGCCTGGGTCAGTCTATTCTACATAACAAAGATCTACCTCCTTCAGGCAGAGCCATAGTAGAAATTGCCCAAAGCCCTTTCATTACATCATCACCCAGCAAAGCTCAACCAAGCCTGGGACTCAGGAAAGCCTATAGAGTTGCCCCTGCATGGCCCCATGGGAGTCTGACAACCAATCAGAACACAAGCTCAAATTCAAAACCCAACAGAGGGCATAAAACCCAGGCACTCCCAGCATCTCTCCCCTTTTTTGCCCAGGAGCCATGTGATTTTGTTCATCAATAAACCATCTTTCCAAGCAGTCTCCATGTTTCCAGTGTCTTTCTCCCCACTTGGAACTGAACCCAGATGGACATTTCTTCCTACAGAAGTAACACAGTGATAGGAAATTTAAGGGAGAAAAATGTAAGAGCTGTGGAAAGTTAGAGAAGTCTAACTACAGCTAAGAGCCTGTAGTTAGCTCTCCTCCATGATGAAGTGAGAGGCATTCATGAAGAACCTGAACTGCGCAGGTAAGAGTCAGAAGAGGAGATGAGGACTGGCAGAAGGAGGAAGTGATAAAAGCCCCAGATTATCAACCTAACCAATAGGAGGCATGTCATGCAGAGATAAGCTAAGTAAGTTCTTTAGACTGGGAAAGGAGATTAAGAAGTCAGAATCACTCTGTCAGCTATCTCTACATCTATTGCCCTTAGTGGTCGATAGGATTACGGGTGCAGAAAGTCAGTGCTGAATATCAACATTAACAAGATTTGGAAAGTTTGCAAAATTGACCTTTTCATTATACACTTCTGCAATGTGTGGGCAGGCTGCCATCCCTACTCTCCTCAGACAGTGCCACCAATTCTCAGACAGACATCAAGCTGCCAATTATAGAATCATAAATAATGCCCTCTGGAAGATGGATACTTACCTGAACAGATGTTGCAAGATTATTCCAACCCTTCCCTTTTTTTCTAGAAAGAAAAATGGCTTTTCTTTTTAAAACAAAGGACAGAAGTTACTAGGGGACAAAGAGTAGACTGTAACATCTCTCCTCAGCTCCTGATCACAGTTTACAATTTAGTTGTTATATTAACAAATATTTTCCACCATTTCTAGTGTTATATCAACTATTAACCAGAAGGAGGCATTAGAAGACAGGTTTCATTCTTATGGGGATTCTTCAGGCATAAATGTCCTTTAAAAATTTAAGCATACTACCCTGGAGAACATGAGTTCTAGTCCTGCCTTAGATAACAAAGCCAGCTGGGTAACCTTGGGCCAGTCACTTTGTCTCGTATCTAGGAAGGAGGTAATGGCAAACCACTTCTAAAAAAACCATGCCAAGAAAATTGCAAGGACTTGTCCAGGCACTTTCTGAATATCAGACTGAGCAACAACAACAACAACAACAACAAAACCCTCCTTATGATTCCTATGCCTGAAGAATCCCAATAAAGATGAAACCAGTCAAGTGGTGCCTCAGATTGATCAATAGTTAATATAACATCTAAAGCTATATAAGCCCTCTTAAGAGGAGGCAGTATTGAGACCCAGATCAATAAAACTTTCAAAAATCCCTAGTATGAATTCATATAGGAAAAAGGAAAGCTATACCTGCATGGCTTCCATAGGCTTGGAATTTTCATAAAAATAAAAAGCATGGCTGGGTGAAATTGAATTGGAAAAGAACTTCTGACTTATAGGGATAGGTAAATATAAAGTTAGCATTGTTTGGGTTTTTTTTTTTAAATCGTGTATTAGTTGAGATCTTTTATTATCTTGGTGTTTATTTTCTCTACCCAAGCTCAGTTCCCATATGTTTGAAGTATCTTGTGATCTCTGAGCAGAATCCTCTATATTACTAATAGGTCTATCATCTTGTGATCTGCCTCTGCCTTATATTCTGCTTTATGCTTTGATTCTGGGAGATCTTTCTGTATTGAATAGCTCTATATTTTTATCTCCTGTGTCACTGAATGTGTTACCTGTGACTACTGAAAGCAACAAAAGGTATTTCCTCCACTTTTTTCTAATGAAAGTAATTGAACTTGTCCCTTGTGAGATGGACTTCCGTAGGCACAGGCTTCCTATTACAGGAGGTGGTGATATAGAATTTATTTTAATTTTATCTTGTTTATGTCTCAGTTCCTTGTTGTAATGTAGAACATGTGAGTGGTGTGTTCCTTATCGGTCTCACATGCTGGGATAAAGGGGGGGGGACTAGATAGAGGCATGTGGGATGTGGTAGTAATAATTAAGATGGGATGTGGTAGCAATAATTAAAAGCTAAAAATTAAAATAAAATACACACTAAACATACTGAAACACACTGAAAAGAGAAGTGGGCTCAAATCCAGAATGCTTCTGGAGTGGAAGATTTCCAGCTTTCATTGTAAGATCTCAGCCTTCATGCTATAAATCTTTTGAGCAATTGGCTTGCTATAGCCATAATGATGAGATGATTGGTATCTGGCATACTGACTGTATGAATTTATCTCTCTTGCAACATTTTCCCTCCACATTGTTGTAGAATTTGCATAGAAGGAATGTGGCTAATCAGGCAAAGGAGGAGGTAAAAGAAAGGGCAATGAGAGAAAGGCTTGGAAACTGCAGCAAAACACATCACAAGAGCAATGCTGGAAGGCAGGGATAATATGCTTGGCAACTGCAAGCAAAGGATTCTGTCAATACCAGCCTGGCACGTATATCACACTCAGCTCAATAATGGAAGAAGCATTTCAGCTCAGGGACAGGCTGTATGTAAGAACAATGGCTAGCCACTGAGGTATTTAGAGAAAACTAGACAACCCATGGCTCTTTGGGTCATTGTTTCAGAACTATTTCCTTACCAGAGTCAATGACAGAACTTCTCATACTGCCTTCACTAGAAAAGTTGGTGTACACTCAGAGTTGTATAGCACAGTAAGACATCAGCACAAGAAATGTTTTATGACAATTTGTATCATATCATGAACTGTCTGAAGATAATGTCTATGTCATAAAATGCTTTATAAAATTCACCAAGTTTCAATTCCAATTTCTATTTAATCCACAGCGGTCATGGGTCCCAGATTTTGGATGTATTCCGTAAGGTATCATTTTTACCATCCTTATCTAGTTATTATTCTTACTGCAGTCATTAAATGAATCATATTCTCAGTACGTGAATCATGCAGTTATTAAGCAAATCCAGCTTCCCCAATTGAATTTGCTTGTCAGAAGCCAGCTGGAAAGGTTGCAAATTGTGGTCGTGTGATTGCAAGGCAGTATAACCATTGCAAATGCAAGCCAGTTGCCAAGCACCCAAATTGTGATCGCATGATTGTGGGAGTGTGGCAACAATCAAAATTTTGATGACAGGTCATAAATTACTTTCTCCAAGGCTCTCATAACTTTGAACCATGGTTAAATGAACTATCATATGTCAAGAACTACCTGGATAAACAGAACTGCGTTCATAAACTCAGGAGAGTGGAGAAAAGGGTGTCATTTTATTTAATTTCTAATGAACGTACTTTTTTTGATAAGTATAAACTTAGCATTAACTTCATTCTTTCAGAGTAAAGTACAAGGCTAGGTGGATTTGGAATCAAAAACGAGTAACAGCAAAATGCAACATAGAACCCATCCCCAATTTCCTCAAGATAAAACAAGAAAAAAGGTAGAGCTTTTTATGAAAACATCCCATAAATTCTTCCTTGACCTATCGTTAGCTAACTGGATAATCTCACCCTGGTGATTCCTAGGAATATGAATGAGCCTGTTGACCCTTTGAGTGGAACTCTGACAATGAGGAGAAGGAAGTCATCCAAGTGAACCTTTTACCAGACTGGATCATGAGGAGGAGAAGGAGGAGGAGGAGGAGGAAAGAGGGAAATGCTATCATATTTTACCAGTACGAAATTATAAAAACTCTCATTCTGCAGTTGTACAACACAAAGGACATGGTGGCGCGCAGTGCTTCTTAAAAGGAATGTGGGGATTTTAGGCTTCTGCAACATATGTCTGCATTTCATTGCCTTAGGCGCTACTTATGTCAGAGTAACCTTCAGTGACAATACTCAGGACAGAGATTAGCATTTTCTCTATCTCTGCATCTATACTGCAGTGCTGCTCCTGGATTTTAAGATAGCACTTAGGGGAGGAAAACGCCCAGCCTAAAATGCGATTGTCTGAAAGCTAAAAATGTAAGGCAGGGAGAATGAAGAATTTGCGACCAATTATGTTCTTGCTATTTTCATTAAAATCATTTTCATACCATTTTTTATTTTAAAAAATTGCTCATGGTGGCTCACAAATAAATATAAGCTGTATGCATGTGTGTATGTGCGTGTATGCATGCAACTGTCATAGAAGATGGCACTTCCTTGCTGACTTTGCCTGATCTAATAAGCCAAGCATTTTTTTCTATTTCCATTAACAAGTGAAAGACAGACAGGCAGGCAGGCAGACATTCATACTATATGATTGAATCAAGAAAGAATAGGTGTGGTAGGGAAAGTTTGAATCTGAATTAATGCAGTGTGACTTGGAGGCCATAGCTATAAACCTTGATGGAACATTTCCTAAAGATAAGAAAATGGATGGGAAAATGAGAAAATATGCAAATACTGGTAAAAAGGTAGCAGGTAGTATTGTAGGGATTGAATGTTTGTTAAAAGAAGTGAAAATGGTTGTGTTAGGGAGTCTATTTTATTCAATGGGAGTGAGAGCTGGATATATCAAGGAGTGATAAAAGTAAGTTGAACATAGTGAGAATGGATTATCGAAGAAATACATGTGATAAAATAAGAAAAGATCACGTAAGAATGAATGGCCACTGAATGAATGTGGATTGAATACAAGAGAGACTAATATGAAAGAAGCAAATTCAAGTCGTTCGATCATATATTTCATCCACATGATCTTGATTTATAGAGAATAACACAAGAAATACATTAGTACATAAATAAGTATAAACTCATGAGATGGACCAGAGAGGAAAACCTGTCTCTTCGATATCTTCCATTAAAAGCCTTGTCTCAGGAACTAATTAATCATCTGATTGGATCCCAGAGGTCTTTCATTTGGGAGAAAGCAAACAAATTCTTTCAGGTCATCAATTCATGCATAATTGATCTCATTTCCTTTCCACCAATTCATCCGTTTACTGCTAGAGATGTAACTTCAGTCACCAGGGATGATATGACTCTCTACTCATGATTCTTGAGAGGCTACTCATCCAGAATGGCTTGGGTCCTCACTTATCAATTAGTTGATCTACTGATGAGAAGCATCTCCATCATATCATTAATACATTTCAGCTTATTAGTCCATATCCAATTCAATACTGAAATCAGATGCTGGTTCAGATTTTCAGAATCCTCAATGTATTATAACGGAAAGAAGATACAAGACCAGAATGCCATTTGTGTAGCAATGACGTCATATGTTAAATCCCTGAACAGTTTCATGAAGAACATTTCCTATTCACATCATATAAATATTTCTCTTCTATATCCATTTTTATTTCAAAATATTAAAATAAGGATTTTTACTTCAGAAAATGTAAGTTTCAAGGAGATTTGTTCATTGTGAAAAAGTATTCAAGACTAATCCTATCCTTTTAGAGGTCATATGCAATTCAACCATGAAGATCCGTGAAGAGTATTTGTGTGTGTGTGTGTGTGTGTGTGTAAAGTCTCTTCACTGGAAACTTACTGTATGTATATAGAAATTGATTCAATCTATGCTTTTGCTTTATATACATAAATTTTACTACTTCTGCACATATCAAGGCACTTTGTTCCTTACATTAAAAAAAATGCTGACTGGTCAGTAGCTGCTCTTAGAATAGAATATGCATGCTAATTTATTAACAGTTTTCTTCTAATTGATTTGTCCACTTAGAGATAATGGAACAGTCCTTTATTTGTCCCTACTTAAAGAGGACAGAAGTAGGCTTCACTTGTATTTGTGTCCATAATTTTTCTGCTTTTTCACAAGTCCGCCATGCATGATAAAATGTGCTTTCATATTTTTCACACTTCTAACAATGGTTAGAAATACCTTTATACATCATAGATATTTTTTCTGGTCAAGTATACCAATGAGAGAAGTTCTCTCAAATTATAAGACCTGGTGAATTTAATCATTAATCCATCTATATATTATAACAAAAGTTCTTAGCCCATTTTATCCCCTGCTCTTTAACTTGTTTTTCTTCCATTTCAAATCTTGACAGAAATGTATACATTTTAGCAATCACTTGTTCATCCTTTGTATACAACTCCATTTCAAATTCCATTACATGTTCTATTCATTAGTTTCTTATCTATATTAAACCTCTGCCTTGCTCAATTTCACCAGCAACCACCCCACTGCACACAGGAAGTGCTCTGTTCAGATTCTGTTTGAAAGAGCCAGGATACACTGCAGCTCCATAAGAAAAGCAGAAGAAATGTACCTTCTCGACTTTTCTCCACAATGGCTACCCAAGAAACTTCATATTCCAATGCACATCATCCAAACCCCGCTGCACCACACAGTCAACCACAACACAGAAACAAACTTTACCATACATCAGAGGAGTGTCAGAAATGATGGCCAGAATTCTACAACCACTGGGAATAATGGTGGCTCATAAACCTACATCAACACTCCAATGAGAACTGTCTAAAACCAAGGGCAAAATACAGAAGGAGGAGAACAGCAATGTAATCTACAAGATCAGATGCAACAACTGCAACCAATTCTATATTGGGCAAACAGGACAACAACTGAAAACAAGAATCCACCAACACTGACTAGCTGTCAACCGACATGGCCACAAATTCCTGATCTCGACCCACATTGACACCGAATGGCACAAGTTTGATTGGGATGGAACAAAAATCATTGGCCATGCCATCACATGCCATGCACATGAATTCATAAAAGCTTGATATTCAATCAACGGATCTACTGTATCAAGAAACATGTTGATTTGAAGCCAACCTACAAATCTATTTAAGAGCCGAGGTGGTGCAGCGGTTAGAGGCAGTACTGCAGGCCACTTTAGCTGACTGTGATCCGCAGGTCCGCGGTTCAAATCTCACCAGCTCAAGGTTGACTCAACCTTCCATCCTTCCGAGGTAGGTAAAATGAGGACCCAGATTGTTGGGGGCAATATAAATATACATTGCTTACTGGTGTAAACCGCTTAGAGAGTGCTTGCACTGTGAGGCAGTATATAAATCTCACAAATAAATAAATAAATAAATAAATCTATAAGGAGCCGTATCAATCAAGTGACAAACCAATGACTGCACCGACTACCTCTTCACTTGATGACCTTCACATATAATGTGGTCACAGCCGGTCACATGAAAAGTCACATGGCATGCCAGCCAGTCACATGACCCAGTGACCACATGGCCACATGAGATCAATAAAAGCAGTGAAGAACTGAAACAAGACACTCCAACCAAAGTCTCGCTGAGGATGTCACCGAGCCTGGTGATGAGATGTTCAGAAGCTAAACAGCAAGCTTGGTGAACAAACCTCCAACAACAACATCTCCCTTAATTATGCATATTAAAACCACTGAAAAGTAAAATCCTCTGAGTCAATTGTTCTTTTGATTTTCTCTTTAAGTTCTCCATTTTCCTATGCTAGCAAATCTTGATATGTTTCCATTTTTCTTTGCCGACTCTTTCTTTTCTATAAAACACTTCTTGTGCTGAAGCCAATAAACATATTTCTGGACACAACCTGGGTTATGTTGCATAATCTTAGTACGGTACTCCTAACATGGATTTTTAAAATCTGCATTAACTTTATAGTATCATTAAAAATATATATATTTACCCAAACCTCCAATTGTTCTCTTTCAATTCTAAGATTCTCTTATTTCTTAGCAATTTCTTCAATTCTTTCATCCAAGCCAAATAGGGGCTGCAAATACAGTTTAAAACCCTCCTCTTTCTTTTACATCTTGGAGAATCTTATATTTAACCCTTGATTTCTTTCCCTGCTATATAAATCCAGGTATATTTTTGACATTGTTTAAAAGGTGCATCATTTCTCAACATACCACTTTATCAATCTGAAGCTTTGTTTCTACAATTAATTCATTTTTATCTTTCATCCTCATATTTTTGTCAACATTTTTGTTTTTTCCTGATTTTAAACCCAGCCAATGGAGCAAATTCCTTTTATTTTTCCATTAATATAATTCTTTCCATAGGGTTTTCTGAATTTAAAATCAAATCATCAGCAAATGCCCTTAATTTGTATGCTTATTTTTTAACCTTTACCCTATCTATCCTCTCGTGTCTTAATATCTCTATTCAAAATGTCAAGAGCCAGAACGCACAACGGTAAAATTGAACACCCTTGCTGGGTTCCTTTCTATATTTCACAGAAAGCCAGTTTCCTATTAACTATAATTTGTGCCATTTGTGAAGAATATATCAACTTTACCCATGTAATAATTTTTTGAAATGTCCACTTTCATTCACAGTGTCAGAGAAATCCAACATAATACTCTTACAAAAAATATTTTTGTATATGCAGGTAAATGTACTCAAGAAAAAATATACACATAATTGCAGTTCTCAGTTTGTGATGTACGAATTCAACAAACTGTTCCACCATTTACTGCCAGAATCTCATAGTTATTAACCGGTGGGGACATATGATTTGATTACTTCAGGGAAGTCAAAGTATAGTGAACAATCTTGTTTCTAAAAGGGCTTTGTGGAGATAAAAATATATGGCAAATCAATTACTTGAGGAAGTTGAGAACTACTTGGGTAACTTTTTATGGCATTGGGCTATAGACTGTCCTCCTCTCCCTTTCTTTTGTTTTGTGATAATGACACAGTGACATTATAGGAGAAGCAAGACAAAACATTTCAGCCCTTTCATGTTCTATCATTTTGAAGACAAAAGAGGCACACTAAGCCAAGCAGAGATTTACTGCTGATTGTTTTTTAAGCCTTATTTTGCTTAAATTAGGGATCTCCACACTTGACAACTTTAAGACTTATGGACTTCAATTCCCAGAATTCTTCAGCCAGCTATGGGCATCTCAATAAATGGGATAGAATGTAGCTTTGGGTTATGATTTGCCCACCTTTGCCTAGGTCAATGTTTCTCAATCTTGGCAATTTGAATATGTGTGGATTTCAACTCCCAGAATTCCCCAGCCAGAAATCACTGTACAATAAAAATAAAAACTGCTCTGCCCATCAACAAAATCTGACACATGTTCACTTTAGAAGTAAAAGGAAATACTTTTAAAATGCCCATGTACTCAGTTTATTTACTGTATTAAATCACTTTCTTAATTTATCAATGGAAGTATATATAATTTTTTTTAAAAATACAAATTGTTTGAGTTGATCCTGTCCTGACTTTCCCACAGAAAAGTACTCAGAGATCTGCAAACTTGGCCACTTTAGCCATGGGCTGCTGCGGGACTGCCGCCTCGCAGGTAAGCAGCCGGCTGCCTCCTTTCCCCGCCTCCCGCTCGTCGCTTGCCAGCCCAAGCCACTGCCGGCTTCCGAAGGGGAGGCGGGAGACGAGGAAAGGCCTCCCGCCTCCCCCCCCCACCTGGACACCGACATAAGATGACTTACAAGGTCACTTCCAACTCCTTAATCAGTAAGAAGAGAAAAGAGGAGGGAGGGGGTCCTCCTCCAAGCAGCCTCGCCCCCCCTTTCCTCCTCTTCTTTTAAAGGACCGCGCTCCATCAAGAGCAACTTTCCAAGCTGGGGGTGGGGGAAGACACCCCTGCCTGGGGGGTGGGGGTCGCGATGGGGCTGCCCTCCTCACCTATGTCCTATGATGATGGTACAGGCGCTGACCAAGCCGATCTCCTTGAGCGCCACTCGCTCCGTATTGCTGCTGTCCGGGGTGGGTGCTTGCGGGGCGCTGGGGCTGTTGCCGGGCGGCAGGGCTGATTGCGGAGCCGGCTGCTGAGCCGCGATGCTTTTCCTGAGGGTCCGCTGCTGGTTCTCCCCAGCCATCGGCTCCTGCCCGGCCCCTGGTGAGGATCTACCTTGGCTTCGCCAGTTCCATTGGAGAGCTGGTGAGCCGAGGCGCATGCGCGGATCTGGCCCCATTAAATGACCCGCAAGGTCCCTTCCAACTCTGTAATTTGGAGCAGGCTGCTGCGCCTGGCAGGACGGCTTCCTGGGAGGGCAATGGGAAAGGAGGGGTCCTGGCCCTCGCCCCTCTCGTCCCCGAAGCTCCTCAGAGACGGACACCCCCTCCCTCCACCACCACCCCCGCACACCCAAAATCCAGAAAAGTTCCTGCCTTTGCCTCTTCGCTCGCCCGCCCGCCGCCCCTGCGTTCCGCATCGGCTCCTCCTCTTGGCTGGCTCGCACGCCCCCCTTTCAGGCCGATTTTTGAAAAGAATGCCCTAGTCGTGCATTCCTTTCAAAAATCGGGACTTTTTAGAGAACGGGCGGGACGCGGGACAAATCATTAAAAAGCGGGTGTGTCCCGCCAAAAGCGGGACGTCTGGTCACCTTAATATATCTATCTATCTATCTATCTATCTATCTATCTATCTATCTATCTATCTATCTATCTATCTATCTATCTATCTATCTATCTATCTATCTATCTATCTATCTATATATGAGACACTTCTATAGAGCATTTTGGCAGGCAAAGCCCTTGCTGAACATTTTACGAAGGTTAAGCATCTTCCGATATGTGATGCCTCACAACACATGTGGATGGTGCTGGGCTATTTTTAATGCATTTATTTCTACATCTCTTCTTTGCTCCAGGAGTTCCAGGTGATTTCCACGAGGTTCTCCAGTTTATCTCACCACCTCTCTGTCATATAGATTGGTTTCAGCACTCTAGGTAAACCTGACCAGGAATCAACTCTATGGGAAGGCTGAAATTACTTTTTTTAAAAATTGGCTATAGTAACAAAATCTTGCAAGCTGATTATGCTGAACCTCCATCTTCTTGTACACCTTTTATAGTAATCTGGGAGGCATCTGCCAGAGCTGCTTTTGAAGGTTATTTGGCTATTCTGGAGATTTAAAAACGCTTCAGTTCTTTTTACCCAGGCAACAGAACCTGCTTATGTCCATCGAGGTCATCTTCCTCACTTTCTCCTGTTGGGCTGAGAGAATGAGAGAAATCAGCACAAAATCACTTACTGAGTTTCCTTGGCTGGGGGTAAATTTGAACATGAATCTCCCACTTCCTTGTCTCACATCTTAATTACCACACCAGACTGGCAGGGAGTTTGGCAATCTTTACTGCTTCTGTCACTGTAACACGCCTATTTTAGGGTTATGCTATTTTTGTTCTGGTGTGTTTCTCTTTTCAAAATAACAGGAAATTCTGCTGACATTTTTCAGCTGTCTTGGACAGAGGGCTTCTAAGGGCTTGCAGCAAGGGCCTTAAGCCTGCAGGTCTTTCACTCTGACCTTAGGAAGGAAAGTGCTAATAACAAGAATGGGATTAATCAGCAGGCCTTCACTCTCTCCTCATGCCTACAGCATTCCGTGGCAGACTTCCAAAATCCTTCAAGGCGATTGCGGAGCAGATTCATTTCAGGCTCCTGTGCTGTCTCAGCTTCCATTCACAAGCGGCATTTTTAGGGAAGGCCACCGCCCATTCGTTTCAAAGTGACTACAGGGACAATTCAGGGTGTTCCCTTTCAAACAAGAGCTCTGATTACTTCACTTGCCAATTTCACCTCCATTCAGAAACAGCTGTGGAGGTGAATCAACTTGCTCTACAAAGCATATTATGAGTACATTTCTCAGTCCTAATTATTTAGAAGGGAAGAAAGCCCAAACTACATTACTTTAAGGACCAATTTCAGCAAGGAATTGCATAATCAATCTCTGGTTGATTGACAGTGCTTTTTGTTCAATTAAATTGCACCTAAAATACAAATGTGGCTGTCAAATTCATTCCATCTAATTATGCTTGTAAATTACTGGGAACATTTATTCTTTCTCTGAATATGTATGCATATGTGTGTGTGTGTGTGTGTCTTTTAAATATGTCTCATTGAAGTGAGGGGAACAGTTGGCCCAAATAGGAATTTTCCCATATCACCGAAAAGGGTTTCTAGAATTTAATCTACTTAACTCTATAGATAGAGCTGCACATACAACATTTAAATGTAACCCAATGTCTTTGGAAAAGAGGTTGTCTCTGCCTTTTGCTCTCCAACTGGCTCTCTCAGCTATGCCTCATTCCTCCATTTCCTGAATTCTAAATATATAATTTTCAGAGGTCTTCATCTCCTTGGCTGTAAATAAACAAAGACTAAATAACAGCTTAGGCTGTGTGCAACCTACAACAAGCAGAATAACATTTAATGAACTGGCCAAGTGTTGTAATGTGAAGTGGGGGGGAAGCAGAGATACAAATTTGTTATCCCATAGCAGCTCCCCGAAAAATTGAATACAGTCTCCAAAAGTTGCTTCTGAAAGACATTTCTGTCCATCTCTAAAGTACTACACTAAAACATTATTATTATTATTATTATTATTATTATTATTATTATTATTATTATTATTATTATTATTATTATTATTATTATTATTATTATTATTATTATTATTATTATTATTATTATTATCAACAACAACAACAACAATAACAACAACAATAACAATACCAATAATAATAATAATAATAATAATAATAATAATAATAATAATAATAATAATAACAACAACAATAATAACAATAATAATAATAATAATAATAATAATAATAATAACAACAATAATAACAATAATAACAATAATAACAATAATAACAATAATAACAATAATAACAATAATAATAATAATATCATCATCACTGTTCTGGTGCAAACAAAAGCAAACAGTTTTCCTAATGAGAAGCTGAACAAGAAACAAGTGATGCCTTCTTCTACATGTCTCCTACAGTAGATGGATTTCTGAGAATGAGGGCATTTTCAGAAAAAACTTTTCTTCTTATGCTTTCTGGAGGGTGGTAGTATGACAGTGATGGCGAACCTATGGCACGCGTGCCACAGGTGGCACGCGGAGCCATATCTGCTGGCACGCGAGCCGTTGCCTAGCTCAGCTCCAGCGCGCATGTGTGTGCCAGCCAGCTGATTTTTGGCTTGCACGGAGGCTCTGGGAGGGTGTTTTCGGCTTCCAGAGAGCCTCTGGGGGACGGGGGAGAGCGCTTTTGCCTTCCCCAGGCTCCAGGGAAGCCTCTGGAGCCTGGGGAGGGCAAAAAATGGGCCTACCAGGCCCACCAGAAGTTGGGAAATGGGCCATTTCCGGCCTCCAGAGGGCCTCTGTGGGGGAGTGGGAGGCCATTTTCGCCCTCCCCAGGCATTGAATTATGGGTGTGGGCACTCGCGCATGTGCAATAGCGCACGCGCATGCACTTTTGGCACCCAAGGGAAAAAAGGTTCGCCATCACTGTAGTATGAACATGTGATAAATAAATGTAAATGCAAAGACCACCACCAATATGGTATAAGAGGGAAGGTGTTCGCCTGGGACTAGGGAGGCCCAGATTAAGTTCCACTCTCAGCTAAGGAACTTCACTAGGGAATTGGTGGGCTATCTGCTAAAACAAAGCAAGGTTATGGCATACACTTCAAAGGAGACCGGGAAGCCTGTAATTGTGGAGTCTGTCTAGCAAGAACACGGAATGCTTATTAAGAGAGAATATGCACATGTAACACTTGTAGCAATTCTAGGTGGTTAGAGGACTGATAACAGCATCAAAGAGTTAGACATCCTGCATAGCTCAGCTAAAAGTTAGGAACAGAGATGGCCTGGAGCAAATAGAATGTTTATTAGATAATTCCTGGCGCATTCATTGGCCAAGGCTTAGGAATAGGGACTGATAGAGACCAATAGAACAAATTGTTAGATCATTACTAAAATGTTTATTAGATGATATTTCTTATTATTCCGCCTTGTCCCACCTTCTGCTTTAGTGAAATTCTATAAAGCTTTCTTAATCCTTGGTTCTGAGCTCTTGGCATTTTAGCCAGGACCACTTTTCTTGGAGCGCTTCAATAAATGGAAACAAAACCTGCACCTCATGTTTGGCATCGTTCATTGGCCTCAGCACCAGACTCAGACCTGAATTGGGGACAACAGGATTCTGAGCCAGTCCTTCTCTCTAAACCCCACTTACTGCATTAAGCTATGGATAAAACTGGAGGCAGAACAGCCGTATGGACTGTCTCAAGCTCCTGGAGGAAAAGTGGAATTAACCAATAGAACAATGTGTGAAGTTTCCGAATGTAGATGTAGAATTAACCAATATAACAATTTCTCACCTCTTCTTCTTGTGCTTAGGACCAAAAACAAGAGGTGGGGAATTGGAGCAAAGGAGAGTGTAAGCAGAAGAAACCAAGTGAGGCAAAATTCATAGTGGTATGATTGCCCCACCCCAGTTCGCACTGGTTCTATAGAACTGGTAGTAAACTGGTGGTGATGTCATGGAGCTGGTTCTGTCGGTGCCGGTCCGTGGACGCCACCATCTTTTTTAAAAAAAATTAATTTTTTAAATTTTTTTGAATTTCTTGTTGGTTTTTGCTTCTGCGCATGCGCAGAAGCCAAGTTTTCGACACTGCGCATGCACCGCCATCTTGTTTTTGGCTTTTTTTTGCTATTTTTTGCTTGTTTTTCGGCACTGCACGGCCAAACGGAGCGGGAGGAAGCGAACCGGCAGCGAGGTAAGTTAGAACCCACCCCTGCCCCACCCCCAACAATTCTGATTTCCTGCAGTCTTATCCTTTTGTGGTAGAGATAGTAAATTCTACTAGAGCATATACAAAACTGGAAAAGGTTATTATATTCTGAAGGAGAAAGTTGGCTGGCTTCTCTTATATAGACCAAGAATTACTGTCCATTTGTCATGAAAGACGGAGAAGAAATTAGACAGATTACCTGCTGGAGCCATGAGAACAATTGTGATCTTAATGTGGCTAGCTTTGAATAATAATTAAGGAACTTCATTTTGCCTGCATCACGTTAAGATTGCTTACCTTTCCCTAGCAATAATTCACTTTTTTAAAATGAGTTTTTTTTAAATGAGTTTGCCTGAAAACTAATTTGAGGTCACCAGACCTCTTCTGCTTGTTTTACTGTAATCGTTGACTAATGGTCACAGAGAAACAGAAATTTCGTTTGGATGTACCCTTGTTGAAACCTCATCAGTATATACTTTTGTCTGTATATCCTATCTGATGTAATCTGCAACACAAAACAAAAGATCATTCATCCTCAATCTTGTAGGAGATGAAAGAACTACTTGATTTCTGGTCAGAAGATATAGAATACAAACCACAGCATTTGCTGTATGATAATATATAGTATTTGAGGTGGGAGTCCAGATTAGGCATTGTAATTTATGAACCATGGTCTGTAGCTCAGTAAATGGGATTATTAACTATGACATATTCAATGTGAAAATAGAGACAGGATCAAAGAGAAGAATCTTGATCTTCTACTTGGAAAAGACAGCATCTAAGGAAATGAAGGGGATCATCCTTACAAGGTCAAAAGCAAGCAGGCCAAAACCAGAGTAATCCATTAGCAAAATGAGAAGGTAAAAACTGTTCTCCCATCCTCCCAAAAGAGAATGCCTTTAAGTTTGTTATGCTGTTGGGTTGGGGGAAAAGAAAGAACAGAACTTTAGACTTTGATATTTCTATAAATCAGGTTTTTATCTAATGTATAGCATAGGATTCTTTTGTAAAGGCTTCATTCACTTTTCTGCAATTATCAGAAGCTCTGTGTGTCTTTGAATGCCTGTTTTATGGTTGCTTTCAATCAAGCATGGCTGGGAGAAGCCAGATGGGGGTCAATAGAACTCTTGACTGGGGCGTGTAATGGTTTGGATGGCTAAGAGTGAACATGCTGAAATTTACCCCAGGCGATATAGAGATACTGTATGATGGATCTAGTCCATCGCTTCCAGAAAGAATTTTTCAGGCCTTCAGCCCAGGATTTCATTTATTTATTTTTTCATATAAACAATGCTGCGCTTCAATGGTTAGATGGCCTAGCATTGGTATTTGAATATATATATATATCAGTGATGGCGAACCTTTTTTGGTTCGTGTGCCAAAAGGGGGGGAGTGCAGGGGGTCATGCGTGTGCATGCCCACACCCATAATTCCATGCGCCCCCCCCGTGCATGCGCACGTGACCGCTCCTGGCACGCAATGGCACGCCCTTTTTCGCTCTCCCCAGGCTCCAGAGCCTTTCTAGGAGCCTGGGGAGGTCGAAAACGGCCTTCCCCACCCCTCCGGAGGCAGAAAATGGCCCATTTGCCAACTTACGGTTGAACCAGAAGGCCCGTTTTTTTGCTCTCCCCAAACTCCAGAGCCTTTCTAGGAGCCTGGGGAGGGCAAAAACGGCCTTCCCCACCCCCTCCGGAGACTGGAAACAGCCTGTTTCCAGACTCCCAGTGGGCCCAGAAGGCCCGAAAATCAGCTGCCCGGCGTGCGCATGTGTGCCGGACCTGAGCTCGCATGCCCACCGATATGGCTCTGTGTGCCACTTGTGGCACCCATGCCATAGGTTCGCCATCACGGATATATATTTTTAACATTGGTATTTTATTAATCTGGGTGAAATGTTAATATATATTACAAGTCCATGTTTGATGTGCCATGCACTAAATAAATAAATTTACAGGTTTTTGCACACTTCAAAAACATTTCAGAAATTGTGCTTCTGATTTTTCACAAGTGCAAGCTCAGCCCTCTTTCTTCAGTCCTTTCCAGGTTTCTGCAGGTGCCTAAAAACATAGAATCCCCTTAATAAGCAAAAGCCCAAAGCAGCTGCGCCTTTTTTCAGTATGAAAATCTGAAAAAAGTCAGGGTACTTTAATTAATACCACGATAGTCTCTGTTCACAAGATCTGAAATATTTTGTTTGAATCAGTTTTAAATTGGACAGGCAGTCTAGGTGGGATTATACCTCTGAAGAACCAAATATGCAGGTCACCCGTATAAACTTGATTCCTCTCATAAGTCACCATCTGAGGCACAATTTACCTCCTCACTTCTCAAAATAAGTAGAAAAATGACAGAAGGAATGAGGGCCAATTTAATAATACTTCCCAGTTGTAAAACATTAATTCGGTTAACCCATACGAAGCCCCACTTATTACATGCCTTCAGATGGATCCTAAAATCTTATTTACGCTATTCACTTAAATGGCCGTTTCCTGATTTTTATTTCTGATTTGATTATATTGTTCTGTTTTCGTTGTTTTTATTATATTCTATGCTTCTATGTTTTTCGTACGTTGTCTTGGGGGAAATTACAGGGTGACTTATACAAGTTTAAAATAAGTAACCAAAAATTCTCCTATTCTCTGGACTTTTACTCCAGAGACCCTGTGAGAAGCAGAACTATTTCTTTTGCTCCTGCTCTGTTGCTTAATACATTTTGTTTTTTCAGACGGTGTTAGCTAAGGAAAGAAATTCATGTACTATCATTTCAGGGCCTGTCTGTAGTATTGTTGTTACCTATCTCTGACATCCCAATTTAAGGCTCGTTTGGGATTCAATAGTCAGGCAAGAAATAATGCAAGCCTTACTGAAACAAGAGTTCCTCCCGTAGCTCCTGCCCATCCAAACGTCCCAAAGACTGGGTACAAAGCAGTAGTAAGGGATATTTGGGTCAAACTTAAAAGTAAATCTGTCTCAATTATGGGCACACTTCCATTCAGTGCTCTTGGCATGATAGTTTGCCCCAGTCTTCTTCCAGAATGGGTTTTGTCTATAACGATTCTCTAAAACAGAAGTACTTTATATGTAATATCTAGCTGCAGAAAAAAAATCACATTAGATAACAGGAGTAGCCCTCAGTAAATGCAGAATAAATTATAGCTAAGGGTGTTGAAATCTGAATAGACAAAAACACTTTAATTCTCTCTCCTCTATTGAACAAATCATCCAGATGTAGCACCAGCAGCAAATTGTTAGCAGGCCAAACAATTACACTCCTCCCTCTTACACTAAAGGGAAAAGTCATTTTCCTCTTAATGTTTTATAGAAGGGATATTTCCATACATAAATGTGCTTATATTTGCTGGACTAAATTCAGATGTGTATTCCCCGGAGCCACATCTGATTCCTTGGAGTTTCCTTCTGATCTTTCTCAAGAACCTAGATATTACCACTTGCGTAAAACAAAACAGATTCTCTCAGTTCTGAGAAGAAGAACTTGTGAGTGAATGGGAAACACCCAAAATGGGGCAGAAACATAAATTGCATGGATCACCACACCCAATATTCCTGATAACAATTCTATCGTTGATACACTCCATGTATCTTGTAATTAGCAAACTCTGAGTTATCAGAGTGGTAAAAATAAAAAGCAAATAATGCTCAGAAAGCTTTAAAATATGTCTCTGATACAGAACAAAAGCATAAAACTATTATAACTTGCACAAAATTTGAAATTACCATGCTCTAAGTCAGGGGTGTCAAATCGAGGCCCGCGGGCCGGATGCGTCACGTGCTGGCTCCGCCCCCCCTCGCCCGGTTTAGTGAAGAGGAAAAAAGTCCTGATACGTCACGTGACACTGCCATGACGACACAAGTTTGACACCCCTGCTCTAAGTCTAAGCCTTGTTTGTCTTATTCTGGAGCTTGTTTCTCACAGTAAGCATCACAGTTCTTCCTGGAGATCATCAGCTTGAGAATTATATTCTTAATATTGTAAATGCATTTATGCTTCGACAAAGTTTTGGAGTGTTCATAATTATTGGAAATCAAATAGATTTGGTAATTTGACTAATACAAGAATATCTGCAGGAAGGCGCAGCTGGGTATTAGATTTACTGTTTTCCCATATTTGTCATATAATCCATTCTTGAAGATGTACTTAAAAGTAAGTTAGCAACTATTCTCACAGGGATACAAAATAACATCTAGGTCAGGGGTCAGCAACCTGCGGCTCTGGAGCCACATGTGGCTCTTTCATCCCTTTGCTGCGGCTCCCTGTCACCGATCGGCACCACAATTTAGAGAGAAGCTTCTGGTTGGGGGGGGAAGTAGGGCGTGCCAGGAGGAGACTCTATGGCAAGGGGCGGGTTTTCCGGTTAGCTCCACAATTGATAGGGCTTTCGGTTAGGACTGATAGAGGAAAAAGGACACCGCGCTAGAAGGAGACTATGGTGGGGGAACCGGACTTCCAGTCGGCTCCAGAATTGAACGGGGGGCTTCCAGTTAGGACCTTTGTGGCTCTTTGAGTGTTTAAGGTTGCCGACCCCTGATCTAGGTGAATGCCACTCATAACGTTTTTCAGTTCATATTCTCATGATAATAACATCCACTGGAGTAACCAAGACCTTATTAAATTCAAATCACAAGATAAATCTTTCTGTGTTGTTTCAAATAAATAAGATTTAAAGATGAATACTATACATACATTATACATTCTATAAGAGACAAGGTGGCGCAGTGGTTAGAGTGCAGCACTGCAGGCTACTTCAGCTGACTCCTAGCTGCAGTTCAGCTGTTCAAATCTCACTGGCTCAAGGTTGACTCAGCCTTCCATCCTTCTGAGGTCAGTAAAATGAGGACCCAGATTGTTGGGGGCAATATGCTGACTTGGTAAACTGCTTAGAGAGGACTGTAAAGCACTATGAAGCAGTATATAAGTCTAAATGCTAGTGCTATTGCTATTCTCATAGTCTCACAAATGTTTCCATATGGGATTTTAGCCCACGGTGCTAAAGAAAATAATTGAAATAATTAAACATGAGTAATAATTTGCTAATGTTTGCTCATCTTTAATATTTTTGGGAGAGATGGAGGTTTACAGGGTGATAACGTGAAATGACTAAAGGGATGAATTAAAATTGGTGGTTCAAAGATTGCATATGGCTGGGCTAAGTTTTCTCAGGTACATTAGGAACACTGGGAATGTTGCCTTGCTTCTTTGTTGCTGATATTGTGTATTGGAATCAGATATAAGCACAAATATAAATACCAGGCAGTGACTGCAAATCATTAAGGAACTGTTCAGCAATGTTTTTATGGTATGTGCTTAGAAAATAAACATCCGATAACATGGGAAGACATGGGAAAAGTAGTAGATAAGGGTCTACACGGAAGACCCAGTGTTGATGTCAAAGCAGGGTTTCTACAGGACGCCTTGTTTGATTGTCCTCATTGAAGGTGTAGGACAATTCAAGCTAAATCTTTCTGCTGATCACTGCACAGTGGTGACCTAGTTATGCAGGTAGTCCTCAACTTATGACCACAATTGACCCCCAAATTTATATTGTTGTGAGAAATTTGAGCTTTGCCCCATTTTACAACTTTTCCTGCCACATTTGTTAAGTGAATCACTGCAGCTGTTAAATTAGCAACATGATTGTTAAGTGAATCTGGTTTCCTCATTGACTTTGCTTGTCAGAAGATCACAAAAGGAGATCACATGACTCAAGGACACTGCAACCATCTCATAAATATGAGTCAATTATCAAGCATCCAAACGTAAATCACATGACCATGGGGATGCTACAATGGTCATATAAGTGTGAAAAGTCACTTTTTTCAGTAGACTTAGAACGGTCAATAATAATAATAATAATAATAATAATAATAATAATAATAATAATAATAATAATAATAATAATAATAATAATAATAATAATAATAATAATAATAACAACAACAACAACAACAACAACAACAACAACAACAGAGTTGGAAGGGACCTTGGAGGTCTTCTAGTCAAACCCCCTGCTTAGGCAGGAAACCCTACACTACTTCAGACAGATGGTTATCCAACATCTTCTACCTGTACTTCATTAATTGTATCCTATCTTACTCCTAGGAAGAGTGGGGTTGGGGGAGAATTAAAAAAAAGATTCGGTATACATCGGTTCAATTAAATGGAGAAAATCACATGTTCTAATTAAGAGCTGTAAGTACAATTGTGGAAAAAGTTAATTGATCTGATGTACTAATAAATTAGTTTTCTGAATCTGAGTTACATGAGTTACTAAGCCATTAATTTAAATTGTTACTCCAATTACAGCAAAATGCAACTTAGTTAGGACTGTCTAAAATGGCTAATTTGTACAGATGCAGAAGCAATATAATTGTGAGAAGGAATTTATACACAGCTACCAAAATGTACTTGAGAGACTAATGATTGAGATAGCACCAGTCTATTTTTTCAGTGTCTCACTAACATCCCCATCTACTAAGTCTACAAAATTAGCAACTTATTTAGGTTGCAGGATTACCAAGACAATTGTTATAATAAAAAAATCAATTAAGGCTTCTTGTTTAAAATACAGCCCACATGCACTGTAGTATATGATCCTTCTCACTGAATTACAGAGGGACAACCCAAAAAGTAGATGAAGGGGGATTGTTGGCATCACTTTTCAGACTGATTTGTAGATGGATTGGATTTTTCATATCAATACACTAATATAACCCTCAGTGTGTCAGGCAGTGATTTTATATTGCCTGTTACATGTATATGCAGGGGAGATGCATCCCTATCAAATATAATGGTTTATTCCTGAGCACGTGATTAATATGTTCCTAGTACGCATGTGTACATTCTTTTCTTTTGTTCCTCCCTTTCTCTTCAGCTTCTGTAAGAAGCAAGACCTGTTTTATAGCCAAGATGTGATTTATTATTTTTGTACCGAAATAAATATTTTATACCTTAGCATTTAAACTGCGGTTTCTTTTTATAATGTCAGAGTTTCAGGAAAAGATCTATTTCGCCTCTGATGAGAGTAATTCTTATCTAACACAGTGGTACCCAAAGACAGACAGTATATCCATAGTAAAATAAGATACATAAAGATGATACTAAAAATAATAAAAACAAACCCCCCAAAGTTGAGGCAAGATATAAAAAATGCCTATGGTGTTAGCTAACTTGTCAAAGATCCTCCAGAAGAGACACGTTTCTAGAAGGTCCAAAGGATTCGGATAAATCTAACTTGCCAGGGAAGGGAGGATGTCACAAAACACGAGAGGCTTAACAGAAAAACATCCTTTCATAATGTCAGCCTCCAATGATCTTACCACCATAGGAATTACAAGCAACTTGTCCCAGGATTGGACAAGTATTGGAGAGGTCAATTCTACTTGAAAGACTTGTCTTTGAGGTAGACAAAGTCAGAAAACAGACCTTGCATGAACTGCTGGAACTCTACTTATTCAGAGTTGCTAGGAGTCAAAAATGGTTTGATGGCACATAATCAAACAATAATAGCAGAAGTTTGAAAATTAGAAAGAGTCAGGGGTGAAATTCAAAATTTTTCCCTACCAGTTCTGTGGGCGTGGCTTGGTGGGTGTTAAGTTCTGGTACTGAAGAGGCTGGAGGCAGTATAGTGACTAACAGCTCTTTATTGAATACAGTCAGATCCAGCAAAGGAACCAGCCTGACAGCTCTCTCTTATATAGAGGGCTGCTGGCTGGTTCAATCAATCAGCGATCTCCATTTTCCCGCTCTGCAAAGCGGACCTTGGTGTAAACAGTTTAACTCCAGATTCAACCTTAATACATAACAGTGGGCATGGCAAGGAAAGGATACTGCAAAATCTCCATTCCCTCCCCACTCCTGGGGGAAGGATATTGCAAAATCTCCATTCCCACCCCACTCTGGGGCCAGCCAGAGGTGGTATTTGCCCATTCTCCGAACTACTCAAAATTTCCGCTACCAGTTCTCCAGAACCTGTCAGAACTTGCTGAATTTCACCCCTGGAAAGAGTCCATCTTAAGAAAGGCAATCTTGAATTTTTTTTTCTTCACCCACTCCTCTCTGTCTGGGTTATGTTTACATAATGGTCCCTGAATTCCTTCTTCAGGCCCATCTTGGTTCTCCTCTACAGCTCTTAAGTTAAATTGAACGCAGATGCCTACTAGAAGCCAATGCAAGACCTACAGCAAGAGATGAGTAATATGGGCCTCCTCATTTTTATGCCTATAGAAGAGAAACAAGTGTAAGTTAGGGAAAACTACAATTTTATAGATCAAGGTACTGGATCTATATGCAAGGTACTGCATACAAGAAGTGATAGGCACAGGGTAGACAAACAAGAAGAAATATCCATGTACACTTATATATTATGCAGTATATTAGAATTGATTTCAGCAGAAGAGATATCAAAGAGATGGTTTAACAATGTGGCAAACTAATCGAGTGTGTTTTTAACAGTTTTACAAAATATTAATATTAACGTAATTGAAAACTCCTTACTGAGACAATCAATCAATGTGGAGAATGGAAAGTCTTTCACTAAATATTGGAGATGAAATACCAAGGAATTTTGTACAACAAAATGATATTGATTTAAGGGGAAACATGTAAATGTTATGCTGTATATAAAAATTAGCTTTGAAATTCTTCTGCTTCTTTTCTCAGAATCAATCCTATTATTGACACAATAGTAAAGACACACAAGTACAGGTAGTCCTCAACTTATGACCATAATTACGCTTGGAATTATGGTCATAAGTCATTGGGATCATAAGTCAAGACATCACATGACCAGACCCGATGTTTTGACATTTTTTGAAGTGGTTATCAAATGAACATCACAGTCGTTAAGTGAATGCCATAGTCATTTAGTAAATCCATTTCTCCTAATGGGGTTGTGAAATAAACTCTGGACGCTGGCAAAAAAAGTTACAAGTTGTGGTCACAAGACTGTGGGATGCTGCAAACAGTCATAAAGGTGAGCAGAATGTCAAATGCCCAAAATGTGATCATGTGACTGTTGTAAGTTCATAAAATGGGTGATAAGTGGCTCTGGGGAGGTCTGTTGTAACTTTGAACAGTTGTTAAGCAGTCCATAACATACAACCACAGTTGGGATCAGCAACTTCTTTTGCTAAACAAAGCGGTCATTAAATACGTTACATCCTATTTTACAACCTTTTTTTTAACTGTGGTCCTTAAACAAATCACATGGCTGTTAAGTGAACCCAGTTTTCCCCATTAATTTTGCTTCTCGCAAAATGCCTTGGAAGGTCCCAAATGGCAATCATATCATTCTACAACCATTGTAAATACACACCAGTTTGCCAGATGCCCAAATCTTCATCCCATGTCTGTGGGGAAATTGCAAGAGTTGTAAGTGTGAGGGCCAGCCATACGTCATTATAACTTCAAATGGTCATTAAAGGAATAGTCACAATTTGAGGACTTACGGCTTTGCTACCTGTATAGATAAACCAGGGCGATGTGTTGCTTAAATTGCAAGGCCTTTTCAAATAGTCTCTCCTTTTTCTTTTCATCCAGTCAAGAAAAAATGGATTTAACAGCAAGATGTCTATGGAAACACGTAGACAGGGCAGGGAGGGATGTAAAGGCCAACTTCTGTATATTAACCATTAACTCAACTCATCCCTCCATGAACTTTTCTTATCTAATGAATAATTGCCATTATTGTAGAGAGTGACATCAATCAAGTGTGTATTGATCAATGATGCACCTCCACCTTTCCATCTTCAACTAACTGCCACTCAGACTCATATACCTAGGCTTATTGATTGTAGCTAAGTAAACAGTTCAAGGAAAAACCTCAAAGTTAACATTTTGGATAAATTTAAAAGGGGGTTGCACTGTTCCCTGAATGAGATATAGGCAGCCACATCTAGGACCAAATTTCATTTTCAGAATGGATCAAGCTGGAGAAAAAAGATAAGCTTGAGAATGATAATAATAATAATAATGATGATAACAACAGAGTTGGAAGGGACCTTGGAGGTCTTCTAGTCCAACCCCCTGCCTAGGCAGGAAACCCTACACCACTTCAGACAAATGGTTATCCAACATCTTCTTAAAAACTTCCTGTTTTGGACCATTCACAACTTCTGGAGGCAAGCTGTTCCACTGATTAATTGTTCTAACTGTCAGGAAATTTCTCCTTAGTTCTAAGTTGCTTCTCTCCTTAATTAGTTTCCACCCATTGCTTTTTGTTCTACCCCCAGGTGCTTTGGAGAATAGTTTGACTCTGTGAGATGCAAATACTGCTCAAAATCCCTATGAACTTTACATTGTTAGACTTTCCCAGCACTGACTCCTCCAGATGTGCAAGCCAATAACAGCTGTGCCACCTCTGTGCCTGACATTGGTTACAGTGAGAATTAATGTGACAGGCCCACTGTTCTTTCATCCCACGTGTGCCTTTTCCATAGACTCTATTGAATTTAATCAACTAGTTATAATGTAGTTCCAGGAGCATGCCATGTCTCACAAAACAAATTACTACCTGACTATAATTAAAGCAGTGTAACAGGCTGATACAGTTCCAGACTTGATGCTTGCTATATTGCTCCTCTGCTGTTATTAAAAACCTAATCTAATCTATTTGCTAAAGCAACCGATGAGCAACTGTGACTTGTTCTAGTTGATGAAACATTCTTGTAGCCAATAAAATAATAATGCAAGTTTTTTCTTGGGGGAGTGAATCCCCCCCCCCCATCCATAGGTACTTGAAATAATAAAATAGAAAACAGATTTCTATTGGGATTATTTATTTGATCCTTACAATGCTTCCTCTGTATCCTTTAAGATTGCATCCATAATATTTAGCATAAATGAAATGCCAGCTTTTTATAGATCGTTTCTGTTTCAGTTCTAAAGTTGCACTGAGCATGAGCAGAGAACTGAAGAAGCTTCATGGATAAGAAGCAAAACATCTTCAAGAAAAGAAAACAAAGGAAGTCCAGTTGCCTTTTGGAAAGCATCTTTGGGGCGAGCAGTGAATTGCATCATCCCAAAATTCATAAAAGATGCTTACTTTTTTCTATGCAAGGAAAACCGTAGTTACCAACCCTGCAATCCCCTTGTCAGGTCCAGAAGAGAAGCAAATAAAATTCTCTTGCTAACATGTTACAGCAGAGAGGCAGTGGCCATGTTCAGGGGTGGGTTCCACTTACCTTCGCCACTGGTTCACATCGTGACTTTTGCGCACGCGCACTTGCTCCACTCGCTCGTGCGCACGCGTCCCCTTGTGCAATTTGGCTTCTGCGCATGCTCAGAAGCAGGAATGAGCCTGAAACACAGCTGAGGAGCTCATCAGCTGTGCTTCGGGTGAAGAAATAAAAGTCAGAATTCACCGGCGGGTGGGCGGGCCCTTTTTCAAGCCATGGAAGGGGAAAAATTTGCATAAAATCCCCAAAAAAAGATGGCGGCACGCACGGACCGTCACCAACAGTGGCGTCACCAGCGGGTCACTACCGGTTCGGGTGATCCGGTCCGAACCTGGAGGAACCCACCCCTGGCCATGTTATGGTATACTGAAGATTATCCTCCCAAAGCAACAAAGTCGGGCCCATCTGAAGAGAAGGCTTGATAAGTTTTAAAGGGATTAATGGGTGTCTCCGATATTGTCAGAACTTTTGTTTGTTTGTTAAATGTATATGCTGCCCATCTCACTGTCAATCAACTCTGAGTGAGTTAAGGCAACCATTTTGCATTTTAAAAATGTATAACCACTCCAGAACACAACACATCCTTTTTTCTTTTTCTTTTTCCTTCTTTTTTGGTCTATCTGCTGGGCAGGAGGGAAAAATTGTGTTTTGAGGCCACAAAAGGGATGCTGCACATGGCCTTGAATCATACATGTTGATCCCCTATTCTAGGAAGAGTTGGGTCAGCTAAAATAGTGCCATAGCGTAATAAGCACAGACAGGACTACAGCTTGTGTTTAATTCAATTTATAGAAGCACAGATAATTGAAATTATGCTGGGATCATCAAAAGAGGCCTCTGTCATACAACATTGCTTGAGTTAGTAATTTGCCAAATGAGAATTTGTTAGGAAACAATTCTATGGGCTTTTCCAATTGTTCATTAGACCTGGGTAGAAGTATGTCATTGATGCACTGACCTTATGCCCACTTTACCCATGGAGATTGGAATTAAGGCTAAGTGAATTTTTTTTAAAAAAGAACTTTTTCATCACAGTGGAGGGTGAATGAGAAATCTAGCTACTTGATTTGTCCTTTTTACTGCCAATATCAAGTGTTTCTTTCTTCTGGTTATAACAGATATTCAGTTGAGGACTGCCTTCTCTTTTGAACACCAAGGGACCTTGCATAAGGAGAAGAAGGAAGTTCTCATTCGATTCCTGAAACACAACTAGGGCTAGTTTGCCTTACAATCCAGGGGGTTTGTGGCCTATGGAGTTCCCAAAACCAGCTTTACTCCCCACTCCTCTCCTCCCTCAACATTTTCTGAAAAAATTAATGGGCTGGGTATGGTTGATGTGTTGTTCTTTCCTCTATTCAAGTTCTCTTCGATGAATAGAAAAAAACAACTTGTGGAGGAGCAAGTATAGAAAATGGTAGGGAGGGGAAACAGGTAGAAAGGGCAATTGGCTGGGGGGGGGGAACTAAGAAGAGACCACCCAAGGATTGATACGAAGTCTCAAGATTCCATCTTACTCAATACCTCCTAATTCTGACTGTGCAACAACTCCAACCTCGTTCATGACAACAATAGAACCTCTAAGAGTCTAGTCCTTATAAGACCTTCATATTAACTTTTATTTTATTTATTTATTTTGTCAACACGTGTACAAGATAACAGGTATGATATGAACATAAACAAAAGCAAAGTATGTATAGGTAAAAATTAGACAATAGGACAGAAGGACAGGGACGGTAGGCACGATGGTGCGCTTATGCACGCCCCTTACAGACCTCTTAGGAATGGGGTGAGGTCAACTGTAGACAGTCTAAGGTTAAAGTTTTTGGGGTTAGGGGAAGAAACCACAGAGTAAGGTAGTGCATTCAAGGCACTGATTATTCTGTTGCTGAAGTCGTATTTTCTGCAGTCGAGTTTTGAGCGGTTTACATTGAGTTTAAATCTATTGTGTGCTCTTGTATTGTTGCGGTTGAAGCTGAAGTATTCATTGACAGGTAGGACATTGTGGCAGATGATGTTATGAACTACATTTAGATCAGATCGAAGGCGACGTAGCTCTAAGTTGTCTAAGCCTAAAATTTCAAGTCTGGTGGAATAAGGAATTCTGTTGCGAGTAGAAGAGTGGAGGACTCTTCTTGTGAAGTATTTCTGGACTCTCTCAATTGTATTTATGTCCAATATGTAGTGCGGGTTCCAGACAGGTGAGCTGTATTCAAGGATTGGTCTGGCAAATGTTTTGTATGCTCTGGTTAGCAGAGTAATATTGCCAGAGAAGAAGGTACGCAAGATTAGGTTGACAACTCTTAGTGCCTTTTTGGCAATGTTGTTACAATGGGCTCTGGCACTTAGGTCATTAGATATGAGTACTCCAAGGTCTTTAATAGAGTGAGGGTCGTCTACAAGGTCGTGTCCTCCAAGTTTATATTTTGTGTTTGGATTCTTTTTGCCAATGTGTAAGACAGAGCATTTGTTTGTTGAGATTTGTAGTTGCCAGAATGAAATTCTAGGAATTTCATTGTCTCCCTACTTTCATGCTTCAAATTTCCACCCTCTTCAGATATTTCAGATATTTCACCAACAGGAGGGGGGAAAACATGGAACTAGGCTTAATTGTATCTTGGCTTTACTCTAATTCCAACCAGGGATGCACCATTTGAAAAAAGAGAGCTAGGCATTAAAGAGAACAGAAAGTAAGTAAGCTGTAAAAGAAAAGCTCTCCGGATTTAAAGTTGTTAAGAAACAGTATTGTTTCAGCATTTTCCTATCTTCTCTCTACTTCTTTCCAGGTTTCTCATAAAAAACAAGCCAAGTAGCCAGCAGTTACTTTGAAAACTCTCATAAATGAATTGCTTAATGAAGTGACACATTGTACAGCCATTACTGAAGTATTCTACTGCACAAAACTACTGTACCATAACTATCAAGCTGTAGAAATAAAGTTAAAAAGGAATGGAAAAGCACAACACACAGTAATAACCCAAGAGACAGTAATTAGGTAATCAAATGAGGGAGAAAGATACAGTATATCCAAGCAAAAGCTTAAACTCAGTTACCATACCAAGCGTTAGCAAATAAATATTAAAACTATTAACAAAGCAGTGTTTGAGCATGTACATATTTTTAAAGCTTGTCTAGAAAAATGCTGCTCATCTATAAACTGCCATTCTTGATTAAGAGTTTAAGTCAATCCCATCTTATTTAATCAACAAATGGAAAAGCAAACCTATGATGCATGACTGCTCGTATGGACTATAACCTGAAAGTAGCAAATAAAATGCATAGTCATATTACTCACAGATTATAGCACACCCAGAGATGATGCATTGCACAACTTGTTTTTTAAATGATGCATTTTGGATACATGTATTGTTATTTTCATTTAAAACAGAAATCGAGCCCCAATGCGGGCCCTTTAAAAAGTCTTCTCATTTAATCAGAAAAATCTTGCATTACAGTATTCTTTATATACAAGGTACAAGATAAAATCCTACCCATCTCTAGGTATTAGGAATTACTCCCAGGTAATTGTGTCTCATGCCATATGTCTATGGAGATTGTCTCTCCAGAACAGAACTGAGTTTAGAATGATTTATATATTTTTTTTCATATAGACACCAGAAGTCAAGTTCAGCTTTTCCTCCATTTTTTAATTAGTAACCTTTTACTTTTTTTTAACCTTTCATTTTCTGTCTAAATTTTTTGGTTATTTTGAGAGCTGAAACCTGGGATAAAAATAATTAAATAAATAAAATACCATAAATATCTGATAAAAAGATATGGGTTACAAATGTTAAATTTACGCAGGCTCAAAATTTGAGGGAAAATTTTTATAAAATGCTTTACAGATGGCACTTAGACCCCAAAAAATTGGCGTGTATGTATCCCAACTTACAGCCTAAATGTTGGAGATGTGAATGTGATGACGCTACATATTTTCATGTATGGTGGACTTGTAAAAAAATTAAGGCTTTCTGGATAAAAATCTGGTGGATTATACAAAATATTTTAAAGAAAAAAATTAAATTTACACCACAGTTTTTTCTACTGGGAATAACAACGGATTGTACACCTATAGAGACTAAGCTGATTCTGAATTTTATAACAGCTGCCAGATTGCTGATGGCACAATATTGGAAGAAGGAAGATATACCTACAATTGAAGAATGGACATTGAAAGTGACACATCTGGCCGAAATGGCTAAGGTTTCATCTTACCTTAAAGATTATTCAAATGAAAAATATGTGTTGGAATGGAGTAAGTGGACGGAATATATTCAGAAAAAGTTTCAGATTAATATAATTTAAATAGTATATTTTGTTTGCTGTTTGAAGAAATAATAGATTATACTTTCAAGCTTATGGATAACAAAGAGTTAAGAAAGGACAAGATATTTTTGAACTAACAATCTGTTTTAGTATTAGGTAATTTCATATTTTTTGTCTTGAACTTATACCTTGTGTTTTTCTCTGGGAAGTCCGGGAGGGGGGGAGGGGGGGAGGGGGAGGGGGGGGAGAAGGGGGGAGGGTGGATAGGGGGGGTAGAAAAGATAAAAACTGTATGTACTCTGTACTTGTAAAACTTTTCAATAAAAAAAATCTGATAAAAAATGTCTTGATTGATTATGGTTGATCATTTAAAGAAGAAGGGACTAAAGTCAGCTATGCACATTTTACTATGATTAAATAAATCACAAAATGTTATGAAAACAATAACACTGAAGTCAAGTAAATAAGGAAACAACATAGCTATTAGGAAAATGGGAGTGTTGCATGTCTAATACACAATTACAAGACAGTGAACTCATCTGTATATAAATCAGATTTATAACAATGGACGATGGTATTCTCCCCCAGGTTACAATAAAGCTACCAGATTATGAACTGCAACATGAGTGCGTTGATCACAGTTGAGCAAGTGGGTAATCAGGTGTGAGGATGGAAGGAAAATACTTAAATGCTACACAATGATTACCCAATATTTTTTCCTGAAACAGATAAGATGGTACAATATGGGATTCAATTCATTTTTTAAAAAATGCCTTATACATACAACAGAATGAACTTAAGAATGTTGGAATGAAAATTAAGGTCCCAGAGTGCAGAATGGTGGTCTGTGCTTGGTTCTCTTTTTAAAAAGTGAATATTAAAAATATATGTATATTATTATTATAGTTCATAGAAAGCTGTACAGGTTAAAAGAGCTTCATTAACACATTATTTCAATCCTAGAAAAAAATATTGTCTGATATGCAAGTTACTAGTACCAATACAGCAGTGGTGGGTTGTTACCGGTTCGCACCGGTTCTGAGAACCGGTAGCGATGGCAGCGGAAGGCTCCGCCCACCCGCCCAGACGTCATCAAAAACGCTCTGCACATGCACAGAAGTGTTGTGCGCACGCAAAGAGTGCACGCCCGCGTGCTCCCATTCCCGAACCGGTAGCAAAGGTAAGTGGAACACACTACTGCAATACAGTACTAGAATACTTGTACTGCCAAAAGTCAGAACGTACCCCTCCCTTTTTATTTTATTATGTCATTTCTAAAACCAACATCAAAAATAAGTCTGCTTTTATTAAAAGCAATTCCCAAGCAAGACAAATTAATGTAAACCAATAAAATCACAAATAATGCAAAAGTTAAGAATATAAAATGACAATGCAACAATTGCAACAGCTATATACTGAATACATACGGTATTTTTCAAATATTTTTGAACTATGTGCTGGTGTATAGTATTGTGTATACCATGGACAGCCAGAGCAATCAACAGAGAGGTACTGAACTGTATAAAACCAGAAAGATCACTAGAAGCCAAAATCACAAGACTACTTCTGATTTACTTTGGCCATGTCATGCATGCAAATTCATTGGACAAGTCAACGATGCTAGGAATGGTTAGTGGAGCAAGAAGAAGCAAAAGACATGCTGGCTTGATATCATCAAAGCTGATACAAAGATGAACATCCACGCTATGCTTGACAAGTTAGCATGGACAGCACTTACCTATAAAGTAGCCAAGACTGAATAGTTAAAACTATTACTATATGCTGAATGGCATAATAGGATATGTTCATCCCAAAATCAGTGTCAATATGTAAGACTTTAGCTAACACCAAAAGCTTATTAGACCTAGCAGTTAGGTAGGGAAATCTCTCGGCACTTGAATAAAAAAATATGCCCTCTTTCAGATTCCCGACTGAGTGTCTGGCAAATGAAATACCTTCAAAAGGCAACTCATCCATAATGTCCAGGCAGATACCAATCAGAGGTGGGTTCCTCCTGGTTTGGACTACTGCCTGAACTGGTAGTGACCCGCTAGTGACATCACGATGATGTCACGGAACCCGTTCAGTCGGTGCCGTCCGTGGGCGCCACCATCTGTTTTTTGAATATTTTTTTGAATTTTATTTTTCTTCTGAGCATGTGCAGAAGCTGGGTTTCCGGCACTGTGCATGCGATTACCATCTTGTTTTCAGCTTCTTTTATTATTATTTTTTTTTAAAAAAAATTAAATGTATTTTTTCTTCTGAGCATGGGCAGAAGCCGAGTTTCCAGCACTGTGCATGCGGTCGCAATCTTTTTGGCTTTTTTTAAAAAAAATTCCAGCACTGTGCATGCGATCACCATCTCTTTTTTCAGCTTCTTTTTAAATTATTATTATTATTATTATTAATTTTTTAAATTTATTTTTCTTCTGAGCATGTGCAGAAGCCGAGTTTCCAGCAATGTACATGCGGTCGCCATCTTGTTTTTGGCTTTTTTAAAAAAAATTCCAGCACTGTGCATGCGATCACCATCTTGTTTTCAGCTTCTTTTTTATTATTATTATTATTATTAATTTTTTAAATTTATTTTTCTTCTGAGCATGTGCAGAAGCCGAGTTTCCAGCAATGTACATGCAGTCGCCATCTTGTTTTTGGCTTTAAAAAAAAAATTCCAGCACTGTGCATGCGATCACCATCTTGTTTTTGGCTTCTTTTATTATTATTATTATTATTATTATTATTAATTTTTTTAATTCATTTTTTCTTTTGAGCATGTGCAGAAGCCGAGTTTCCGGCACTATGCATGCAGTCGCCATCTTGTTTTTGGCTTTTTAAAAAAATATTCCGGGACTGCGCATGCGATCACCATCTTGTTTTCGGCTTCTTTTTTATTATTATTTTTTTTAATTTTCAGGCACACCCACACAGCATGGGAGGAAGCAAACCAGCAGTGAGGTAAGTTAGAACTCACCCCTGATACCAATGATCCATTAGATATTCAGGTCCTAAAATGCACATGGCTTTAGTTATAGACTAAACAATCCATAATCCTTTGAGTCCTCCTTTCAGAGATATTTCCTTACCAGATTCCTCAACGCCTTCAACAATGACAGAACTTCTCATGTACCACCTTCACTGGAAATGTATCCACCTTGAAAATAGCCCATGTTGAACTGTATAGCAGTCAAACATCAGCACAGGAAATATTTTATAATATTTTGTACTAGGTCATAATCTGTTTTTCTAATTTTATATCATAAAATGCTCTATAAAATTTGCCAAATTTCAATTCCATAGGGCCCAGATTTTGGACACATTGTTTAAGTTCGCTCGTTTGAGGTATCTTGGTTCAAAACCCTATGATGCACATTTTGCCCAGGTAATAAGTATGGGAATGAGAGTTTTAGTATGCTACACTACTAAATTCATACACACACCTTCCTCTTATCTTCCCTCTACAATCTCAATAGATTCATCCAAGTGTATCTCCTCCTATTGTTACCACAACCACCCTGTGAAATCGGTTGAATTGAGAACAGTTCATGTGTAATAAAGTATAGTAAAGTGAAGTCTAGAATCTAGTTCATCATTTTAGTGTTTAATACCACACTGCCTGTCATTCTTCATTGTTTATTGCAATGCAAATGTCCAGCTCATATCCCAAAGTTGCATAATTCATAAATGACTGTTGACTTCAGTTAGACATCTACTGTATATAGACCACTGTTTTATATTATGACTTAATATAAAGAAATAGACAACAAACTCTATGTGGCTTTTGTTAGTTTTGAAGGGACCTTCCATTTGTTCTTGTCGAGATGTGATAGTTTTTTGTTCATGCAGCAACTGAAGCTGATATCCCGAACAAGAGCATCCACAAGGAATATCAGATCTCTGAATGGATATACCATTAAAAAATATCCCATTGCTATGTGTTTGTAAACCCAGCAGCCTTTCTTGGATAATTTGAAAGGGAGGAAGGAAAGATCATCATTTCTCCTTTGTTCCACCTTAAATTAGATCAATAATGTGAATTTGAAGTGTTTATCAGAAGAAATAGAATATTTAACCAGTACAAAAGAACTTAAAATGGACTATCATTTCAGTGGACCAGCATTTCAGAATTTCTTCAATACTTAGCCCAGGGATGAGATGAGGTTATGCACTGGGACAGGGGTGGGTTCTACTTACCTTCCTTACCGTTTCGAGGTTGCGCCAGAAGTGCAGGTTTTGCTCCCGGGTTAAACTGGTCTGCGCATGAGCAGGAGGCTTTCGCATGTGCAGAGGGTTATTTTCGCATAAATTTGGCTTCGGTGGACGGATCTCAAACTGGAGGACCGGTTCGGGGGCGTATCCAGCCGGCCGTCGCTGCCGGTTCAGTGAATGGGGGGAAATTCCCGCTACCAGTTCTAGCGAACCGGTACGAACCGGCAGGAACCCACCTCTGCACTGGGAGCTCAAATATGGAGTGAGCTTCTTTATTTCCACCTTGACCTGTTACTATACATAGGATTTTTACAAGTTACAAGCAGCAAAAACCAAGAGAAAAAAGTGGGTATTTGTCCCAAGTTCTTATATGTATAGATGACATGTGCGTATAGATTAAAATTAGGAAAGATGCAACACCATCTCACCTGCAGAAGAACCACTTTCAAGAGGCCTGCCCGGCACCAAGGCTGCCTTCCTTTACTTGTCATTTAAGAACCTGGCTTTTTAAGAGTTGTTAATATTATCTCTGTTATTGCATTTTACTAGGATTCATGCATTTGCACATTTAACTCCTTTTCACCCCGCTTTGGACTCACTTTTGAACGTTCAAACCTTATCAATAAATAACAACCCAATTCATGCATTAAAATGTACGTATTCACAAAACTCTATATTGAAGTCTGGATAGTTTTTCAACCTTTACAAATAACATTTCCATAGCCTAGCAGAAGTGCTGCTCAATCTTTAAATATTTATCTTTTAATTCCCCTGCTTGTATGTATTTAGGAATGTTTTCATAAATACATCAATAACTGTCTTGTATGGCTCATTAAGGCAGCTTTTTATCCTTTAGTGTGAGTGTATAGTTTACAGCTGCCTGTGAATCACTTTTATTGGCCTCCATTAAGCATGCCCTTCAAACTGCAATTATTTGTCAGAATTTGGTATATACTTGAGCAGTCACAAACGAAATGAGCACAGAACAGATATGCAAGCATTTGGAAGCCAAAACTGGCATATCTCCAACAGTGCATCAAGCTATCATAAGCATGTATCAGAACAGATGTTCTTAGCAGTTCAGCCTGGCTGAGCAGACTCATGTGGGCTCAATCCTGAGATGAAATAAGATCCAGAGCTGGAGTAGGCATTTGGTATCTGTCATGAACATTTTCTGAGTGAATTCTAGCTCCATATGATGGCTCTTCCTCCTTCCCATTTGCTCCAATCTAACTTAATGATATAAAATTCAAGCAGCAATGGGAACTAATATAGATAATAATAACTAGAGAATTTTAATTAATCCATAAAGCGGCCATGATCTGACCGGAGGACAGATTAAAATATAGTGTAGCTAAGTCTTGACTACTACTTTCCAATGAATTGAGTGCTTATAAAGACGGGGAAGTTGCTGGTCGCTAAAAAGGGTCCTGGAGGGTATGAAGAGAAGGATGTAGCTGCCCCATGACATCTTTAGGTCATTAGATGTTATCCTTGACAGTGTGCTATCTTTGCTCTATGTACACTCTTCACACAGAGCGGGAACTAATTACCAAGGCTGTTTATTAGTGTCTCTTTTGATTGAGTTCATCTCTTGGTGACTTTGTGTATATGTCCATTTGGTTCTCTTGGCAGCAATACAGAAATAGTTTCATGGCTTTCTTTTAGGAAGTCCTTTCATCTTCTTATACTAGTCTGCAGATCCATAGTAGATTTTCACCCAAATATAAGGTGACCAGATTTTAATATTTGTAAAGCGGGACACCATTGATGGGGGGAGGGGTTCTAGGGGAGCAAGACTGGACGGGTCCGTCTCTCTTATCCTGCAGCTTTGTGCACCACCCCCCAAACACCCTCCCTTCATCGCAGCCCTTACCGCTGCCATGGCTCGCCTCTGCTGTGTCTGGCCCAGAGAGGGACAGCGGCAGGAGAAGGAAGAAAGCAAACCGCGGCTGTGGTGCTTCGGGAGGGCAGGTGATGAGGGTTCTTCACAGCCGCGTGCTGCCTCCGTTGCAGAAGCCGCCGCCAGCCAGCCGGGCAGCAGTCCTCCATGTGGGGAGACGGCCAGGCCTGCGCTTGGAAGAGGCTGCCACTCTCGCTGCCTGCTTTCTTCCTTCTCCCGCCGTGAAACAAAAGTGAACTGCGGCAGCACTGCTTTGGGAGGGCAGGCGGACATCTGCAGCCAGGCAGGGAGGGAGAGCAGCGAGAGCAGTGGCCCCTTCCAAGCACAGGCCTGGCCCTATACCCACCCGGGGGGCTGCCGCCCACCCACCCACCAGCAGCTTCCGCACCGCACTTGTAGTTGCATGGCCAGCCGGATTAACAGGTGTGCTGGGGACGCCTTGCCTGTGCTTGGTAAGGGCCGCTGCCCCTCTCACTGCCCTCCCTCCCCGCCTGGCAGGAGGAGGCAGGCGAGGCAGCAGGCAGAGGGGTGTGCAGGGCTCGGCTCGGCTGCTGAGCATGTAGGGCGCCCGCCCCAGCTCTCGGGCTGCTTCCCGCTTTGCGCAAATTCAAATTCAAAAGCAGGACTTTTTTGAAACGCCGCGGGACACGGGACAAATTATTAAAAAGCGGGACTGTCCCGCCAAAAGTGGGACGTCTGGTCACCTTACCCAAACACCTACCAGGCCTGACCTTGCTTAATAGTTTGTGATTAACCAAGATTGACTACACACTATCATCTACCTAGACATGGCTAGCTTATCCGCACTGAGCATCTTAACACACAAAGTGTCATTGTCATATTTTTTATCACCCATATCAGTGTTTAGTCTTTTTCTCATCAATTGGGCTACTATATAACATAAACAGATCGCAGTGTTCTTTTTCACATCAAGGACCACTCTATACATCATCAAAAATCTTTGCCAGCAGTCAAATGGAGAGATTTTCTTCTCAGGTTCACAGGACATAAGTTTCACTAATTGATTTCCTTATAATAGAACACATATCTTTAGAACTGGAAGTGACTTTCATTCTCTTCTTAGAAAAGTTGTAATGACCCAAATTTACTTAATCTTTTATTTTTCTCATCATCACTGAAGAGTGTTATGGTTTATTTTTAATTAACAAACTCACACACAGCTATTCTGACACTGGCTTAGGAGAAACCATGTAAAATGGATGTCTATGGAAATTCTCAGTCATCCAGGGCATGGTTGCCTCAAAGGTTTCCTCAAAGAAAAACTGATTTGTGTGAGATGGTTAATGATCATAGACCTCTTAGGATACTAAAAGAACATACCCAGAACAAATATGATTACTAAATAACACTGTGTCTTGTTTAGATACTGACAGATACTATCTAAACTTATAGAACAAAGACAAACAAAGCATAAAAATTCCTGAAATTTTTGCTGTTTAGTTCACTATATTAAAAATTGATGCTTCACATATATGCATAGTTCATATATAAGGGGGGAAATGCAAGGAATATGCATGTCTGAATATGCTTGATGAAGATAGCTGGAGTGAGTCAGAACTGACTAGAGAGGCATAGTAATTTTTCTCTCAATAAATATTGTGTTTATAAAATGCAGGCATGGTCAAGATCAAATAGAGTACGAGAGAAGTCAGTGCTAAATGAGTATTTTTAAAAAAAAATCAGTTATACATGTGCTTCAGTTTGATTAATGGCAGGATTGAAATATTCTGACAGATTGCTATAGAAATCAATATAATACCATTTCAAGAGCTGAATTTCTCCACTTAAAAAAGCCACAGGTGGCACAATATTAATTCTGTTCTATATTGTTACTTTCATATATGCATGTCATAAACAATTTGCTTTGTTCGTTCCTACAAACCATTATATCCACACAGAGAGGAGAGAGGGGGGTGAGATGCTTTGTGTTGGGATTTTTTTAGTACAGTACTCAAAATACGTTTAGGCTTTATTTACAGATTAAAAATTGCCATAGATATAATAACAACATATATCTTTTGCCCAAAAGATCCCATCAATAACTAGAAATAATCTAATAAAGATATTTCATGTGGAAGCGATTAAAAATAATGCATCTTTAAGGTTATTCCAAACTCTTGTAGTAATCAGCCCAAATGAACCAAACTTCATATCACAAACATGAGGACTCTGTAAAGGAGACCCAATCTCTCTCAGCCCATCAATCTGGGAAGCAGCAGTGTGGGGAAAAATAAATGTGATTGGGATATCAAATTGAAAAGCATGAGTGGGGGAAAAGCAGTCCATCAAATTGTGTGATTCTAAGCTATTTAAGTTGCTAAGAGTTAGCCTTAGCTCTTCAATCCAGAAGTCAGAGAAACACTACCAAGAAGAGCTGACTATGAAGCCCTCAGGATTACCCAGGAAGCAGTGGTGGGTTGCTTACCGGTTCGGACCGGTTCACGCGAGTCGGTGGCAGAAATTTGGTGCCGTTCACTGAACCGGTAGCGATGGCCGGCTTGCCATGCCCCTGAGCTGGCTCCCCTGTTGCCGCTGCTTGAAAGCGGCTGGCAACAAACCCTCTGTGCATGTGCATAGGCTTCTACGCATGCGCAGAGGGTCAGTGCCTGGATGTAACGTGCACATTACTTCTGACATGACACGTGCACTTCCGAACCAGTAGGAAAGATAAGAGAAACCCACCCCTGCCAGGAAGCCTGATATTGTACACACCATCAAGCCTCTTTTAATAGTACCAAGCAGTGATGGGTTCCTACCGGTGCGGTGTGGAGCACAGCTCCGGTAGGAGCCCGGTGATGACATCATTTTCTGGTGCTTCTCCGCATCCTGAGCTGTCAGGAAAAAGCCCCCCCCCACCCTTGTTTCAATACTGACCTTTATTCTTCCTCCGAAGCACAGCTGAGAAGCTCCTCAGCTGTGTTTCGGCTTGTAATGTCATCCTAAGCATGCACGGAAGTGAAATCACCCGATGGAATGCGAGTTCACTTCTGCGCATGCTCGCAATGCGCACCGGTAGCGAAAATAACCGGAACTCTCCGCTGGTACCAAGTGAGGTCAGATCTCACTAAATCTGACCTCTTTCTAAAAATGTCTGTATTAGATTCAGGTACTAAAACCTGTCTAGCTAGGGGGTACCACAACTGAATAGCAAGACAGAACAGATCATTCAAAACCCCTCTTTTGTGGTCCATTAGTAGGCTTGGGTTTTAAAGTAAAACTTCAATGTAAATTATCTAGGTTAACCTCTCCCTTGTAGACCAACAGATTTCAGATCAAATGTTTCCATAATTAATATAAAAATAAAACATCCTTTCCCTTTCATTGACTTGTGTCCAAAATATTAAATGGAGCTTAAGGGAACATTCCTCAGGCTTGGAAACAACCTGAAAGGGAGATAGCAGACATTTGCTTCCATCCCTTCCCTCAAATAATGCTACCCTGTGATCACAATTCCCCTAAATATTAAACAGTAGATAACACCACATAAGATAAGAACAAGCCAGTTGTAATTGAATGTGTGGATGGTTTTGGAGGATAAGGAGAAGAGATGTGCCTAGGAAACAATCAGAGAAGAGAGACAGAAACACGTGGTGGATTAACACTCGGAAGAAGACATTTAGGAATGATCTACCTTGATTGTTTGAGTGGTTAAAAGTGGAGGCAGGAAATTTGTACCCTTAAACTTGCAAGATTCTGTTAATGTAGTCTTACAATAAAGTAGAATTAGCTCATCTAGTTACATTTCCTATCTGGATTACTTGGGGGGGGAGCTGACACCAGTTCACATCAATCAAAGAATCACCAAACCATCCCCAACCAATCTAAGCAGAAGATGGATTCTCTTAGCATCCTCCAAGATTGTTTGCAAGTCAGCAATCGCTGCCACTCCATAAATCCTATGTCCACCAAGGAATAGCATCTCAAGCTAGAGTGTGATTTTTGCTGTCACCCTCATACTAAACCAAAGTAACTTATTCACTCTCATACTCTTAATATGTCAATGCTTTGCATATTTGGATCGTGGATCATGTTTAAACCTCATAGCAATAGCAATAGCACTTAGACTTATATACTGCTTCACAGTGCTTTACAGCCCTCTCTAAGCGGTTTACAGAGTTCAGCATATTGCCCCCAACAATCTGGGTCCTCATTTTACCGACCTCAGAAGGATGGAAGGCTGAGTCAACCTTGAGCCGGTGAGATTTGAACAGCTGAACTAGCAGTCACTGAAGTAGTTGCAGTGCTGCTTTTAACCACTGCGCCACCTCGGCCCCTCATCAGTGCCTATTAATCTGCTACTATGCTGCTTGCTTTAAATTACTTCTTATTGTTCTTTCATCCCTGGAGCTGGATTTTCTAATTGGGTCTAAAAGTCACCGAGTAAAAAAGGGCGTTGTTACTTACCTGAACGCCCATTCTCGTAGGGTGGCGCTAGCCTCCAAGATTGGGATGACCTCATCCATCAGCCAATCAGGACTGAGTCTGACCTCATATAAAAGCTGTCACTGTGCCATAATCCCCCTCTTGAGACGAAGGAGTAGGTCAGACCCATAGTTTATCCCCCACGCACACCTTCAGTTTGTACAACACCCAAAAGGGAGGGACTTGGAGGCTAGCGCCACCCTACGAGAATGGGCGTTCAGGTAAGTAACAACACCCTTTCTCCATAGTGGGTGGCGCTAGCCTCCAAGATTGGGACATACCAAAGCCGTATCGTCCCCTAGGGAGGGTTGTCACCATAGTCCGAGACCCCGTCAGGCGACCCTATGGTCTGCAAGACCCTGCGCCCAAAGTCCGCCTCAGCCGAGGCAAAGGAGTCTACTTTATAATGTCTGATAAAGGGCAACGGGGAAGACCACGTCGCCGCTCGGCAGAGTTCCTCCAAGGAGGCATTAGTAGTCCAAGCTGCCGTGGTGGCGGCACTGCGCGTCGAGTGCGCCGTCAGACGTGGCGGACGAGGCAGGTCCTGGTGTCGGTACACGTCCGCGATGACTGCACGTATCCAGCGACCGACCATCGCCGCTGAAGCCTTGCGACCCATGGACGAGGCGTGGAATCCCACGAACAAGGACTCTGAGCGGCGGAATGCCGCCGTGCGGACATTGTAGATTTTTATCGCCCGCCGGACATCGACAGCGTGCCATTTGCGCTCGGTCGGCGTTGTAGGTGGAGAGCAGAAGGAAGGAAGAACCACTTCCTGCGCCCTGTGGAAGTATGTATTGACCTTGGGTAGGAATGTGGGGTCAAGGCGAAGCACCACCCGGTCCGGATGAAAAATACAGAGATCGTCCCGGACGGATAGGGCTGCCAGTTCGGATATTCTCCGGGCTGAAGTGATCGCCACCAAAAAGGCAACCTTATGCGTAAGGTGCTGCAGCGAAACTGTCCGGAGCGGCTCGTAGGGGGCCTCGGTCAGTGCCAGAAGAACCTTCTGCAGGTCCCAGGTGGGGTACCTATGCACCACCGGAGGCGAGATATTGACCGCCGCCTTCAAGAAGCGAACAACTAAGGGGTGCGTTGACAAAGGCGCAGAAGAGTGGCAGGAAAGGACCGTTGAGAGCGCTGCCACCTGTCGCCACAAGGTGCTGGGCGAGAGGCCCTTGTTGAGGCCCGCTTGCAGAAATTGGAGGACCTGTATGACCGAAAGGTTGATCAGGTTAAAGCCGGCGCCGACACACCAATCGTGAAACGTCCGCCAGGTGGAGTTGTAGATGCGGATGGTGGAGGCCCGGCGTGAAGAAAGCAAAGTACGGATAATGCAGTCGGGGACCCCGCGAAGAGTTAGGGTGCGCCGCTCAAGCGCCAGGCGGTCAGTTGGAGCCACTGCGGATCCGGGTGTTGGACTGACCCCTGGGAGAGCGACGATGCGGTCTGCGGGATCCTCCAGGATGGGCCGGTCGAGAGCGACCTGAGGTCCGCGAACCATGCCCGCCGCGGCCAATGGGGGGCCAATAGGATCAGTTCCGCCTGCTCGTCTAGCATCTTCCTGATAACTCGGGGAATGAGTGGAAGGGGCGGAAATGCATAGAGCAGGCCGCTGGGCCATGGGCAACGGAGGGCGTCCGTGTCCATCGCGCCGGGTGTCCGATACCGCGTGATGAAGCGCGGGAGCTTGGCATTCAGCGGGGTCGCAAAGAGGTCGACCACCGGGTTGCCAAACCGGGCAGTCAGTTCCCGAAAAATGTCCGGGTGCAGGGCCCACTCCGCCGTGTCGACGTCGTGGCGGCTGAGCCAGTCCGCTGTGCGGTTCGACACCCCCAAGATGTGCTCCGCCCGGAGCGAGAGGAGGTGCCGTTCCGCCCAGAGGCCCAATTCCTTGGCCTCGGAGAGCAGGCGGCGTGAGACAGTCCCACCTTGCCTGTTGACATGGGCTTTGGTGGTCACGTTGTCCGTCAATAGGAGGACGTGTTGCCCAGTCAGGAGATGCTGGAATTGCCGGAGGCCCAGGGACTCCGCTCGTAGCTCCAGGAGGTTGATGCTGGCCGTTGACTCCGCTGCGGTCCAGGTGCCCTGCGCCACGTGAGACGATGTGTGAGCGCCCCACCCGTAGAGGCTGGCGTCCGATGTCACCGTCACCCGGCGAGGCTCGAGGAAGCTGGAACCCTTGCTGATCGCCGGGGACCGCCACCAATGCAGGGACCGCCGGACCGCCGTCGGGAGCTGTACTTTGGACGACGAGGTGGACTTGTTCGCCCGCTGAAACGGCAAAAGAAACCATTGTAGGTCTCTGGAGTGCAGTTGTGCCCAGGGTGTTATATGTATAGCGGATATCATCTTTCCCAACAGGGAGGACAGGAGGTTCAGAGGAACCCGCCCCTGTCCAAGAACCTGCTGGGTCAGAGAGGAGAGACTGAGTTGTCTGTCCTCCGACAGATACACCCTGCACTCCAGAGAGTCCACAATGGCCCCCAAGTGAGTGATGCGAGTGGAGGGAATCAAGTGGCTCTTCTCCAGGTTGAGGGAGAAGCCATGGTATTGCAGAACATCCATGGTGGTCTGCAGGTCCCATTCCGCGCGGGCCAGGGAAGACGACTGAATTAAAATGTCGTCGAGATAACACTGTATTCGAATCGGCATTGCCCTCAAGTGAGCTGCCAGGGCGGCCAGAATCTTTGTGAAAACCCTGGGTGCCGAAGAGAGGCCGAATGGCAGGGCCGAATACTGATAGTGTTCGTTATCATATGAAAACCGCAGGAACTTTTGGTGGGAAGGCCGAATTGGGACATGCAAATATGCCTCAGTGAGGTCGATGGAGCACATAAAGTCACCCTTACGGATGCCGTCCAATATGGACTGTAGAGTATGCATCTTAAATTTCTTGTACACCAAGAACTTATTAAGGCGCTTCAGGTCCAAGACCGCTCTCCACCCACCCGATGACTTCTCCACGAGGAACAAATTGGAATAGAATCCTTGCCCCCGCTGGTCCTCCGGGACCCGCTGGATGGCCTCAATCTCCAGCAGATGCTGGATGGCTTCAAACATCTGGGCCCGTTTCTGCGGGTTGGAGGACTGGGAGCACCTCATGAAGGAGTCGGGGGGAGTGGAGAGGAGATCTAAGGCGAGTCCGAGTGTTAGGGTCTCGCGAACCCAAGCGTCCGTAGTAATCTCCTCCCACCGCCTAGCAAAAAAACGTAGGCGACCCCCAATGGGAGAAGCTGGGTCCACTACTTGTAGCGGCGGTAGGGGCGACCACCTGCCTTCCGAAAAGGGCGCTTGGACTGCTGGTTGGAATTGGCCCTGTCCTGACCCTGAGTCTGACGGGGCGAGGCCCGCGATCTGTTTTGGTTATAGGAAGGCGCTCTATATTGGCGTCTGGGGAACGCTGGGGCAGGGTTCTGAGGCTTGGCCTGCGCCTTCCTAGTGGAGTTTGGCAAGACCTTGCGCTTGTCCTTAGTCTCGATGAGGTAGGGGTCAAGGGCCTCACCGAAAAGCGACTTGTGTGCCACTGGGGCCCCGGCTAGCCGCCACTTGAGACGACAGTCAGCGGGCCAGCTTCTAAGCCAGTGCATTCTGCGTGCAACCACTGACGTTCCCATGGCCCTAGCCGCAAACCGGGTGGCCTGGAGCGTGGCGTCCGAGGTGAACTGTGAGGCAGCAATGAGTTTGTTGATGTCCTGCCTTGCTCGGACGTCAGAAGGGGGCAGGTGTTCTTGAAGAGCCTTTAGCCAACTAATGGACGTCCGGCAAAAAAAGGACGCCGTCGCAGAAGCCCTGACCGCCCAAGCGGCCGCCTGGTGTGTCTTCTGCAGGGCTTGTTCTGTGCGTCTGTCCTCTGGGCGGAGCAATTCCTCTGAATCCCCGGGCATTTGTGCGGGTGAGTATAGAGCCTTAATGGCAGACTCCACCGGGGGACTGGCAGGTGTTGAGCCAGGGCGGAGGAAACATTGAAGAAGCGCTTGTCCGCCGCAGAGGGGGCGACGCCGGCTGTCGGGGAAGTCCACTGCTTCAGCACTGATTCTACGAACAGCTTGGGGGCGGGCACGACCTCAACCTGAGAGGTGGTCTCCTCAAAGAGGGGGTCCTCCGGTTCCTCTCCGGCCGGTGTCTGGTCCTTTGAGGAAAACTTGGCCGTGGCCCTGGCCTTATGGAGCAACGATTTGAATAAGGCAGGGTTGAATAAACCAGTGACCACTGGTGCCTCAGGAGCGAGGTCCTCATCCTCAGAGAGTTCCAAGTCCGCCTCACCCTTTGGCTCATCCTGAGCGTGGAGAGACAGCGGGGACCCTTGATCAGCGTCGGCCATTGGTGATGATGGGCCAGCTGCTGGATGGGCCGGTGGGGTGGGCCGAGGTGACTGGACGACCGGTGGAGGGGGGGTGCAGCCTGGGCTACGTGCCTCATGCCCGCCTCTATGCCCTGGGCGATCGCTGCCTGAATCAGGGCCTGTACCTCTGGGCTGTAGAACTGAGTGTGTGAGGCAGTGGGTGGTGGAACCTCAGCGCTGCTTGCCCCTGGTCTGGGGTCCTCCCAGATATCATCCTCCCCCAGGCACAGATCCGGATTGTCCAGGGAAAGGGTGCCTGATGAGCGCCTGTCCCTCTGGACAGAGTTGCCAGAGGGCTCATGGTGCGCAATGGGAGGTGCAGCAGCAGGGGGCGGCATGGAGCGAGCTGTGTCCTTGGGAGCCTTGTCTCTGTCCTTACCAGAGCGACTGCTCTTGGATGAAGAGCCGGTCCTGTCCTGGTCCTGCCTGAGGGGGGAGCGATCCCGATGGCCAGTTGAGGAGGAAGAGGCCTTGGCCGTCCCACCCTCCTTATCCTTGGCCTGCCTGGGCTTATTTTTGCCCGAGGTGGCCTTCTCTGACATGCCGGCTGAGGCTGAATTGCCGGAAGAAGAGGCAGAGAGGAGGGCGCTTTTACGGCCCAAAGAGCTCCGTCCGCCGGTCTGCAGGGTGCCGCGGCTACGAGGGGCTCTGTCGCTCTTGCCGAGATCCCCTGGGTCCGTCTTCTGTGGTCGGCGAGTGAGAAGGGGGCCGCCGCGGTGGATTAAAGCTCCCGGGAGCCACGGGCCAGCTGGGGAGCGGACGCGTCACAGGGAGATTCCCTGTGACGCGGGCGGGCGAACTGCGGCTGCGCACAAAGGCACGGAGGCTGTCTGTCGGCCTGGGGCCTTCCCGGAGGCCTGCTGCGATGACGAGCCCCCGGAGCGCGCTTGCGCGAAGTCCTGGCGCGAGTAAACAGCTGAGGGACGGGAGAGCCGCTCCTCCGGGCGCGAAAGGGGCAGCCAATCAGGTGGAGGGCCTCGCAGCCGAAACTGCTGCCGAGGAGGCCGCAATTCTCCAGACAGGGCCCAAGCAGTCGGAATCACTGCCGAAGAGGCCGCAGGTTGCCCGACGGGGCCTAACGAGGCCCAGGAGCCTGCCCAAGGCCCGAGAGCCCGGCGAGGGCGGCGACACGCCGGCCGATGCACGGCTGTCCTCCCCGCAGTGAGGAGGGGCGGTCTCGCAGGCCGATCTGCCGCCGGGTGGACCGCCAACACTCGCCCTCACTGGGGGTCGCTCCCGAGGGTCAGACAGTAGTCTGTGGGCCCAAGCAGGGGAGCGGAAGAGGAGAGGAGACCCTGCCGCCCAAGCGCTAGGCTTCTGCGGTATAATTATTAATAAGGGGTCTCTCTCATGCGGAAGTGGCACTAAAAAACCACCCTGGCTGCAGGTCACCCAAGCGCCGGGCTTCTGTGACAGATGATGGAATCTGGAATGCCAGGCCGCAATGTGAGGTGACAGCCAGCCACTTAAGGTGGCAATAGGCCTGGACTAGGCCGAAGCCTGTCCTGGGATTCCCACCCCTCCGATGGATAGGGCTGGTGGGAATTCACTCACAGTCAGAATTCAGTTGATAGATGTCATAAATCAGTTGAATCAGTAGAATTTGAAGAAGGTGATAGAAACTGCGAAGCTGGGGAGAAACAATCCTAGGCCTAGGACTGAGTCGAAAGAGGGGATTATGGCACAGTGACAGCTTTTATATGAGGTCAGACTCAGTCCTGATTGGCTGATGGATGAGGTCATCCCAATCTTGGAGGCTAGCGCCACCCACTATGGAGAATGTTTAGTTCTTGCCCCTTATCTTTCAGCAAAGGTCCATAGCTCTGTTCTAGCTCACTGTTCTAGAATATAGGGAGGTAGGGAAAAAAATGAAGTGAATTCTGCAGTACTAAAATCCCTTCAATAGGACAGGCCAACCTTTTTCAACATCTCATTCTCACAATCCTGCAATGTCTTTTTATAGTAACAAATCCAGTCAATATAGTAATAAATCCAGTCAATAGACAAAAGGTATTTATAATGATTTTCCACTTAGGTCAAAGCTTAATTTTAATTCATTTTGCATGGTGTTAGAATTGCCAAATTCTTTTTCATTATTTTGAGTAAGAACAGGACATTTACAACCAGAGCAATGAATGAGAGAGCATTTTAAAATGTTATATTGAACTGAAACACAAATGTAACTTGAGATAATTAAATGAATTTTAAACCCTACTAACCATTACTCCACTATGTGTACACACCATGGACTGTCACATTTCACTGACCATTACCACTTCGCATCAATGACAACTGATAACCAAACACCATTGCTCTTAGAAATTGAAGTAATGAACCTCAGGAAAAACATAAAATCCAACACAATATTATCAAACAAACAAGAGGCACAAAGCTTTACAGTACAGGAGGGTTTGTGTTGGAAGTATGCAAGTGACAATCTTTTCTTTATGGAAATAATCTCTCAGTGAACATTCGCCAGGTCAGCAACAGTCACAGAAGGTCAAAATCTGCAAGTTGCCGGTTATGTTGTGCTCACCATCTTGCAGATTTTGACACCCTTGTGTTTGGCAGGTTTCCCTTCCTTTTTGTCATCTTAAAGACTTTTCTATACAAGGTAGCTTTGAATTGAATTTATAAGTCACTGGATTTTATTTATCATTAATTAGATTTCCGCTTGTGAGCCTGATAGCAGGAATTCTATGTTGTTTGTTATTGATCTTATGTCAGCTGATCAATCACCGGCCCTTGGGGTTTAAAAGGGAGGCCAAATGCTTGAAAAGGAAGGAAGGTGTTTTGTTTTGTTTTAATGTTGCTTCTTTCTTATGTTTTCTTTACAGATTGATAGCTGTATTAGTTTATTAGTTTGTATTTCAATGTTCTATTCTGTTTATGCAATAATGTGCTTTTGTTTTTATTTTAACAACATAATGGGAACAGGAACAATGAAAGCACTTTAAAATGCTGCCACTGTTTCAGAAATGTACCAACTAAGAAACTGAAGGATGGATCAGCAAATTTGCTCTGAATTCCTTTAGATAGCCTTACAAGAAACATTCTCATACATTCAGAAGTATCTACGAGGAGGTTCAAAAAAATCAAGATAGTGATTGTCACCACACAATCAAAGCTCTATATATGTTGTATATGACACATTTTAAAAAAATGCTGTGACTTCGATCGCATGGTTGGAGTCACTGTCTTGACTTTTTAAACCCCACCCCACCTCTTGTAGACATCTCTACATTCATTCATTCATTCATTGCATCTCATATACAGTATAACAGATAGCAGAGATAACATTTTTTTTGTTGGAGTTGAATCTAGAACTGAATCATACTCTAGTGCCGTGGTGGCGAACCTATGGCACGCGTGCCAGAGGTGGCACGCGGAGCCATAGAAGCCGGCACGCGAGGGTTTCCCACCGGCAAACCGGAAGTGCGAAAAAACGCACTTCCGGTTTGCCGGTGTGCTGTTTTTTGCACTCCGGAGGGTTCAGGGAAACTCCCTGAAGCTCCAGAATGCAAAAAACTACAAAACGGACAAACCGGAAGTGCACTTTTCCGCACTTCCGGTTTGTCCGTTTTGTAGTTTTTTGCATTCCGGAGCTTCAGGGAGCTTCCCTGAACCCTCCGGAGTGCAAAAAACAGCATACTGGCAAACCGGAAGTGCGTTTTTTCGCACTTCCGGTTTGCCGGTTTCGTCGTCCCAGGCTCCGGTAAGCCTTTGCGCGGGGGTGGGGTGCGCATGCGCAGGGGGCAGCATGGGGGGGTGTTGTGCGCATGCGTGGGGGGAGGGAATGGGTGTGGGCACGCGAGCGAGCACGCCCCCCCCTTTTTGGCACGCGAGCCAAAAAAGGTTCGCCACCACTGCTCTAGTGTTTCTATAACAAGCAGCAATACTTAAAGAAAAAAAGAACTAACTCTATTTATCAAATCATAAAGCTCAAATTAATCATCTGGAGCTCTCTAGAGATGGCAGCATTCTCTAGAACAAATTAAACTAGACTCACAATGATGGTTATTAATATTAACAGCACTGACAAAACAAGTCTTAAAGAGACAATACATTAATCCACCATTTAAAACAGTAGAAGAAACATCCTCCTTCCCCTCCAACTTCATGCACATTTGCTTTACTAAGAGGAATTTGGGGGACCCCTATGCCTTGTAGAGAGGCATATGCCTATCAAGAATATACCTATCAAGTTATTGAGAAGCTCTACCTGTTGGATGCTTGCCTTGGTGTATTTCTCAGCAGAGCAGTGTCATACTGACTCATATGGGTAATGCAACGTAGCCCATAAGAACATTTTTATATACCAGAATGTGACAGTAGAATGTAGGCTCCCAAAAAAGGCCCTGGGTAGGGATGAAGCCATGCTACATTGAAGTTCAGGTTTTGGTGGCTTGAAGCCATACCATTTTTGGCCCAGAGACACTAGCTGTAAGCCACCTTACCTTCCTCAACATCTTTTTTTTAAAATTATCAGTGTTCTCCATAAACAGACATGTTTCCCCATCTTATAGATAAGTTGTGTCGTGTATTTTCTTTTTCTGAACAGATAGGTAATGGCTCAATCGTTTTGTACTATTGTCATGGTGGCAAGTACAGGTATTAGGGTGATTGCATTGGTCAGATAATGGTTCAACTTGTCATCATTGCCATCCCAGCAATGCTCATTGTCATGCTGATAACATAATATTTCATGCTCCATGAATATTGGGCCATCACCTGGACATTTTTGAAAAAGAGGGTGGTATGCAGTCAAGGATGATCTGTCTGTGTAATCTTCTGTCATAAATGCATAGATAATATACAGTGCCATTCAGTATTTACTTATGGACAAGTTGTACCTCAGTGGATTTTCCATAAACATTTTATGAATGTCAGCAGAATATTAGCATGAAGCTGCATAATTCATTTTTGAAATCTATATATATAAAAGCGAAAACCACTCACACATTAATCACGAAATCTCCAGAACTGTAAAGCCTACAAACTTGACATTTGCCACATATGTTCCTCTTGGCTTCTAGGTGCTCACTAAGAAAGGATTTTTCAAAATGACCATCGGAGCATGAGTATTTCTTTTTTATTTATTTATTTATTCAAAAAGTTTTATTAGTACAGACTTACATAAGTAGTAGCAAAATATTAAATATAAAGTACAAACATTTTTGTTTTTTTCTCCCCCCCCCGAACCCACCCCCTTCCCTCCCCACCTCCCCCCCGGACTTCCCAGAGATAATACAGGGCATAATAATAAATTTAAATTGTTAATAAAAAGAGAAAAAAAAGGGGGAAAAAAAGAACACTGTTTTAAAAAAAAACTTCAACTCCAGATTATACACTACTAATATATCGCATTTATATACAATAGTAAAGATACAAAAAAGAAAAAAAAAAGAAAGAAAGAAAGAGAAAACTCTTTAACAATACAAACAAACAAACCTCCTACCTCCTCCCTTCAGTCCTCTATCTTATACAAGGTAAATGTTACAAAAGTAATAACTAAATATAAAATACACAAATCTTAAACTGATATTATTGACATTAAAAATAACCTCTAAGATAAAACTTAACTAAATGTTACATAAGTAATCATCAAATATTAAATTTCGTCATGATATTAATAAGATAATATTATTCTAAATTAACTTACTAACTTCAATAAACAAAAAAAGAAAATAAAAGAAGAATAAACAAATCTTCAACAAACTATATATATCTAATATTATTAACATTAAAAATAACCTCAAAATTATATAAAACTTAACTAAATATTGCATAAGTAATCATTAGATAGGGAAAAGATAAAATACAATCATATTAGTCTCTATCCGTCCAATATATTTCAACATCACATCGTTTTGTATCTTGATAGTTCATCTTTTAATAGTTCAATAAATTCGAATTTGTCAAGTCATCTCCCGTCTGATCCCAAACCTCCATCTCCTTTTCCCCAGCTATCTGGTTCAGGCACTCCTTTTGGATTTTTGAATCTATTTCCTTTTGATCCATCAAAGGTGGCTTCCCGTCCTCCTCCTCTTTTATTTTCATACATCCTTCCTCTGGAATCTTGGATATATCAGCCTTTAGAACATTGACATAAAATTCAGTAGCTTTTTTATCGTGTTAAGCCGGTATCTTTTTCCAGAAAATTTCACTGCTACTCCAACTGGCGCTTCCCATTTATATTGTAAATTTAATCTCTTAAATTCATCAATCAAAAAAGTATAGCTTTTTCTGGCTTTAAGCATTTTAGAGGGGATTTCTTTCCAAATCTTTAGTTCCTGACCATTCACCATAAGATTATTGTTAAACGTTGCTTGTATAATTCTGTTCCGTAGAGCTCTTGTGGTAAAATATATGACAATGTCCCTTGGTAAATGCTTTTGTTTAGCGTACCACGAATTGATTCTGTAAATTTTGTCGATTTGTGTAGCCAATTCCACTTTAGAAATTCCAGACACCTGATCCAATATGTCAACCATCCTGCCTTTTAGATTTTCATATAATCCTTCTTTCAAACCTCTAATCCTTATAGCAACTTCCATGGATCTGAACTGAGTCATTAAGACCTCTTTTTCAAAATTTGCAATATCATTTTGGATTTTATCTATGTAATTCACCGAAGTTGCCAAAGCTTGTTTATTTGTTTCAATACGTTCTGCCAAAACTTCAATATTTGTTGCTAAGCCTTTGCAAACCTCTAACACATCAAATCTGAGTTGTTGATTCATATTCTTCAAAGCAGCCTGCATTTTTTTGTCTATCTCACTTATTTTCTGATTAAATTCCAAAGTAAGTTCATGTTTCATAATCTTTAAATTATTTAATAAATTTTCAGGTGTCAAAAGCTGTGGAGGTGTTAGCTCAGTGTTAAGTTGCATTTTAGAAATATATCCAGATGAATAGTCATTTCTTTTAGTCAAAACAATCTTTCCAGACTTTGAAGCCATTGGTGTTTCAAAAGAGTACAAAAAAGAGAGAAAGCCAGATGCCTGATTAAAGTTCTTTCCAGTTTAAAAATCAGATAGTCTTTTATTATTGGAAATATTTCTATTATAACTTTAATCCAGAGTTAGGAGACAGAGAGAGAAAAAACCATTTTTCCAAGTTAAAAGTTTCCATAAGAGAGAGAGAGGGGAAAAAAAGCCTCTGGGAAAACGAAAGTCACTTTCACTTCTCAATCGCCATATTGTTACTCTGTTTCCTTTGTTCCCTTGCCGAAGTGAAAGCTTGCCCAGGAGTTGAAAAAAAAAGGAAAAAAGAGGTTTCAGTACTTGCCCATCTCACGCCTGTTTCTCTCTGTCTGCTTCTGTAGTTTAAATATAATTATAAATCCCATTCTTGAAGCAGCGGCTGGTCACGACATCTAGCTCTGCAAAGGCAGAGGTTTCCTGATCTTCGGAGCTGGAGACAGGCTGCATGGGGAGCTCTCCCTTCGCGCCCTACCAGATGGCTCCTAGGGCGCTGGGGGGGCTCTACCCCTCCTGTCAGGCTCTCATCTCTCCCCTTTGCCCGGGGAAGAGATTTCAAAGCCGCCAGACAGCTGTTCTGGCGGCTTTTAACAAAGATCGGAAAGGCGTCCGACGAAGGGACGTCCGCGATGAAGCGCTCCAAACCGGAAGTCTCGGAGCATGAGTATTTCTTATGTTATTATTAACAAACTCTGATGCTAAGGAGTTCTACTCCCCTTCCCCACCTGAAAATAAATCTGTTCCAAATGCAAAACACAAGCACAGGAGAGGAGTTTCACTTTCACTTTCACAGCAGCAAGCAGCTTTGCTACAGAACAGTTGAGCTAAGCCACGCCCAGCCTCCTTCCTGTCTCCTTCTTCCTCACACAGCAAATACTGTTTGAGTTTCCAAACACCCCTCAACTCTCTCACACACTAACAGGACGCTAGCCAAATGAATACCGATGGATGCTGGTAGGCAGAGACAGATTTTTTCCCCTTATTTTCCTTTTCAGTTCAGACGAATCTGTTCCTTCTACTGTAACACGTTAAAGGGAAAAGAGGCAAAAAACGCAGGAAAGATTTACAAATGTGATTAGGAAAACACAAGTAAGGGAAGCTGCCTGTTTCTCCCATGACCAGTTCTATGTGGCATCAGGGGTGGGTTCTAACTTACCTCGCTGCAGGTTCGCTTCCTCCCGCACCGCATGGCCACGCATCGGGTGAACCAGTCCAAACCGGGAGGAACCCATCTCTGTGTGGCATGCTCCAGAGTCAGTTCACCTGACAGCCTGGTCTTCCTCCAGCCAGACAGCAAAACCAGGAATGTTGGTTACAGGGAGGTCCTGAGTAATTCATCTGAGGGATGAATTGAAAGTCTATGCTATGCAACTTATTAGCCTGGCCACATAGACAAAACAGCCACGGTTGCTGCTGGGATTAAAGGGTTTAAGACCATCTATTTCATTGTTGTTACATTACAATAATGTCTTCATCTGTAACAGAAATTACTTTACCATCTCTAATGAAATAATACAGTCACTTTTTTAACTGCTCATTAATTTTCAAGCTTTAAGTGTCAATTTATCAAGCTCCATCACATAGTTTTGTAGCAAAGCACGGGTATTTAGCTAGTATTTTCATATAATTTGCTTATTGCAAGTCCCATTAAGACTGTTACTGTACTGCAGAAACATCTCTAACAATGTATTCACAGGCAAAGAGGTCTATCTACATATATGCATACCTAGATGTAAGATGCTACCTTGTTCCTGAAGTGCAGTCTAGAAAAAAATGTTGCCTGCATAGCTTTAATAGGCTTTTAGAAAGGTGTGCTCTCATGGTAGCAATAACAATAGCACTTAGACTTATATACCGCTTCACAGTGCTTTACAGCACTCTCTAAGTGGTTTACAGAGTCAGCATAATGCTCCCAACAATCTGGGCCCTCATTTTACCAACCTCGAAAGGATGGGTGAGTCAACCTTGAGCCTGGTGAGATTCGAACTGCCAAATTGCAGACAGCCGGCTGTCAGCAGAAGTAGCCTGCAGTACTGCATTCTAACCACTGCCATTGCAGTTCTTATATAACAAGAATAAGAAATGAAAAGGACACTATTCACTTCAATTCTATTTACAATTGTTCTCATTTACAGCTGTTTGTTGTTTATTGTTTCCTTCATCATATCTACAGCAGCGGTTCCAAAGTTGGTAGATACCGGTAACAATATATTTAAAACACAACTAATGTTTTTTTAACAGCTCTGACTAAACGCAACAGCGAGAGGACTCCTTCTGTTTCCAAGATTCTGAGTGTTAAATGACTGTGTTTATATCTTTATATCTTATATCTTTCTCTGGAGCAATTGCACAACCTGTGATAAATCTTTTGTTTTTCACCATATATAAAAACCATTTCTTATACCAAAATGAAAAACAAATTTGCTGCTCCATAAAGAAACCTAGTGACTATATTTATAAGAGAGCAGATTTTTCCCCCCCGTTCTTTTATTTTGTGATAATTAATCCTTAGTTAATTTAAGTAGAAGCGACTCCTATCAATATGAGATCTGAAATTCAGATAACATCTACATGAAACAGGGGATCAGAAATAGGGAATAATTTCTCGTGCAAAGCAGTTTCTTCAGTTGGAAGTAATATTCTTCTGGGTTTAGTTCCAAGTGAGGAAAAAGACACTGGATTCATGGAAGTTGCTTGGAAAGAAGGCTTAATGGAGAACAGAGAGCACATGGCATGAGCTCCTGAACAGAAAAGGTGGATCACATGTTTCCAGGTGTTGGGTCCAGAGAAAGGAAGGGCCGAGATGCTGAAATTTCCTTGCTTTATGCCCTCTCTTGGGCCCCACCCAGGGGCCCTCCTGTTCCTGTCCAAGAAATGTACTGATTGGTTGTCAGACTCCCATGGTGCCATGCAGGGGCAACTCTTGTGGGCTGTGTTTTGAGTTCAAGTTTGGCTGACCCTTTGTTGGGTGATGGTGAATTGCTTTGGACAATTCCTAATATGGTTGTTATTTGTTTGTTATGTAGAAGACTGTAGCTGGGCCCAGTCCTTAATGGCCCATTGACAAAGGTGGGAGGAATGAGTGAGCTGGCACATTGACAACAGTGGGGGCTACTAAAGAGTGAGTCTTTTGTCTACCTAAAAGTATGTTTTCTGGGGATATCTAGAATAATATTCTGTCTTTTTAATATTTCCTAGGATATTTCATTTTTCTAGGAGAGGGGTGGGTGCTAACTTCCTACACTTCCATTAAACAAGAAGACTGTAATCCCCTAAAGTTTCCACTAGAAGAAGTGTGAAAGTGAAAGTCTGAAGAAAACAACCCCAGAACCAAATTGGACAGACAAGAAATAATAGTAATAGTGACATCAATTCCAAACCTTTATTTTTCAATCCATTCCTCATGCCTGTAGCATTATCCAATGAGGATTTGGTTTTAATGCAGCACCAGAATCTACTTTCAAATGAGGGATTCTAATTACTTATTAAATTGTATATGGCTACCTATTTGTATGCAATAAATCTAGGTACCTCACAACAAAACCAATAAAAACACAAAACATTAAGGTCAGTCATACACGAATCAGGGCTAACTATGCTGTATAAAGAAATTTTAGATTCTGGATGGCAATATTCTGGATGTATTTACAAAGTTTACATATAAAGAAGCAGTACCAAAATTAAGTGATTAAAAAAATTTAAAGGTTCTGTACCCTGTAACATAATAAAAGCAGGCATTACATAATAAGTTTTAAAAAGGGATTGCATCAGAAGGATGTGACTCCAAATAGCCAAACAGCAGGAAAGGTTTCACTCAGCTGACAAGGAAGCCAGATAAAAGGGCAAATCCTACAACTCTTTTCCCCCATTCCCCTTCCCTTTGGAATGCTCAACCCGGCACAGGGATAATTAGCAAAGAGGGGATTAATGCTTGTATTTACATTCATTGGAGAGGAAGGGATTACAAGAGAGTAAGCAAGAACACAATGGGGGATACATATCAAAAGAATGCACCAGGATGTACTTAGGAAACAAACAAAAGCCTTTACTGTCTGGTCAATTTCAGACAGCAACTGTTGGCAGACTAATTAAGGCCACATTTGCTGAGCTTGTTCACTTGCACTTTTTAAGGACTTGCTATGGAGTAAAGGCAGCTTAGAAAGAGATAGCTTGTTTAGGCAATCACTTGCTCTGCAAGGGGCAGGGAAGAAAAAAATGGATCAAGCACAGGATGGTGCATACTAACTGATGGTAATGGCTAACATGCGACTGAGAAAGAGATATGCAAAGTTTGTAAATACAAGGATTGGTCACAAAGTTACTTTTTTATTAACATTGTAACTCTGAATAGTTGCTGCCAATGTTCCCTGTAACATCAGAAAACGGTGCGCGGCAGTTAGAAACTGCTGCGTGGTGTTCTCTTTTTATGTGCGTGGCCGCGCAGGCACGCAGCCTCTGCCATTAGAAAATGTTGCGTGGAACTTAGAAACTTCCGCACGGCATTCTTTCATTAATTGCGCAGCCACGCGGTCGCGTAGCTTAGAGGTAACACTGGTTGATGCCCAAAGTAGTCATTTGTGAGGTCTACCTGTAGTGGCAATGAGAAGTACTGTTTTAAATGTTTTCACCCGGCCTTGCCAAATAAGATGAGATGACTGTGGGATACAAGCTTTGGGTGTCTTAAATATATTCACTTTATTATGAATCTGCTGTTCTGTATTCTTCTTCATCCTGGTTCCCTAAGAATCCCAGGGTTCTACAACCTTCTTCCAGTTTTATCTTCTTGTTGTAATATTTTCTCACGGTCGATCCCTACTCATGCCCTAGTCACCTCCCATCTTGACTATTGCAACGCGCTCTACATGGGACTGCCCTTGAAAAGCATCCGGAAGCTCCAGTTGGTGCAACTGGAGTGGCCCACATGGTTTGGTGCAGACTCAGTGTGCACATGTATCACCTCTCCTGTGGAAGCTGCATTGGTGGCAGCCCTGAAGATGCCACAAATGGCATATCATGACAATTGGTTGCCGACTTGCTTCTGGTTGCAATTCAAGGTGCTAGTTGTCACCTTTAAAGCCCTTCATGGCTTGGGACCAGGTTATCTGAGCGACGATCTCTTGCTGGTCACATGTACCCAACCCACTAGAGCGGGAGGCAAGGAATGTTGCAGGTCCCGTCCAGAGGTGGGTTCTCCCGGTTCGCACCGGTTCTATAGAACCGGTAGTAAACCGGTGGTGATGACACGGACCCGGTTCTGTTGGTGCTGGTCCATGGATAACGCCATGTTTTTTTTATTTTTGGGGGTTTTTTAAAAAAAAATTACTGGTTTTTGCTTCTGTGTATGCGCACAAGCTGAGTTTTCGGCACTGCGCATGCGCCGCCATCTTGTTTTGGGGGTGGGTTGTTATTTTTTGCTTGTTTTTCAGCATTGCGCATGCGCCCTCATGGCACGGCCACACGACGTGCAATGTGCACGCAGCCATGTGGTGCGGGAGGAAGCAAACCGCATGGCAAGGAAAATTAGAACTCACCTCTGGTTCCGTCCCCTAAGGAGGTACATCTGGCCTAGAAAAGGGGCCTTCTCCATGGTGGCCCCCTCCCTCTGGAACATCATCTCTCCAGAAATTAGACTGGCTCCCACTCTAACGCTCTTTCGGAAGGCCGTGAAGACGTGGTTCTGCCAGCGGGCCTGGGGAACCCAGAGCAGGATGGAGGCCATTAAATGGCTGCTATGAATGTGTGTTGTCGTCGGGTTGTGAGGGTTATTATTTTATTATTTTCATTTATTATTATTTTTATTTCTTTTATATTGTGTTTTTATGTCCTGTAAGCTGCATTGAGTCACCATGTACAAATAGGCAGCAATATAAACTTTCTAAATAAATAAATTTAATTGGCTATGAGAGCTTGTAAAAGCCTGTGTGATTTCTTCACCATGTAATATTAATTCTTCTGGGAACATTCAGCAACAAACACCAGCATTTGTATCCCTCTCCATGTCAAATTTTGAAGCAGAAGACATTTGGCCTATCTTCTCCAGTTTGGTTCCCCTAGCCATGATCATTGGTCAAACTGGCATGAGAGGATAAAAATTCTAATCCAACAGAACTGCAGGATTTTAGATGGGGATGGTTAGCACAGAACAAGTTGTCCACAGAACTAAACTATTTACATACCGTATTTTTCGGAGTATAAGACGCACCTTTTTACCCTCAAAAAGAGGGTAAAAATTTGGGTGCGTATTATACACCGAATGTAGCCCCACCTAGCCACCCCCACCCTTTGGCCTCTACCTCCCAACAATTTACCTCTTTGCAGCAAACAGCAGCAGAGCCTGATTTGCACAAGAAACTAATTAGCAACCTCCCGACCTACAGCTGACTGAGGCTTGCAAACCACCTGGTAAAATGAAACTAACTATGGTGGCTGTAATGAGACAAATTGCTGGGAGATAAACTGCTGGCAATATTAGGCTGCTGAAATTGCAAGGAGGTAAACTGTAGCTGCTATGGCCTAGAAGTAGAGCTCTTGCTTCACAATCAGGAGGTTGTGAGTTCTATCCTAGATAGAGGCAGATTATGTTAATGATGTTATTTTGTTAAATGTTTGTTGAGTGTTCAAATTATTAGACTTATTTTTTAATGACTGCTTTATTATTGTTCTAGACAACTTAACAAAATGAAGAAGCTTTTTAAAATAAATGCTTGCTCTGAAGAGGCCCAGTGCTTTTGTATCTTCTTTTAAATAGCAGAGAATACTTCCAGAAAGCCACATCAATTTTAAAGATCTGTAAAAGTATAATCTGAAATGTCCTGTTTTAGTATTAAGTATTAGTATTAAAATAAGGCAGCTGAGTTAAACCCTGACTTAGTCATGTTTGGAGTAGATCTATTTAAATAATTGGGAGGAGTTAGTGTGATTACATTTAAGAACACTTTCTTGGATTAATATACTGCCATAATGTACATTTCTCCAATTCTTCGCTATTTCTATGGGTCAGGCACACATGCACAGAAATACACAGCAAACAGTGTATATCATCTGTTTGCTGTTTGCTGTTTGGCAAATTGCTGGGAGGCAGAGGCCTTTTTTCCTTGTTTTCCTCCCCCAAAACTAAGGTGCGTCTTATACTGCGGTGCGTCTTATACTCCGAAAAATACGGTATATAGTCTTCTTTTCCTGTTTCATTCTTCTCTTTTTCTACAGATGCTTTTCTTTCCAGTTCTGTTCTCATGCCTCTTAAATGTGCCTTTTTTTCCAGTTCACCAGAGTTCTCAGTTCACACTCTACCCTTCCTTGATCAGACTGAACATCCTATTATATCATCAATCAAACCAGATCGTTACAATTGATTACAAATTTTCCTCTATGATGCAGCCCTCATGATAGCTATTCAGACCTGCTGTGCTCATTCTGAGTGATTATAATTTATTTTACTATCATATATACCGAGTCTGACCTTGCAAGTAATTTTGTTCTTAATGTGAGCTATTATTGAGTGCATGTTTCAATATACTGAATATATGCATTAAAGTGGTTCTATTTTGCCATGGCTAGTAATCAGTTGTAAAAAGCATAATCACCATTGCCAAGCTTTCAAGTGGACCTAAAATAGTTCCACAATTTTCAGTGAGGTAGAATTGTACACATTAAGCAAATACGGGCTTCCATGAACTTTAGGAATGTAAGTAGATTCATCCCTTCCTCTTTCTATTTTCCTCTTAATATCTCCCAGTGCATCTCAATGTATTTTGGAGTCTGGTTCTACTTCAGTTAACTGCATCAAAATGTATGTGTGGGGGGGTGGGGAGAGGTTGCTATTTTAAGAAATGTGCCATTGGTGTCAGCCTCCACCTCATCAGAACCATGTCTCGTTTGGAAAAATGAACAGGGAGAACATTTACTCCATCCTAATTTGATGTCACTAACATGGCATTATTATTCTGGACACTTCTTCCAATGCAGTTCCAGAACCATGGCTTTATTAAAAGCCAAATTTCCATATTTACTCTATGAGGAAAACAATATGTTTGTAATTTGTTGCCAGTTTTGCTTGAGAACCCACTGCTTTAAAATAAGGATAATAAATTGGTAATATATTGTGCCTAAACAGTAGAAACACTCAGGTGTAATGATAAAATAAATGAATAAAACATTGCAAAGTAATTGCAACAAATTGTAATCTATTTAGATTCTTCTCCCAAACTCTCTCAGGGCAGATTAAAACTACAATCATTTCATTGCATTCCTGCAACAGCCCAGATAACTAATTTACTCTGGATTCCCCCACCTTTCTAAAGGCCAAAAAGTAAGGTTATTATAGTGCTTCCTTCTGACTGTTATATATATATATCAGTGGTGAAATCCTCCCGGTTCGCCCTGGCCCGTCCTTCGGCGTATAGCCGATGGAACTGGTGGCGGTTGCGGCGCGGAGCTTCTCCCGCCCGCTTTCCCGGCCCGGCTGAACGCCGCCATTCGGGTTATTGTTCCCTCTGTGCATGCGCGCGCATGCACAGAGGGAAAAATAACCCAAATGATTGTGGTCAGCCGGGCCGGGAAAGCGGTGATTGTGTTCAGCCGGGCCAGGAAAGCGGGCAGGAGAAGCTCCGCGCCGCAACCGCCGCCAGTTCCATCGGCTATACGCCGAAGGACTGGCCCGGGCGAACCGGGAGGATTTCACCCCTGATATATATATATATATATATATATGTCTTGCTGAGTTCAGTGAGACTTCCTTACATGCTTCTCTTTCACATGCAGGTGTGATTGCAGAAGAAAAAGGAGAAGATGCTGCTGCTCAGGGTCTTCTGAATAGTCTTGTTCTTCACTTTGAGACTGCACATTCCAGAAGAAACTTCCAACTGAAAGCTTCCTAACAGATTCAGGCTGATCCCTACCTCCACAAATCCAATATGACCTGAAGCATTCTCCTAGTTATGAACAAACAACACAGGTTTATTTTTTTTTCACTGGCATTCAGAACCAAAGGTTGAAGAGAACTCTATTACTGCATCCTCATTTTCTCCATCACACACACACAAGTATACTTTGTTTACAAGTATAATTTACACAGCAATAACTACTAAAGTCAGTGGGCTTAAACTTCTGAGTTCAGAGGTCTGTTCTGTGTCTCCGTCACTCAAGCCAATACTTAGCACTGAAGGAACAATTCATTTGCAACCACTTAGTTTAAACACAACACGGTCCAACTCCTCTTGGCAAAGATATTCAACTGTAGTTGCCTTGCAAAAACGTCTCTGGCAAGTTGAACTTCCTTGGACGTCCTCCTTACTGGCACTGATGCAAAACCATGTGGGCTTCCAAAGGACTCTCCCATTGCGCCCTCCAAACTATCATATACAGTACCAGACACTCCTGGCTCTCTAGCCTCAATCCTTCCCACAGTGGCCATTTTCCTGGGTGGAACTTGCTAGCCAGTCCATTTCCCTTCAAACCCAAGCTGCAGGCAGGCGTAAAGCAGGGCACAGGGCCGAATGAGGAAAAAGCCACGCGCATTCTCCTTTTCACTCATGAGTAATCGTTCCGCTGCTGCTTGCTTGCCTAATTGAAGAGCTTCCTGCTTTATTTGCCTTTTGTCTCAGTAAGATCTGACTCGGCTATAGTCTTCTCACTTTAAAGCTTGTTTTTTCCCTTCTTTATTCTTGAATAATCTCTCTAGCTTTAAATCTCTCTCTCTTTTAGGTCCTCGGATGCCTCCCTAAGCTAACCACATCCTTTTCTGATTTTTTTAGGCACTGCTTCCTACTTTGGTCTCTCTCTGGGTCAGATCTGCCCATGTTTGCTTTGTGCCTCTGGGTCTGCCTTTTCACCCTATAACAGGACACCTTTTCAAAACTCTAAACTTTGTTTCTTTCTCTACCCTTTTTCGATTAGCCTTTCTTTTTCCTTTGGAAATGGCCCTGTTTCGATTTCCTTGCAGGCTTCACTGTGTCAGAAACTTTTCATCTGATTCTGTGATTTTTATCCCTATTTCTTCTTTGTTTACTTTGACATCCCTTGTATTGCTTCTCCATTCTCTTATTTTCGAAACAAAGGCACCCAGATTTTGTAGCACCCAAGCTATTTGCCTTTCTGTAGCACCCCCTACCTATTTCCATCAATTTGGCTAATTTCCTCAACTTTAATGCTGAGGAATTTTAGTACACGGGGAGTATCTAATTTAGACACACTTCCCTAAGGGATCTGCACTGGGGGAAAAGGATCATACTTTCAAAGCTGGGGCATTCTCGAAGGAAAATTGCCTTCCCACTGTTTTGTCATTCTTGCCAATTTGGCCTCTATTCAAACTACAGTATTTACCAAATAAACACCTACAATTATTCCTAAAACAGTTAAACATGGAATGTGATATGGGATTAGTCTGAAGACACGCAGATAAGGTTGTATCATGGAATCTGTCAATTTACATTCCAGGCTACTAGAATGTAACATAATCAACAATGATTATGAATGAAGAGGACACCCTTGAAATCAGAATCTGTTAAATAATTTCTGCAAAATATTTTTAAAGGATTTTTCAAATAATTCTCATTAGACGAAGTGCTTATTACAGTACATGATATGAACTTCCATTTGCATCTATTGTACAAAAAAGTGGTTGGTTTAAATCTTAAAGTATACAATAGAATCATAGAGTTGGCAGAAATCATCTAGTATAATCGTCCTGAGGATCCCCTAATGAAGGAAAACCCACATTTCTTGCAATAGCATGTTCTATCTTTTTGAAGATGAGATATCATTTGCTCTTGTCCAATTTTCTGGACAATCTAAAAGAGACAGAGGTTCTACGATCACTTGCATTAGTCTGAGTCTTTGGTACTTTGGTACTCTGAGATGCAATTCATCTACTTTTTTAAGTGATGCAAGCACAAATATCAAAGAGAAAAATGGGCAAGATACACCCTTATTAGAATTAACCACTACTAATGCCAAACTCAAGAATTGGTAAGGTAGAACCCAGCTGCTGTGGCCTAGAGGTGGAGCTCTTGCCTTGCAATCAGAGGTTGTGAGTTCAATCCTAGGTAGAAGTAGATGTAGGGTCTCCTGCTTGGGCAGGGGGTTGGACTAGATGACCTGCAAGGTCCCTTCCAACTCTGTTAATCTGTTAAATCTGTTACGTAACTTTCCTTCTATATATACTGTATATCTAATGGTTGAACTTCAAAATAGAAGAATAACTTATGAGCATGAATGGCTGATTTAACAGGAAGGAATTCTTGCTTTGCTAGTTACTGGTGAAACTTTTTTGCTAGAACCCCAAAAAGAATCAGTAGAAGACCTAGCTCTCTGTACTGTACTAAATACCTCAGTGGAAAAGAAATTGTGCTTAAACTAGTGGAAACAGTGTAACCCACCCTAAGACTTAAAGTGGATTTTTATGTGAATCTATAAGGGTGCATGGGAGAGACAAAATTTTCAATGCAACATCTAGCATTGCAAAAATTGTAGGTTTGGATGGATGGACGGACAGATGATGATAGATAGATAGATAGATAGATAGATAGATAGATAGATAGATAGATAGATAGATAGATAGATAGATAGATAGGTAGGTAGGTAGGTAGGTAGGTAGGTAGGTAGGTAGGTAGGTAGGTAGGTAGGTAGGTAGGTAGGTAGGTAGATAGATAGATAGATAGATAGATAGATAGATAGATAGATAGATAGATAGATAGATAGATAGATAGATAGATAGATAGATAGATAGATAGATAGATAGATAGATAATATCATTCAAACTGAATACATTATACTTAAATGCTTTAATGTGTCAATGCAATTAGAATATCAAATCAATGCTGGGAACCAAGGTGATGCTTTAAAAACATGTAGGATGAAAAAAATATTTAAAAGTATAGAATATTAAAGAATATTAAAAATATATAAAAGTGGTATCTTTAATGGACTGTTAGGATCTATATATTTCTTTTAATATCTGCAGATTTGATATTTGCTCTATTAGAAATAGTTTCAAAATTAAGATTATAAGGCTCTCAGAATTATTATTTTTTTATTTCAATATTGCCAGTTCATAGTTTCTGGAAATATTAGGTGTCAGTCCTGAATTGACTATGGGATGTATGGTTGTGAGTAAAAATTAGAAGAAGAAAAATTGTACACCACCTTCTGCTCCTGAAATAAAAGCAAAATATAGCTGCAATAATAAATAAATATTAATTCATTCTTTTTCCACTAGGTCAGAATTAAAAGATTCTCAACATTATAATGTATAATTTAAATTTCCTATAAAAATGGACTAATATGTGTCAAATATGTGCCCATTTTTTATACTTGAAAGAAGTCCTAATATTTTAAAATTTAGTTATCACAAGTAACAGAGAACTTTGGTAAAAGTTATAATAGTGTTTATGATTTAGATATGTCATATAACGTTTACAAGCATGCCTATAGTCACGTATCCCTAATGGTACTGAGGTTATGGATGAATTCCTTAAAGTTCACATGAAAAAGGAGGAAGTTTGTAGGAGGTGTGATTCTTCTAGTTTTTTTTGGGGGGGGGGATAAGCCTAGGCCTGTCATATGGAATTGCAAAAGCTAAGATGATTACTAGACAGTAATTATTTGTTAACAATATCTGTTCCTCTGATCCCATGCAGTGGTTTTCTAACTTCTGCAGCTCAGATCAGGCTACAGCACAATTTATGGGAAACAGGATCTTTCCACATACTCTTACACCAGGTGTTGAAAATGATCATGTTGTTCCATATCCTTTTATATGTATATTTTATAGAATCCAGGTCCATCAATGAGGTAACAGTATCAAAAATATGTATCTTTGTTTATTATTCTCCAGAAAACATATGGGGGAAAATCAAAACACATTGCTATTTAGAACCACTGTTGCCACTAAAAAGTTATGTTTTATATGCCACAGCTTACAAAACTGCTGCTTTATTCCCTTTCAAGCATTCTAGTTAAAAGATATGGCCATACAGACCCTAGAAATCAACACGTCAGGAAGTTCAATGTGAGAAAATAAATGCAAGACTAACTGCCTGGCAGCCTAGGTATCACACCAATCAAATAAATATCCTTTATTTCCATTTGTCTGTACAAATGTATAAATTCTATAAATCTAGATATAATTGAATGCTTGGAGAACAGAACACTTGCATTTTGAGAGAAACTAGTAAGGCAGGATAAGAAGTCTGTTTTTAAAATTGCCTTGCTCTCTCACATACATACATTTACACACACACACACACACACACACACACACACACACACACACACACACATACACACACATAAACTGAAAAAGGCTTTAGTTTATGACCGTATCTCTGTTAAAAAGAAAAATGCATTAATCTTGATTCCCTTTATAAAGATGAGTCTATTCATTTTGTTTTGGTTATTATATTGTAAAAATTGAAAAAAATTACATAAGATGCATGAGTAATGAAATAAGGCATATAATATAAATTATAGATGAAATAAACAAACAAGAAGTTTGCACCAAACATAATTATAATATACTGTGCAGATAGATTACACCATCCTAGGTTCTTTGGAAGAAGTCAGTGTGCATAAAGGCCAAAACCAGCTAAAGAACTGGCAACTGTGATTTCACATTGTTGTGTATATTTTTTAGTTTTAGAGAGCCAGGAGTGTTAAATAGTTTTTAACACTGGAAGTTTTTAAGAAGATGTTGGATAACCATTTGTCTGAAGTGGTGTAGGATTTCCTGCCTAAGCAGGGGGTTGGACTAGAAGACCTCCAAGGCCCCTTCCAACTCTGTTATTCTATTCTATTCTATTCTATTCTATTCTATTCTATTCTATTCTATTCTATTCTATTCTATTCTATATAATAATAATTCCTATACTAGAAAATAGATTTAGAAGAGGCAAGCAAAGTTTCCTGCCTCCATTTTCTTTTTATTTCCCAATCTTTGGGGGGGTGGCAGGTCTGTCATCAAAAAGTAAGATTGCTATTATATTCTGGAGTGCTAGGTTCATATTATTAACAGGTATCAAAAGCTATCATAGTTTAGGCTCCAATTAGCTGATAATATGGCTTCAGGAGAGTTGGCTCTTGCTAGTCTTCTAAGCATATAAAAGAAAATGTGATTTGATTCACAATGGAGCATTTTTTTTCTTCCACCTATGTCTTCTTGAGATAATAAAGTTATCAATTATTCGAAGCAAGATTAAGTGAGATTCTTCAAAAGCTTAGGGACTGAAGGATCAAATGATTGGGGTCTCTTTACCTGTTATTATATATTGATGTATAGTAAATTGCCTTGAGAACACTCAATTAAAGGGAAGACTTTATGAATTGGTTGATAGAAGTTCATCCTACAATATTGATTTCTACCATCAGGCTGAAAGAGTAGGTTCTAAAGATTAATTTATATTGCAATGCTAGAAAAGACAATGGTAAAGAATATTCAAATTACTGAAATGTTGTACATGATGATTAAGATTTTCCAACCTGGATTTTCGACAATACATGGAATAAGAAATGCCAGATGTATTCACTGGAATCAAAAGAAGAGGCAACCACATTGCCAACATAAAATACATGATGGAAAAAGAAAGGCAATTCCAAAAAGATACTTATATTTGCTTCATTCTTTATAGAAAATATTTTCTGTAGACCACAACAAATTGTGAATAGCCCTTAAAAATATGGCTGTACCAGGCTACCTCAGATATGCTGACAATAATTACTCTGATAGCTGAAAGCAAGGTTGACTTAAGAACTCTCTAATGAAAGGTGAAAGAAAAGTTCAAAAGCTATTCTAGTCTGTTGCTCAATATTAGAACAAATTAAGATTATGCCAATAAATATTGCAGAACATTCTGATGATTCTGAAGATTCATTTAATCAAAGTTAATTGAAAAAGAGGTTAGAAGAAGACTTGGCAGCTACAGTAAATATCACAGATGACACAAGCATGTGCTTACCAGGATCCAAAAAACCCAATTACTAATAGACAATCCTGGATAAATTATGACCATTAAGGTTCTTCAAGAGTCAGAGGAGACAGAACAAAAACAACATGCATTGTACTGAGTAGAAAAAATATGGGATGATAAAACTGTTAATGGTCTATAGCTTTACTGAGTGGAATTGCTTAAGGTCAAAATTTACATGATAATGCTATAATCTTTAAATGTGACTTTCTACATTGGATTAAAGCACGTGATATACTTCATTTACTGTGCACAGCATGTTGTGTGAATTAAGCAATCTTGAGGTTAATGTGAGGGTTCTGGCATAACTTATTGTATGAACCCAGTCATTTATGGTTCATTCAGCCCATCATGTTTAAGCAAACTATAGCTTAGTACAGGCGTCCCAACTCCCAGGCAGTGGACCAGTATCGGTCCGCGGCCTCTTGGGAACCTGGCCATGCAAGTGGCGGGAAGCTTTATTTGTACATGTGCACAATGAGGTTGCACATGCAACACACCACCATCCTTCCCTTCTCCCCCACTACTGCTGCCAGTCCACAGAGCCAAAAACATTGGGGGCTGCTGGCTTAGCATATTTAATATAATTTTAATCATTTTGGTGTTCATGCTCTTTAATAATTATCTGTTGCACTAACACTTTCTCAATTTCTCAAGTTTTTATCATGAATTAAAGGTGATATTTCTAAACTATTAAAGATAACAATTCAAAAAAATGATATCCCTTATATTTGCACACGTACTTGCCCACATTGCAAATATCAACCAGGAGATGGGCACTGCAACTGGGGGAGAAACTGTGCACAAACAAAATTATTGATTTTGTTAAAGAGATGCCAAGCAAAATAGCTTTTTAACATTTCTATGCAACGCATCAAATCATTATTTGTTTAAAGCATCATATCAGAAGGGTCCCCACAAGATAGACATTTTGATGCCAGAGCTTCTTTTTTTGTATTATCCAAAAATAATAAAATTATTGTGGAGCCAGGTAAATCATTTTCACAAGGCAACATTCTCATGTTAACATGCTTTATATCAGAATTTGGAAGGAATATTCTTCACAGCTGTCTAATAAACCTAGCATTTTCCCATAGGAAGGTAATAAGTTTTAAAGATCTGCAACAAGATAGTCACTGCTCAGGACTTAATTTATTTGTTAATCTTTCAGTTGCTTGAACTTCTAGAAGTGAAACATGAGTGTCTGGGGAATTCCCAGTGCACACCATCTGAATTCTCAGAGCATTGTCTTATAGATCTCTTGATCAGACCAGTACTGCTATTTCTCCAGTTGAGAAAAAGATCATTTCAGCTATTATGGATTACAGTTAAATAGTACTTATTTCTGAGTTTTTTTTTTTCATTTCCTTTTTTATTATGAAACTGCAAATGCTATTAGAGGCTAAATGTCTACATAAAAATATTTGTTGCTGATTTCAGTCTTTTTAAATCCTTAAAAAGTTATTTCAATGAATCTGTGACAGTTTATAATAATAATAACAGAGTTGGAAGGGACCTTGGAGGTCTTCTAGTCCAACCCCCTGCTTAGGCAGGAAACCCTACACTACTTCAGACAAATGGTTATCCAACATCTTCTTAAAAACGTCCAGTGTTGGAGCATTCACAACTTCTGGAGGCAAGCTGTTCCACTGATTAATTGTTCTAACTGTCAGGAAATTTCTCCTTAGTTCTAAGTTGCTTCTCTCCTTATTGAAAAAGTTTTATTAGTACAGAGTACAAACATTTTTTAATTTTTCTCCCCACCCCCACCCCCTTCCCTCCCCCCCCTCCCCCCCCCCCCCCGGACTTCCCAGAGAGAACACAGGGCATAATATCAGTAATTACAGAAGAAAAAAGAAAAAAGAAAAACCCCTCAACTCCAAATTACACATTGCTAACATCATTAAATTTCTATACTTTATATTATTTCCCATATAATTCTAAAAAATAAAAAATAAAAAATAAAAATATATTAATATATATAATCTGGGTTATACAAAGGAAGGAAACCAGTTTCTCCCTCCTCTTTTCAATCAACTTTCTAGATCTATGAAAATTATTAATAATACTAAATCTTAAAAAAAAAACGTTAATGATAATAATAATCTCATGATTAACTAAAACCAAGAAAATTTTACATAGCTAATATCACGATATTAAATAATAATACCTTTAAATTTCATCTTAACAACATATTATTCTAAAGCAACTTATTAACTCAAGTAAAACTAAAAAAGTATTACATGTCTACATATTAAATAATAAAACTTTTAAATTTCATCATAACATAATATTATTACACAACAACTTTAATTCATAATAAAAAATATTAAATAATAATACCTTTAAATTTCACATAACAACATTATTATACAACAACTTATTAGCTCAAATAAAAAAAATATTACATGTCTACATATTAAATAATAAAGCTTTTGAATTTCATCATAACCACATAATATTATTGTTCAACAACTTGTTAATTCATAATAAAAAGATATCCTTAAAGGTAATATTAATATTAATAATAAGATAATAACAATAAAAATAATAACAATAGTAATGATAATAATAATAATAATAATAACAATAACAATAACAATAACAATAATAATAACAATAATAATAATAATAATAATAATAATAATAATAATAATAATAATAATAATAATAATAATAATAATAATAATAATAATAATAATAATAATAATAATAATAATAATAATAATAATAGTAAGAATCTAGAGAAGAGAGAGAGAAAAACAAAAACCTAAAACAAATGAAAAGAAAAAAAAATCCTTCCTTTAAAACAAATTTTAAAATCTAATTGTAGTAATTTATAACTTAATAGTTTTAATTAAAAATTAAAAATTTCCAATTCTTAAAAAATTATTAAAAAAAAGGAAAAAAGAAAAAAAAATTTCCTCTTTCCTTTTAAGAAAAGAAAGAAAAAAAGAAGAAACAACAATTTAAAAAAAAGAAGAAGAAGAAAATACAATTATATTATCTCCATCCATCTAATACATATCAACACTACTTCTCTTTATATCTTATTGGTTGCCTCCTTTTGTATCTTGATGATTTTGAATTTATCAGCTCTTCTTCCATCTGATCCCAATACTCCATCTCCTTTTTCACATCTCTCTGGCTCTGCGATTCACTTTGACTCTTTGAGATTATTTCATTTTGATCCGATAAGGATGACTTTTCCTCCTTGTCTTCTTCTACATTCATACGTCTTTCTTCTGGAATTTTAGATATATATGCCTTTAAAATATTAACATAAAATTCGGTAGCTTTGTTTATCGTATTCAGCCGGTATCTTTTCTCCAAAAATTTCACCGTAACTCCTGTTGGTGCTTCCCATTTGTATTGTAAATTCAATCTTTTAAGTTCATCAATCAAAAAAGTAAATTCTTTTCTAGCTTTAAGCATTTTAAAGGGAATTTCTTTCCAAATCCTAAGTTCCTGACCATTCACCTGAAGATTATTCTTAAATGTCGCCTGAATAATTCTGTTCCGTAAGACTCTTGTGGTAAAATATATAACAATGTCCCTTGGTAAATGTTTTTGTTTTGCGTGCCACGAGTTGACCCTGTATATCTTTTCGATTTGTGTAGCCAACTCATCTTTAGAAATTCCAGAAACCTGTACCAAGGCCTCAATCATTCTTCCCTTCAAATCATCATATAAACCTTCTTTCAACCCCCTTACTCTAATAGCAAATTGCGTTCTTCTAAACTGTGACATCAACACCTCTGTTTCAAAATTTGCGATATCCTTTTTAAATTTATTTATATATTCCACCGAGGTTGCCAACGCTTGTTTATTTGTTTCAATACAGTCCTCCAAAAAATCAACATTTGTTGCTAAACCTTTGCAAACCTCTAACATGTCCATCCGTAACTGCTTTTCCATATTCTTTAAAGCGTCCTGCATTTTTTTTTCTATTTCAGTAATTTTTTGATTAAATTCCAAAATTAAGTCTTGTTTCATAATCTTTAAAGTATTTAATAAATTTTCCGATGTCAAAACTTGTGGAGGTGTCGGTTCAGTAGCAAATTGCATTTTAGAAGTATAAGCAGAGGGGTAAATAGGCCTTTTATTCAAGGCAATCATTCCATACTTTGAAGCCATTGTTATAGTTCCAAAAAATTACACTGAAAACGCCAAATCACTATCAGTTGTTATAATCCAAAATTAAGAATCAAAAATAAAAACCAGTTTTCAAGTTCAAAAATTTCCCAAAGTCCAAAGACCACAAACAAAACACAAATAACTTTCACTTCTTCTTTATTATACTTCCAAAGAAGTGCAAAAAAGGGCCAAATCTGTAAAAAGAAAAAAAAATCTTGCAATTTCCAGGACAAATAGTCTTTTTTAATTTATTTATTTTAGTAAAATTATCAGTTACTGTTATAATCCAAGGTCACGGAACAGAGAATAAAAATCAGTTTTCAAAATTTCCACAAGAGAAAAGCCAGAAAAAAAACCAATCTTTCCAAACTTGAAACCATTTTTATATTTCCAGAGAAGTATAGAAAAAAGCCATAACTCTAAATAAAATTCTTTCCAATGTAAAAGATAGAGAGTTTATTACTTTCCAAAATCAGGAGACAGAGAAAAAAAAATCAGTCTTCAAAGTTATAATTTTCCATAAGAAAAAGAGCCACAAACAAACAAAGCAAAAATCACCTTCACTTCTCTTCCCAACTTCTTCAAAATGCCTTAAAAAGCCAGATCTCTAAAAAGATACTTTCCACTTTCAAAGGCAAATAATCCTTATTTTTTTTTAAAAAAAAGTTATCAGTTATCAGAGAATGTAAGAAGGACAGCCAGTTTTCAGTTTTCAGAACAAAGAGTTTCCATAAGAAAAAAAGACCACAAGCAAAACGGAAATCACTTTCACTTCTCCTCCTTCAAACGCCATATTGTTGCATGTTAAATGTTACTTTGTTTCTTCAAATAGAAGTTAGCCGAGGGTTTAAAAAAAGGGGGAAAAAAGTCCATACTTGCCCAGCAAAGCTCCTGGTTCTCTCTGTCTGCCTCTTTAAATGCACAAAAAAAAAGTTTTATAATTCCTCTTCTAGAAGCAGCGGCGGCTTCGGCGTCTTGCTCCGCAAGAGCGGAGATTTCCAGCCTCCCGGAGCTGGGGGCAGGCTACCTGGGGAGCCTTCCCTTCGCGCCCCTGGATGGCTCCTAGGGCGCTAGGGGGGCTCTACCCCACCTGCCACGCTCTCCTCTCTCCCCTATGTCCGGGGCAGAGAGATTCCGAGCCGCCAGACAGCTGTTCTGGTGGCCCGGCAGGGAGTCGGAAAGGCGCCCTGAAAGAGGAACGCCATCGGCGCCGAACACCAAACCGGAAGTCCAAGTTGCTTCTCTCCTTGATTAGTTTCCACCCATTGCTTCTTGTTCTACCCTCAGGTGCTTTGGAGAATAGTTTGACTCCCTCTTCTTTGTGGCAACCCCTGAGGTATTGGAATACTGCTATCATGTCACCCTTAGTCCTTCTTTTCATTAAACTAGACATGCACATTTCCTGCAACCGTTCTTCATATGTTTTAGCCTCCAGTCCCCTAATCATCTTTGTTGCTTTCCTTTGCACTCTTTCCAGAGTCTCAACATCCTTTCTACACCGTGGCGACCAAAACTGAATGCAGTATTCCAAGTGTGGCCTTACCAAGGCATTATAAAGTGGTATTATTACTTCACGTGATCTTGATTCTATCCCTCTGTTAATGCAGCCTAGAACTGTGTTGGCTTTTTTGGCAGCTGCTGCACACTGCTGGCTCATATTTAAATGGTTGTCCACTAGGACTCCAAGATCCCTCTCACAGTTACTACTGTTGAGCAAGGTACCACACATGCTGTACCTGTGCATTTTGTTTTTCTTGCCTAAATGTACTTTTTTCACCATTGAATTTCATTTTGTTAGATAGCGCCCAATGTTCAAGTCTGTCAAGATCCTTCTGTATCTTGAGCCTATCTTCTGGAGAGTTGGCTATTCCTGCCAGTTTGGTGTCATCTGCAAATTTGATGAGTTCCCCATCTATCCCCTCATCCAAGTCATCGATGAAGATGTTGAAGAGTACTGGGCCTAAAACAAAGCCTTGGGGTACTCCACTGCATACTTCCCTCCATGTAGATGCAGTTCCATTGAGCACTACTCGTTGAGTGCGGTTGGTCAGCCAGTTTTGAATCCATCTGGTGGTGTTGCTGTCTAACCCACATTTTTCTGCTTTATCTAGTAGTAGCTTATGGTCTACTTTATCAAATGCCTTACTGAAGTCCAAGTAAACTATATCGACAGCATTCCCCTGGTCCACTAATTTTGTCACTTTGTCAAAGAATGCAATAAGATTAGTCTGGCATGATCTGTTTTTGACAAACCCATTTTGGCTTTTGGTTATTACTTTGTTTGCTTCTAGGTGTTCATTGATTCGTTGCTTGATTATCTTTTCCAGAATCTTCCCTGGTATTGAGGTCCGGCTGATAGGTCTGTAGTTTCCTGGATCTATTTTTTTCCCTTTTTTGAAGATGGGAACTACATCAGCTCTTTTCCAGTCCTCTGGCAGTTCCCCGGTGCTCCAGGATCTTTGAAAGATATAGTTCAGTGGTTCTGAGATCTCAATATAATTGTCTCCATTCTTTCACTGAATCCTTCTTCATCTATCTGGCTTGTTTGTTTGTTTATATCCCACCTTTATTATTTTTACAAATAACTTAAGGCAGTGAACATATCCAACATACCTTCCTCTTCCTATTTTCCCAACAACCACCTATTTATTTTTCATTGCTATCTGTTTTCAAGTTTAGGCATAGTTTAATTTGGTGGTTTGATTGGTGGTTTTCTCTGCCTTAAATTCTACTCATTTATTATTTTGTAGGTTTTTTGGTTCTATATTAACTTATAAAACATCAACCACAGCATAGAGCATGACACTATCACCAACAGAGAGGTCAGACCACAATAACATCAAACAGCTTTGTTAGCTGGAAAAAAAAAGAAACCGCTACAGGATCTCTTTAACCTTTTGGTCTCTTTGCTATAGTGGGCATTGCAAAGTTCTGACATTTTTTTTTTCATTGTTCAATATTTATATGAAATTGGCTGAGGTCATGGTTGTGCTGATAACACTCTAGTCTGCATCTCTTTGCCAGTTAAATAAAGTCAGATTTGGGAAGTCCTGATTATGTGCCTGGAACCAATAATGGATTGGATGAAAGCCAATAAGATAAAACTGTATTCCAATTAGACTGTGATTATCTTTGGATAAATGGTTCTGTTTTGAAAGAAGCTGTTTAGATCCTTTGGACCAAGTTAGTTGCAGCTATGAGGATTTGAACAAAGCAATTCATTGTCATGCCTCCCACTCCCAATTTAATTCATTGCAAAGAAGGAAGAGGAATGCCAGACACCATCAGCTTCCAACTACTTTTGAAGCAATGGCTAAAGGGTTAGGCAGCAAATGATCAGTTCCCTCAAGCCATGGAAGGAATCTAGAATCCAACTCATAATTATTCAAGATCTTCATAAGTAGGTAGTGGGATACACCAGGGTTTTGTTTTAGACCCAGTATTCTTCAATAACATCATCAATGATTTAAATGGGGGGATAGATGGGGAACTCATCAAATTTGCAGGTGACACTAAGCTGGCAGGAATAGCCAATACCTCAGAATATAGGCTCAAGATCCAGATGGATCTTGACAGACTCAAACACTGGACCCAATCTAACAAAATGAAATTCAAGAGAGAAAAGTAAGCTTCTTCTCTTAGGCAAGAAAAACCAAATGTATAGGTACAGATAAGGTGAAACTTGGCTCAATAGTAGTAATTGTTAGAGGCATCTTGGAGTCCTAGTGGACAATCATTAAATATGAGCCAGCAGTGTGCGGCAGCAGCCAAAAAAGCCAATGTAATCCTAGGCTGCATTAACAAATGGATAGAATCAGGACCAGGTGAAGTATTTATAAAGACCTAATAAGAGCACACTTAGAATACTGCATCCAGTTTTGGTCACCATATTATAAAAAAAGATGTTGAGACTATGAAAAGAGTGGAGAGATGAGCAACAAAGGGGCCTAGAAGCTAAAATGTATGAAGAACAATTGCAGGAATTGGGTATGTAGTGAAAAGAAGGACTAGATATGATAGCAGTATTCCAATATTTGAGGGGCTGCCACAAAGAAGTGGGGGTCAACCTATTTTCCAAAGTACCAGAAGGCAAGACTGGTTGGAAACTAATCAAGGAGAGAAGCAACCTAGAACTAAGGAGAAATTTCCTAACAGTGAGAACAATTAATCAGTGGAACAACTTGCCTTCAGAAGTTGTAGGTGCTCCATCACTGGAGGCTTTTAAGAAGTGACTGGACAGCCATTTGTCTGAAATGTTATAGGTTCGACGTGATGGTGAACCTATGGCACGCGTGCCACAGATGGCACATGGAGCCATATCTGAGGACACGCAAGGCGTTGCCCTATGTCAGCTCCAGTACACATGTGCGCACTGGCCAACTGATTTTCAGCCTTCCAGAGGGTGGAGGAGGCCGTTTTCGCCCTCCTCAGGCTTCAGGAAAGCCTCCGGAGGCTGTGGATGGTGAAGAACGGACCCAACGGGCCTACCAGAAGTTCAGAAACAAACTTCCGGTAGGCCCGTTGGGCCATTTTTTGCCCTCCCCAGGCTTCAGGAAAGCATCATGAAGCCTGGGGAGGGCGAAAAAACGGGCCAACTGGCCTACTGGAAGTCTGGAGGGTTCAGTGAGGCCTGCCCACATTCATGGGGGGCAGCACAGGGGGGGTTGTGCAAGCATGAGTGGGGAGCAGGGCATTGCATTATGGGTGTGGGCATGCATGTGTGTGCTATTGCGTGCCCTTTTGGCACCCGAGCAAGAAAAGGTTTGCCGTCACTGGTATAGGATCTCCTCCTTGAGCAGGGGGTTGAATTGGAAGACCTCCTATTATTCTATTTATTCTGTTAAGAATAGAGCTATTTTCTCTAGACTAGAAAATCTTTACTCAGTTGTAAATTGAAGCTGCTCTTGCTATCTGCAGGATACATCTCCTACATCTTCTGCATTAGCCATATGCCAAACCAAAGACATGGTCCCCAGAGTCATCTAAAAGTTATTACCTATTGTAATTTTTAATACGGCAGAAAGGCTTGTTGTATTAAATACCTGATCATAAAGAACCATATATAATTATGTATAAATAAATAATTCTAGGTGTAGACCTTTTCCCCAAGACGTTTGTGCATCATGCTTCATAATAGCATGTAACTAGTTTTGGTCCAGCACGTTCTGTGAACCCTGGTACTATAGTTTATAAACCATTACTTATGTTTTAGCATGTTGTAAGAAGCCAACCAGTTGTGAGGGTTTGATAAACCATGGCTATCCAAACCAAACATCTCTTAGCACAGGGGTGTCAAACTCAAAGCCCACAGGGCGCATCCGGCATGCAGGGTGCTTAGATCTAGCCCATGGGGCCGGCCTGGAAACAGCAAAGGACCAGCCCGCGGTGCCTTTGCCAGCAAAAATGGAGTTCGGGGACCGCCTGGGCTCCATTTTCGGCCACAACAGCCTCCTGCAGCCCTCTGTCAGCAAAAATGGAGCCCGGGTGTGCGTCCACCCTGGCCACAGCCACTCTGGCTACACACACCTGCCCCCCCCCAAGGTCAAACACAACCCTGATGCGGCCATAAATGAAATCAATTTTGACACCCCTATCTTAGCACAATGTGTGAATGCAATCTTTGTCTCGGTCAGCTCTTCACATGCGCTTATTCTCTGCTTGGTCCTGTGATTATGCCTCTGATTACAGGCTGTTGCTTCATTGTCTCTCATCAATATTCAACAACCCAATTTCAATTCTGGGGTGAGGAGGATGGGATTTTATCATTGTCACATTATTGAGAGTTATTTATAAGGACTGGTAGTTGATAGGAAAACTGGAAAAAGTTCAATGTTTACAGAAGAAGCTCTTTCTTTTCAACTGGAGTTGGTAAAATCAGTGAGTGAATATTGTTTTACAAGAGAGAAGTGCTTCCAGCACAACCAAACATTTGTTTAATACTCATGGAGTGTAAGCCACAATGGCTTATCGTGATACCAGCAGTATTTACATTAAAAATGAGACCAATTGTTACTCATGCTAATTTGTCCCAGTAAATTCATTAGAATTATTTCTTTCAATAATCAAGAGATAATTATAATGAATTTACTGGGACAAATTACAAACACTTGATAGGAATGCTTAGATGTATATGTCTTAGTAAAGTCTAATTCATCCTTGCTGAGAAAAAAAGTATTTACAATGCCCAATAACTCGGTTGTTTTATTGAATTAACTTCATTCAGAGATCTTACTTTAGTACGGTGTTTCTTAATTTTGTTTTCTATCAGGACTCTTTCCCACTTTTAAAAATCATTGAAGATCTCAAATTTCTTTTTTGCATGGATTATATTTATCAATGTTTACTACATTAAAATTTAAAATTGATGCATTTGCTGCCTCTACCAGAGCTCACAATTGTTTAATGGGATTTTAATATTGCATTATTTTTCAACATAGGCTGGCAAATAATGTTGACTTTTGTGGAGCCCCAAAGAGGGTCTTGGGGGGAGCTCAAAGGTTCCCAGAGCCACACTTCAATAAACATTGCTTAAATAAAACAGGTACTGCACTGGAACAAATGGCTATAAGGGTGAAGAAATTTGAAAATGAGATTTTTCCCACCAGAGTTTGGTAGCTTGCTCATATCTAAATAAAATTATTTAATATCTCTAAAAACTACCTTATTGAAGCAAAATTTTGGTCTTAATTTTCTTTTTACACTTTTTTCTAGAGTACTGTACACTATTCTAAGTTTTAGAACTCCAAGAATGTGATCAAAATAAATACTGAAGATACTGCACTATTTAAAGATATGTCTGTAGAGATTCTCAGTCATCCAGGTCATGGTTGTCCCAGAAGTGCTTTCTCAGGAGGCAAATGCACTTTCTTGTTTTTTTCTTTTTTCTTTGAAGACATTTCGCTTCTCATCCAAGAAGCTTCTTCAGCTCTGACAGGATAGTGGGGAATGGAAGGATTTATATTCCTTGCAGACAGCTGGTCATTTGCATGATTTTAGAGGCTATACAATTTGAGATGAACACCCTTTGAATGGTGTGGGAGTAGGAATGGATTTCCAGAGGGGAAAAAACTGCAGACTACAGGAACCAGGAGCACTACTCAGGAGACCCTGAGGATACAGATCAGGGGCGGGTTCCTCCACGACTTGAAGAGAAACAGCTAGAAAAAATACTGAAGTATTGTGATTTTCAAATTGAAATTAAGCGACTATGGAGGAAGAAATCAATGGTTGTATCAATAGGAGTCCTTGGAGAAATACCCAAAGGGCTACTGAGATACATGGGAATTTTGAACTTATTAGACCTGAATATCTTGACTTTGCAAAAAATCACCCTACTCAGAACTGCCTATATACTCAGACACTACCTTAATAGCTCTTAGGTCCTTGGTTAAGACTTGAACTGTTAAGATTTTATCAGTCCCAGACTGTGAATCGAATTGAAGATTAAATCTTAAATAATAAAATAAAAACAGCACATCTGATATGAAAACTGCCATTTGGAATAGGTCATAGGGATGCTCCTAGTTTAGTTCTCTGCTAAGGTCTGTCTGACTTGGGAGATTCAAAGAACCCAAACTTTGGGTTTGGGTTAAGTCCTCCATGCTTAGAAGGTGGCACTCCATGACAAGGAATACTTTTTTATTTTTTCCTTGAGCTACCTACCTTTTCACTGAAGGATTTTATTTCCTTGTAATAAGTCCACTGGACCATCTTTTTAGAGTTTTTCCCAATCACTTGAGGTAGAAGTGTATCAGCTGTCCACAGAAAAGGAATGGCAATTGCTTTCCTGAATGTAATTTGGGAGAGCACACAGCGGTGTGGTAGCCCTTGAAGGATGCTGTCAAATCGTTTGGACAGTATTTTTCTCAACCCATAAGTACAGAACAACAGTTTAAGGACACAGTACCGTTGTGCTGTTTTCTCTATAAGATCTTTTCCATAATTTCTCTTGAGTACCTCTACCTTAGCTCTCGAATTTTTCCTGTGGTAGTTAACAGCTTTTTTTGGAAAAAAAAATTTTTTGATAAATTTAAAGCCTTGTTTGGGTATAGCAAATACAATGGAGATAAAGCTCAAGATACTGTGATTGAAGATGATATTTTCTTTCTGCTAGCAGTAGAAATCAGTAAAATTCCCTTGTCTTAAACATCTGATAAGACAGCAGTTACTGTGCTTCTGTTCCTAACTATAGATCACTCTCCACTCTGAGTGGTGAGATGGATAATTGCTGGACTAAACTATGGAATTGGAGTTGTCTTTCAATCTCACAGCAGAACCAGAATCCCAGGGGTGGGTTCTAACTTACCTCACTGCCGGTTCGCTTCCTCACGCTCCGCTTGGGCATGCCTCGTGGGCGCGCACATGCGCAGTGCCGAAAAATCCAATTTTTTTTAAAAAGCCAAAAACAAAATGGTGACCGCGTGCACAGTGCCAAAAACTTGGCTTCTGTGCATGCTCAGAAGAAAAAAAAATTTAAAAATCGCCCCCCAAATTTTTTAAAAAATTTTTTGAATTTTTTTTAAAAGATGGCGGCGCCCATGGACCGGCACTGACCGAACTGGTTCCATGATGTCATAGTGACATCACCAGCAGGTCGCTACCGGTTCGGGCGAACCAGTCCGAACCGGGAGGAACCCACCTCTGCAGAATCCTGGCAGTGACTGAAAACATATTGTTGTGAGTTAAACTGCAGAGGGATTGTTAAAGTAGAGAATTTTCATTGTTACTGTTTCCTATTTAACATAAAACAAATTTAAGCCACATCTTCAAAACTTCCAAGTATTGTGTTGGGTTGTAAAGCCCATTTAGCAAATATATGTTGAATGGTCCCTCTGTAAAAGGCTTTTTTAAAAAGAATGTTTACTTTGAATTTTAAATGAATTCATCTACAGTATTTCAACTAACTACTAGTCTTGGGTGGGAACATCTGTAGAGATTCAACATTTTGTTATAAAACAGCTCCTGCTATATGCCAACTTTATTTGTTTCTATTGGAAACTGGAAAATCAAAGCAAGTCCTTCGGTTCTTTTGCTTTTAAGATAGGTGGATGATAATCATTGCCACCATTGTGTTTGAACTACCTTGAGCATCAGAGTGGCCATGTTTCTTCTCCTTTCTGGAGAACAAAGATTATTTGTACATTTCATAGTAGAGATGGTGAACCAGGACAGGAAGCTGCCTTCTTCCCCAATGAGATTTTGGTTCACAGTTGCACTATGTAAAGGATGTATGAAATAAAGGAGCAGAACGGCTGCTATGATGTTACTATGCTTGGTCCTGGTAGTTCACATGTGCAAGGATATGGTTAATGTAATTGTTCTGAAATATGCAACTAAAGCAACCGCAAAAGAACAGAGGAGCTTATAGTATATGTCACATATCATAGCATAAGGGACTTATTAACACAAGTTCCCTTCTTCCAGGAAAAAAGTCTCAGTCTATGCAAAAGTTGTAGATAGCTGGAAATTTCCTTTGTTACCCATAATAGATACTTAGTTACATGTGCTCAAGACATTGTGTAAGTAGGGAACATCCAGATTAGTTGGAAGATAACCAAATATTTATCTAATTAGCCAATGTGATTGTACCACCTGTAACTCCTTGTATGAAAATGAATTATAAAAGCTTGCTCGTGTGTTTGCTTGAGGTCTTGCCTAAGGAAATGTTGTCAGCTCCACAATTGATAGGGCTTTCAGTTAGGACAGGTAGAGGAAAAAGAACGCCGCACTAGGAGGAGACTCTATGGTGGGGGAACCGGACTTCCAGTTGGCTCCAGAATTGAATGGGGGGCTTCCGGTTAGGACCTTTGTGGCTCTTTGAGTGTTTAAGGTTACTGACCCCTGACCTAGGTGGTTTGCTCCAAGAGGAAAGGTTAAGTTATTTTGGCATCTCCATTTACAATCTCCATTGTAAAGTCAGCCTTCTTGCCTAATCTTGACAAAGTATTTGCAGCCACTTCAGGAACAGTTCTTAACAAGTCCAATTCCTCACCTTTTTCTGCTTTGGAGAGCTGAGGTAACTTATTTCTAGCTTTATACCAGTTTATGGAACCCAGATCAAAGCTGGGTTTTTCCACTTGCAGCATGCAATGTGGCAAGCCTTGTAGATAGTTTAGTCTCACTTTGGCAGGACCTCTTGCCCTATGCCTCCTCCACACCCAAAGCTTCAGCAACTCTTTTCTTATTCCTGCCCAGACTCTCTTATGGGTGAGGTAACGGGATAATTGATTTAGCCATGATGCTCTCACCATTTCAAGGTAAGCAGAATTTTAAAAAATCACACAAACACAAGCGCATACTCTGGTTTCTCTTCAAATAGTATAAAACGCAAGCATGAATGTCTGTATACTAGAATGTATCATGTTCAATTCTTTAGAATTTCTTGCAATTTGGAGGGCATTGTTTATACGGTAAGCTGGTCAAATAGTGTTTCTAAAATTGCCATGTTTTAATTATTGCTATAAGTTCTTGTTTGGGGTTGTTGTTGTTGGTTTTTGTTGTTTGTTGTTTTGGGTTTTTTTGCTTGAGCTGCTTAATATTCAGCATTCTTGGTAGGCTTGGATTTCAGGATTCTGTGTTTGAAATTCTTTTCCTGAGGAAGTATGCCTCAGGATACAAACAGAATGGCAGGATTACTGACATTGCACCATACTTTGGTTTAAAAATGAATATCTTCTATGATATTCAGGCAGTGGCAGCAGCATGTCGACCTAATGTTTTTCTAGGGTGATGGAGCAGAAAGCTTGGTTTTAAGAAATTCTCAGTGAGACCTATTAGAAATGTGCAGGGACAGATTCCCTTCAATAGCATTTTACTGATTATTTGCCAATTATTTTACACTGATATTGAAACAACCCTGCGTTATTTAAATTGAAAATGTGATTTAAAAAGCAAACTAAAATAGTCATTTTAAAAATAATATCCAAAGAGGACCATTCTGTTGTTCATTATAAATTATTCCTGCAATGAAAATAGCTTTCCAGAATTAGAGTTGGTTTTTAGCAAATAGCACTTTGACTTACATACCGCTTCATAGTGCTTTACAGCTCTCTCTCCAAGAGGTTTACAGAGTCAGCATGTTGCCCCCAACAATCTGGTCCTCATTTTACCAATCTTGGAAGGATAAGTCAACCTCCAGCCAGTCAAGATCGAACTCCACGCTGTGGGCGGAGTTAGCCTTGCAATACTGCATTCTAACCACTGCACCACCACGGTTCTTTTACATAGTACAATGCTTGCAATGCAGCCAGTATAGTGGGGGGTTACCCATCTATTGCCTACCAGTGATCTGAAGGTATCCCGTCGAGTTTCCTTTTCTGGAGGAACAGGGTTTTTCCTCAATTGAAAACATCTCTCCCGTGTATAGAAGAGACACCCCATTCACAGAGAGTCATATTTGAATTCAGCATGTTTCCTGAATCCATAGATAATCATAGTAGATGATTATCTTGATCAAATAGGATTGTTATTGTTACATTGATTGGGCATGCTGTGACATTCTTCTAATTACCATGGATAGTGATCTATGTTCCTAAATTGTTTATTTCATTCTGAATGCAAGAATTAGTATTTCAAGGCCATAGCTTTCAATAGAGGAGATTTTGTCCAAAAGATCAGAATGCAACATATTTTGGGTCAGTTCTGTACAAATTGAATTCAGTGGGTTGGATAGTGTGAACTTTGCTCTAGCAAATAGTTTGCTTCTTCACACAATGTAGACCAGTAACACTAAAATGCAATTATTTTTTACTGCATTTCTAAGTGTTAACAAGACATTTTGGAATTTGGTGAAAATAATTGCTTTAAAAAATAGTTGGATGCAGATGTCAGCCAGTACTATTTGACAGGATTGGTTCCTAGAAAATATTTGAGTTTGCAATCCTCAGCTCAGTGGGAGTTTTTAGGAAAATATGCTTAGTGAATTGTAATACCAAGACCTGTGTTCAGAATTTATAATCGCTGCCACTGCTCAAGCATCAAAACATTGATAGATTTTCTCTTTCAAATGTATCAAACATTACAGAATTATTATGCCTATCCATAAATTGGCATATTCATCTTTATCATGTGCCAGCTGGTATTTTACCCAAAGCAAACTGATGAATTTCTTAGTTCAAATAGTTTTTTTCTCCCCGAGATTCAGCCGTTATCTATGATCTTCAAGAAGAAAGGTTCTGTAAAACAAATTGAAGTTCTCTGTGCTGTCAGGGGAGTCGTTTATCTTTCTACTGTACATGTTTATAAAATAATAATAGGCATTTTATGCTAAGAGATTTGATTTTCTTAACAACCCTTTGGGTAGTATGGGCTCTATCTGTACACGTTTCTTTTCAAAACTAAAATGAAATCTATGACTCTCTAAGGTTTATTTTCACACCCCAGTTTCCCGTCACCAAAACTAATGGCAGCCATTTTGGATGGTCAAAAACGAACAATCACTCCTCTCCACATTGTCAAAATTGCCCCAGGGCTTTTTATTATTTATTTATTTGCACTTCCAAAATGCAATAGCTTTTCCATAATTATGTCATCTTGTCTCAATTTCAGGTTCCAGTTTGTTGCTGGCTAACCCCAGCAGCTCACTGTTTCTGGGGCACAAAGGGTACCATCACCTCTAAGACCTTTAATCTTTCCTTTTCCTTTGCCAGGAATACCATAATAGAACACTGTTTACAACACCTCCCTTGTAAACAGAAAACTCCAGGTTCAAAACCTAGTAGGATTCTTTCAAATTACGTTCTCTGAGAGGCCAACTGTTCCTTCTGTGTGCTTTTTTAAAATAATCCAGTAGCGCACTGTTTCATTATTTTACCAGTCACCTGAATTAGAAAAGTTTCACTTTCATTTTCCAGTAGCTCAAGTAATTGGAAAAAGAATGAAAGTTGTACTGCTGGTTTTGTTTTAAAACCCCGGGGAAAAGTATCTACCTCAATCACTCTGGTGTCAAAATGCACTTAGAGACTTTAGTAATCACCATGATTTTTGTCAGAACAGTATTTTGGGGGAGTGCTGTTAAACTGATCCTTATTATGTTGACTTTAAGGGAGTCTCGAACCTTGGCAACTTTAACCCTGGAGGACTTCAACTCCCAGAATTCCCCAGCCAATTCTGGGAGTTGAAGTCCTCCAGGCTTAAAGTTGCCAAGGTTGGAGACCCCTGCTTTAAGGCAAATTATTTTTATTAACGAAGTATTACAACCATTAACTAAATCTCTGCTGAAATGCCATATAAGGACATCTATTTGCATTCTACTTTTAAAATACTGACACATATTCTTTTCCAGGCTTGCAAAAATTGGAACGGAGCAAACAAATTATATTTATAGTAGACATAATTAACTGGAATGGTTGAAAGAAAAGTCCTAGCCTGAAGCTGTATCTTATTGAGTAGCGGCTATTACATCACAGAACGGAATCCTGCCAAATCAGGATTTGCTGACTTTGGGAAAATCAGCTTTCAAGTGAATGGGACAAACAAAAAGAATGTGGCCTTGCAACATCTACCTCAGAGTGGTCCATCGTAAGTTTTTATCAAAACGTTCCAATTGCAACCCCTGAATCTCAAGATGCAAATATTTCTTCTAAGTAAGACCATTATTCTCAGTAGATAACAAGTCGGGAGTAATCTGAGCTCTATTATATTATTACTTATGAATATGTATGCCTGCATTATTTTCCCCTCCTTTCTGAAATGTATAAATATTAGTGCATCTCTTTTTTCTGCAGGGTGTGTCTTCCATTACTCTTTTGGAAGAGATCTCCTCCAGAACATATTGTCTAATCGACACTGCCGTGCGCCTTGATTATTGGCTTTGGGTCCTGCATTTTGATTCTACATGACATATTCAGAAACAAACACCAACAGTTCCAATTCTGTATCCAGTTAGGCTTGTTAATTTGCACCAGAGTCCAGAAGCCTTGAACATCCAAATGCATCCTGGATTGAACTCCTAATTTTTGCATCTCTACTATGTTCACATGAGTACAATTATAAGCAGAACAGTGCTGATAGACTGATCCTCCTCTAATGTGAAAATTAAAGAACAAGAACAAAGATCAACAACCTGAGAAGTTATTAGATGGAAAAAAAATAGAACTCTGTTTTTACTTATCTCTAATTGAAACTTGGATTTTCGTTCAATATTATATGTATCCAAAAATGTAATTATAGCCTACAAGAAAGTTGAATATCTTCAATACATCTCAGTATCTAAAATTATTTGAATTATATATTTCATATTTTGCTTTTAGCAATAGCAATAGCACTTAGACTTAGTGTATATACCGCTTCATAGTGCTTTTACAGCCCTTTCTAAGCGATTTACAGAGTCAGCATATTGCCCCCAACAATCTGGGTCCTCATTTTATCCACCTCGGAAGGATGGAAGGCTGAGTCAACCTTGAGCCGGTGAGATTTGAACTGGCGAACTGCAGCTAGCAGTCAGCTGAAGTAGCCTGCAGTACTGCACTCTAACCACTGCACCACCTGGGCTCTTACTCTTTTACTTTATTAATATTATTAAAGTATTTGTTTATTAGCTATTCATATTTGATCACAATTTGTAATACAATCCATATAATTTGTTTAATGCATTTTATTCCAAAAAGGGTTTGTAGATTTCACCAAACTTTAAAAAGGTCCATAGCCTAAAAAAATGAAGGACCCCTGGGCAAGAGAGAGATGTTTTCTGAAGTGACTACAAGGAACAATGAAAAGCACTAGGAGGGCCATTCCAAACATTAAATCTCAGTTGTTGAGAGTCCTCATTTAATCAAATTCTGAAGACTTTTCCTGATAAGTTAGACAAGTTAGAATTTGCTGTTGAAAAAAAGAGCAGCATAATTCATTTGCTGAATGAAGTCTTCCTTTTTCTTATATTGTTTTGCATTTTTGTCCTTTTTTTGCACTTTCTACTGTTTTGCACTTCAGACCTTCCAGTTATTCCTCTTTGTCTCCCTTATTAAATCACCGCCTGCAATTCAGCATTTTTAAAAGTTTGACCCAAACAATTGTTCCTTATGTTTCCTCAATGATAAGAGATACTTCATAGCTAGGAAGGCTTTCTAAATGCAGCATGACACCAGGAGCAAGGAATCCCTTCAAAATCAGAAAAACATTCCCTCTGAAAATATCAATTTATTATCTCATACATCACAGCAATCTAATAAATGAATTTCTGGCAAAAACTTCATAACTCACAGAAATGTACAGTGTCTTTAGTTGTAATATACTGTAGTTTATTGTAAGATCATCCAGCAAAAATTCTTGTCCATCACAAATGCAATGAATGTAGACTCATAACTCTCCTTTATTAAGCTAGACACAGAGCTCCTGGCTCCACCTTCTCAAATCTAGTGCCCATTATGTTGGACCAAAACCATCAGATTTCTGAGTGTTCTAGAAATGTTCTAGAAATGGCATTGTTGCCTAAGAATTCTGGGGGATATAGTCACAAAGGCACCCAGTTGGGCTAGGTAGTTCTAGATTAATTGAACAGCAAGCACTTCATGGACAAATTCATGTGTTAACTATATTCTCCATATGAGCTAACATTTCAGCAGTTGCCCCAGATCTGGGGACAGATGGTTTATTTTACCCAAAAGAGCATCTTTCCTCGCAATATAGCCCATGCCAATCAATCTACATCATTTCCGGCAAGTGATGGGCAATTTGCACGCTCTTTGTTACATGAAGCAGCTCTGTTGGACAGTACTGTGAAAGAAACTGAAAGCTCTGTGAAAAGGAAGACTTAAGATATAAAATTCTGTGGGTTCCTTTATAAATTTATTATTGCAGTATATTGTTCCATCCATTGGTCCTCTCTGGATTCACCTCCTTAAAGAGAACAAAATGAATGAGGAATCTGAAAAAGCAAAAAATAAGGTGGCCCTAGAAGTTTGGAGTGTACCTTAAAGAGTTCTAAGTCTCCAGAATTGTCCCAAAAAAGGCAAGATTTAGAGTTGGTGCTGCATAATTTCTTGGCGATGGTTTCTGGACAAGTTAATCAGAAGTTAATTGGTGTATGAACCATTTCTTTTGGCAAGAAGATTTTTACAATGGGGTGTATTTCAAGATAGTGGACACTAAATGAAAGAAAGCTCACACTCATGTCCATGCATGCCAATGTCTCAAGAACATAAATATTTAATTAGCTAATTAAAATATCCAATGGAGGCAAATTGTAAAAACTTAAGGCCTAAAGCAAAAGGCACATATAATTTTATATCTAAAATGTACCATCAATACACATTTACAGTACATTCAGAAAGTATTCAGACCCCCTTTGTTTTTTTCAATTTTGTTATGCTGCAGCCTGATTCTACAATTGTTGAAATTCATTTTTTCTCATTCATCTACAGTACCCCATAATGACAAAGTGAAAACAGAAATTTCGAAATGTCTCTAAATTTATTAAAAAGAAAAAACTGAAATATCCCATTGGCATAAGACTCTACTCAGTACTGATGCATACAACTTTGCCATGTGCAGGGAAAACTTCATCAAAATGAAAACAATGAATGCTACAAACGTTCCAGTGAAGTAATACTTTTAATAAAAAGCCTTCTCTTTTCCAGTTTTCAGTTGACACAGGTTTATGGCACTTAAATCTTTGTATTGTAATGAAAGCCTAACGCAAAATCATGCTCCTATTATTATATGGATCAACCTGCATTCATTATAATCATGCCAATAACTTCCCTCATGAAATCAGTCAAGTAGAAAAACAGTAATATATTTAAGATGTTGGATAGCATTGTAGTTAAGATCGGCCTCAGTAAGAACGAGAAGAAACAATATACTGAAGCCTCATGATAAGGAAGCATTTGAAGGGAATGGGTTTCTGTAACCTTTGAAAGCCCATTCAGTACAAATTTGGTGATTACAGTCAGTGTATTTCATCTGCATAATGCAAGTGTTGCAAATGACATTCTTTACACAAATGTCAATGACATAATTGGTCTCATGAAGTCAGGGTGCAGCGTCCAAGGTTTTTATTTATTTATTTGTTGCCATTTATTCCGAATGGAAACAGGAGTGTTGTTAGACAGTTCAAAACACCACAGCATCTGTCACATCTTTTCAGATGGGTCTGAAATGGGGCCTGACGCATCTATTGTGTTCATCTTGGTGAACTTTTCCCATTATATAAAAAAACAGCTTGCTCTATCTCCCACCTATAGAAAAGCCTGAAGACTGGGAAAGAAAAGCTATTGCCTCCTCAGGGGTTTGCAGGCTTTGTATGGAGGATGGTCTTTGCCTCTGCAGAGGGCCCTGTTAAGTCTTTCAACTCCATTTCAGCAGTAAAAGCCCTGAGATAAGAGCTGTATGCGTTTTTCTGATCTCTACCAGGAGCAACAAAGGCAAATGAGAAAAGAAGTCCTAAGGCAACTCTTGGAAGAAGAAAGCAGTCATAGAAAAGAAAACTGTTTCTCAGAAACCATAATATTGGTAGGGATGCAAACTGGCTGGGGAATTCTGGGAGTTGAAGCCCACGCATCTTAAAATTGCCAAGCAGAAAGAACAGAAAGAACTGACAAGAATACACAGAGTTTTATACACATCGATAGAAATCTATTTATTGCAAGAAAATTAGAATTGTTCTTCGTTCTCGAGGCTGCCAAGGAACTAGAAAATTAAATTTCAGAATAACAGGCTCAAAGTAGATTTTTCTGACATTCAGGTATTATCAGAAGCAGACAGACCTTGCTTCCGTTGTCAATCTAGAGGTGGAAAATGTCTGAGGGGCTGTAATTCAGCATCCTAACTCTTGAAAAGAGTAACTAATTAAACCTTTTTGTCTTTTTCCCCCAGAGTTTTGGAGGGAGGGCGAGACTCTAAGCACGGGAAGAAGAATGTAAGGCTACGGACGGCAAACAGCTTCCATTCCTGCCATTAAATTCCCCCTCAAATTCTAAAGAACAGCCAGAATCATTTTACAGACCAATTTCAAGCTACTGCAGGCGTCTCCCATTTTCACCTTTAAAACCTGCCCCAAAGACTAAAATTAGAGGACCATTTGGGGGAGGTGGCTGAAAGTGAAAGTGAAAATATATTGCCTCCAAGAGATCTTCCACTCCTATTTGTCCCCAAAAATGAAAGTTATGCCATCAAAATTCAACCACTTTGCTAATTCATGTTGGCACTATGATCTCAAAATCTTAGCATACATGAGGTCCTGGGAAAAGACATCTGTTCCATGATTGTCTGTGCCTACTTGATGTTCCAGTTTTGCTTTTCTCAGTTTGGACCCCTCTAAAGGATTAAGACTCTTATAAGTCAGCAAGGTCACTGAGATCAGGAGAAGGCACTTTTATTGTCTGAAAGTTGAAGGGAGCATAGCCAGTGATGTAACATCAACAGAATTAGCTTTTCTGAATATTTTGGGGAAACAGGTGGTGGTAAGCATCTACTTTGCCATATAGAAATAAGGGGAAATCACCACTTTATTGGTTTTTTGGGGGGTAAGGTTTTAAAGATTTAAACAGTTTAAAGCCTACCCACATATAAAGGCTTTAAGTCCATGTTATTGGAAGTACAGCCTTCACCCAAATAAAGATTGTTAAAATAAGAACAGCTTGATATTGCTAGCATAAGAATAAAATATTCTTGGTATTTTTGGTTTCCTGCTTCTGCAACCATTTTCTAAGAAAAATCCATCCGCTCCATCATTGCTCACTTGATCCTAAATACGTGTCTTAATTAGATACGTATTAGTCTTAATACGTGTCTTAATTAGACACGTATTAATTAGTCTGACCCAAGACAGATTTAAGATTCTACTAGTAGCAGAAGGCAATCCGCAGACATCCAACTCTATTTCTATGTCCTCTAGTGCCTGTTCAGGGAGACGCATCAAAAATTTTGGCAGCAAAAGTTATCAGTATTGATTCCGACCACACCTAGATCCCTACTTGTACCCACAGCCTTCTTTATTGGTCCTTGAGCCCCACAATGCAAATCTATTGAATCCCTCAACTTCTTCGGCTTCTACTATGAATTCACTAAACACCCAGAGCGGTTGTGCACTTGGCTTCTTAACACTAACCCAGATGTGTTATTGTCCTAGTGTGGTCTTCTGAGGGTCCTCCTTACATTTTAATAAACTTATCCTGCCAACCCAATTTCCTTCTTTGCCCCAGAGATTTCCAAACAGAGCATTTTAAATTTGGTCTTTGTTTTCTCTGTAAAGAAGAGAAATGAAGGAATAAGCAAAATTGCTGTTTGTAACACGAGGTTTTTTTTTTTACTACAGATTTTCTTTTTAAAGGAAATTTACCCGAGTCAGGTGATGTCAGAATCAATCAGAGGAGGAGAGAAGCTGGAAGAAGGTTAGAGATCCCTGGCAGATTGAAGAAGGGATGAACAGCAGTTTAACTTAACAATGGGGAAAAGCCCTCTCTGTATGCTGGTGGTTACTCTGCGTCAGCCAAAATTGCTATCACATACGGAAAATCATGTAAAAGTGTATTGAAATGTTCCTGAATAGTCTGGAATCGCCAGTTAAAATAAGCTGAGATGAAGAGAATGAGATGGGTTTTAAAAGTGGATTTACCTAGCAAATATATTTTCCCTCAATTTCATTGCTGTCAAAATTCATTAAGGTAATCTATCACAACCTACCTACATCTCACAGATAATTTAGGAGGGATAACCCTTCTAAAACCATAATAAAATGTTACAGTTTTATCACAAAATCCAGGGGATTTTTTCCCAGAAGCCATATCAAATTATAGAAAGAAAGCTGCCAGATGAAAAATGCTTATGATTATCCATTTCAGTCTTAACCTACAATGATCCGGTTGGAACAGGTGTGATTTTTATGATATTACTTTAGCTTCCTAGAATAAGGTTTTGGAAGTACAGTACCGAACACTACCTTTCCTAGGTATTCCATACTTGGGCCATAGGAATGCAGATAACCACTAGATGGCAGAGAGAGTTAGAGATTTAGAGACACTTTGCTGCCCTCTGGCTCTTGCTTAGATCTTTGCAGCCCAGACATGATACAGTACTGTATGCCTAATCTTTCCTAATCTAATAAACTCTAGATTTACCTCCTTCGAGCTTTGACTGTGGCTTATGGGAGTTGTTTGCTTGGGAGTCACATTATGAATCAGTTTCTTGCAGCACTGACATTTTAACAGCTTTGACAAATCAGAGAAAGGTGTGAAGCACTTCTTACAAATCATTTTCATAGCTTACACAGACATGGCGGAATTTGACAGCGTCTTCATCTTGGCTACAGATGGGGAATCTCTCCAGCTAGAGTGATGAGGAACGGATTCAGCTCCCTAACCCCCTCCCAAATACTACCCTTGACGGCACCACCCAATTTCTGCAGATAAGATTTTTTAAAATTCTGTTACTATATATAGTTGTCTTTCTTTCTTTTTTTCACTCTTCTCATTAACCACTTCGTGAGATTTTCTAATCCATTTTGCTTGGCAATAATTTACTTTTGGGTTTTTCCATCTGAGATTTAAGAGGAATTTATATATTGATTTCAGCATCAGGCAGAGTAAGAAAGAGAGATAGGGTGCTGTGAAGTCCGTATGCCATCACTATTGCGTGCACTGTAATTGCCTATCTCTTTTACGCCACCCTTCCCTAAATGAGTATCTTTCAGATGTGTTGGGACTACCAGACGTTAAGCCTGGGAAATCTTTGAGTTGTGCATCCAATACATTTGAGGATCCAGAATAGGGATGGCTGTCAAGCCAGTGAGTGAAGTAGTAGCACTATAGAAATGCATGTTGTAACAAACAGGAGCAGCTACCAGCCATTTTAAAAAGAAATGCATGTGCCAGCGACACATTCTAAACACACAATAGTGTATTTATTCTCTTTCCCTCTCTCCTCCCCCCGGATTTATAGAATAGTCTAAATTGATCATAAAAGCCATCACCCCAACTGTTCCTCTTCAAATTTCACTCTTTGTGATATATTTAGAAAATAAATCTTTATCTTCTTATGGAAAAACATGCTCTGTCCAGAGACAAATTTGGCTTTAACAAGGCCAGGTAAAGGTTAATTAGCCTTGGTGCTGTTATTCTAATTCAGGTAACTTTATTTAAATGGGAGACTTTCTCATTTTAATCTAATAAAAGTACTCCCGCCACAATTCCTAATGTACAATCAAAGCAGAATTAATTCTCAGGTTTAAAAATAGCTTTTCCTTCAAGAATTCATTGGGTGTCCAACTTTGCTGACAACCTCAAAATACTTATTCTGTCAGGCCAAAGCCATTTTAGTTGAGGTCTTTGGCCTGCCACACTTTATAGTATTTCAATGTGCATTCTTTACTGTGGGAATTTGGGAGGGGGAATTGCATGAGGGCTGTCTGTACGTAGCCATAACAAATTCTTTCTAGATAGTCAAGGTCATCCTTTGTCTTTGCACTCCTGCACCTGCATGGAAGGAGATGGGTGGATTCTTGCCAGGGTGGCAGTTGAAGATTGGTCAACGCATGATGGATTTGGGGGTGTGGGGACAGGGGCTTGAACTTTCAACAGGGTGGAGAAACCCCGGGGATTTCAGATTTGGGTTTCTCCCAGATGTGCCAACATGGCTCTGCTAATAAATTGGAACTTGGAGGAATACTTTGCCTCAGAATCTGATTTAATTTTTGATTCTATTTGGAACCCTGACACATTCTGGTTAAAACACAGATACAGAAAAAGATCAAACTGGGGAAAATCTGTATTAAATTAGCAATAGTGGTTCAATGCAAGTACAGAAGCATAAAATTGTTTTTGATTGATGATTCATTGATTGATTGATTGATTGATTGATTTTGTGCCAAGTTGTCTTTCACTTCTAGCCAACGGCTGGACGACATTGATAGACAATTCAATCTGGCAAACGGATCAGGAACTTGCTCACCGTTTTCCCTTGGTATCGTTCCCTTGTTTCACCCCCCGCCTTACCTTTCCGTGTTACACTCTATCAAACATAGGCTTGCATTTATGAAGCCACGATTTAATGTGATCCCCTCGAATGTCCTCGACAGTAGGCTCTTGGGGGGAGTAAAATCCACCTATTGTACATGTGATGGCCGATCCCCGGAATCTCTGCTCCATATTACATTCGTATGCCCCCACTATCGAGACATAAGATCAAGATTCATCTCCCCTATTTCCCAGAGATTCCCTGGTGCACCGGATCTGTTCAGCCTTTATTTCCTACTCCAGGATATAGACCCTAATATAACCTCAAAGGTGGCAAAAAAAATTGCTGCAGTCATGGCTGGAAAAAAACGGAGGAAAAGACGGGTAACCCCTACGGCAGAGGATCACTAATATTGACGGTATAGATTGTAGTAGATGGTGTACTGTCACATGATCTATCTATATTTGTAAAATTTACCCCCCTTTTAATGTGTATTTTAAATTGGTCTCCGACCGCAATAAAAGCTATCTATCTTTCACTTCTAGCCATCAATAGGCAGATTCTGTATATTGGATATTGTATAAAAGATATTGGATATATTGGATATTGTATAAAAGATATTGGACAGGGCTATCAGATCTGGACTGTAGAAATCCAGACACCCACCAGATGGATATGAAAAGATAAAACTGATAACTTTTTGCAGCCAACTACTGATCATCTGGACTGTTGCCTTCCAAATCTCTTGTCATTTAAACTTGATGCATGTTTCAGAACAAATAAAATGTACTTTATTTCATATAACATAAGTATGGAATGTACCTCATAACAGAGTACCTTAAAATAAAGCCATAATTTCCACCAAAGTGGATTCAGCAACTAAAATGGATGAAGATATCAATGCCCACTAGACATGCAGTTATATGTTTTATAGCTATGTAAATCATCGAACATCCAATCTGGTATGAATTGGATCAATCAGCATAATCTAATCACTTAGATTAGAATGATCAATTCAATCAATGCAAAACTATACTGACTCACTGAATCGTTATGAAAGCACATAATTAGATTATTTAATTAAATGGTGATCCAATTGAAAGATTCTATTTGAAGGGAGAATTGATAAATTTGCTTTTGAATCAAATCCTCCAGTCAAAGCTTTGCATAATACTTCTATATTATTCTTAATGCCGGAGACAACATGCTATGAATATCAGTTGCTGGGAATGATACTAAGGTATTTTTAAGTTCTGCTTTTAATTTTCAAAGTTTAGCTCCAGAGTTTCAGCCCATGGTGAATGAGAAATAGGTCCCCTTTCCATTTGCAGCTACTAGCATTCAATCATAAAATTTAATCTTTATTTAATTTAAAATGTATAAACTTTTAAATGTATAAACTAACATAACATAAATGTATAAACTAACATAACTTTTAAATGTATAAACTAACATAACAAGCATAACATGTTTTCTCCAAGAATCCCTGAAGGAATAAGCAATAAAACAAAACTGAATGCATTCAAAAATGATTTAGTAGGAATATATACAAGCTTTAAAATTCCTCAGTAGAAGGACAGAATTGATAAATAAGAAATGGGTTAATCCTAAAGGATGCTATGCTAAAAAATGTGTTTAAAAAACTCTCCTTTCACCTGCATGCACTTCTAAATTTATTTGGAAATACAGGATTTTCTTAAAAGGTTCTTGGTAGCATGTTGCTCAGGAAGCTCTTTTAAAACTGGAATAACATTTATCAATAATATCTTTCCTTATTTAGTATCCTCTAGGTCAATGGTCTCCAACCTTTTTGGCTACATGGACCGGCGGCAGCGGCAGCAACGGGAGAGGAGGGAATGGTTTCACACTGTTGTCTCAAAACAGACTGAGCCTGGCACAGAACCAGAGTTGGGTTGCTCCTGGATCAGCCCGGTTTTAAGAACCGGTAGCACCGGCAGTGGGAGGCTCCGCCCACCCACCCGGGACACTTCTGCGCATGCGCGAACCGGTAGTAAAGGGTTTTAAAACCCACTACTGCACAGAACCTAATGAAAGCCAGAAACGAGTGACCAGCTTTCTTGGAAACTTTTGCACTTAAGCAAAAGGGTGCCGGCTGCTAAAGGAGCTGAGACCTTGAACAACAGCAAAGCATGATCTTTTATACAATTGAATACCACAAATAAGGAAGTAAAAATTTCACAAAGCTTTTACCCTTTATGGAGTTATTCCTTGCTTTTAGTCTAATTGTCCTTTTGCCTCTAGAGCTTGCTTAAGCCTACATGTCCTTTTCAGTTTTTGGGTAGGGGTTATCCCATTTCCTCCATTTAAAACTGACACATTATATAGTCACATTTTCTAGGTTTTTACTCCCTTCCAGGATGGGGGTATACACAACCTAGTTCAGGGGTGTCAAACTCAAGGCCTGGGGGCCAGATCCCAGGGGTGTTAAGATCTGGCCCACGGGGCTGCCTGGAAACAGCAAAAGATTGACCCATGGTGCCTCTGCCAGTGAAAAGGGAGCTTAGGAGGGCCACACGTGGTGGCAGAGGGTTGCAGGAGGCCATCCCAGCCGAAAACGGAACTCAGGAGCCCACTTTTGCTGGTAGAGCGCTCGCGCCACCATAGGCACCACCCAACATGAGTAACATTGTGCTGGCCACACCCACCCTGGCCACACCCACCCCAGCCCTCCAAGGTCAAACACAACCCTGATGTGGCCCTCAATGAAATGGAGTTTGACACTCCTGACCTAGATCCTGCGCAAGTGAAGCTACACATGCTCACCCGCCATTTCCATGGCCCAGTTCCCAAAAGACCGCAGACCGGAACCAGTCCACACCCCAGGGGTTGGGGACCCCTGCTCTAGGTGCCTTGAGACTCCCATTGGATGGCCATATTGCTGGGGAATTTGGAATTATAGGAAAAGCAGTTTAATTTTTTTAAAAGATAGTAAAACTACTGTGCCTGTTTGATGGGAAGTAAATAAACACAGTGACTGAGCTGCATAACTGCAGCTGTCAAAGAACAAAAGGAGAAGGAACCAGAGGTCACATAAGCTGAATTTCTACTTCTCGGTCTAGACAATATTTATTTACAGCAGATCATAAAATCTTCTGACAGCAAAACTGACAGAGCCAACATCTTTCTTGCTGGTGACAAATCAATAGCAGTTCTTAAGTGTGTTGCTTCTGTCCATTTCTTACATGAAAAGTGAGCAGGTCATATTGAAAAGATAAAATAGTGCTTAGTTCACTACACATGGCCTGCACATATCTGAAATTGATGTTACTGAGCAAGAACATGCCCATTCTCTGGCTTGTTACACAATTATCTAAATTTTGCTGATCTCTTGGGAAATTCTCAGAAATACTGAGAATTCGTGGCTGTCTTTACAGTTAGGATGCCCAGAAGAGTTCTTCGCCCATTTTCCCCCAAAAAATTTAAAACTTGCAAAAGATGAATGTAGTAGAATGGAACCTTAAATAGAAGCAAAGTAGTGAAATTGTCTTTAAGACTATGATGTGCTTGTTAGTGCATAGTTTGGAAAATGGGGCTGCAAGTGTCTTCTCTTTAGAGGCATAGGAATCTATATTTCTGTATTTCTCAGTGGTAATCAACACTCCAGTTAAACTGAAATGGTTTCCCTGCTATATAAAACATTCCCCTTAGATTTACTGCTCTCTCCATGTTTCAGAATGTCAGACAGTGGCACCAGGTGAGCCTACTGCAGTGATAGTAAACCTATAACATTTGTGTCAAAGGTGACACACCACAACATTTTGGGTGACATGCCAGCATTAACCAACATTTTCAAGTGCATACCCCATTCTTGCAAGATTTTCGGAGGCTGTACAAGAGGGTGTATGCTCTCCAGACCCTCTGGAAGTTGCACAAGAGGCTGTGTTCTCGAACCACTTCTGGAGCCTCCAAAAATAGTGTAAGAATGGGTTAGGGTTAGGTAAAATGTGGTAACTGCTTTACACAATTTTCAGAGGCTGCAGAAGGTTGAGGAAGAGCATTCTCCAAAGGTGAGTTAAAAAATGAAGGGCTGGTGTGACCTGGAACAACCTTGGGTAGGCCAGAGGGACATGTCAACAGAAAGAGAACACTGACTGAAAGTAAGCACTACACGGCAGATTCTGGGGAGCACTGGACTGTGGAGGCAATGACGCCCCATTCTTAATAAACACACAAACATATATACACAGATGATATTACAAAAAATCTATTGACGCTTTAACTCAAAACATTTATATCACACCATTCATTAAAAAGTATACGAGGCCAGCATGAATAAATCCCAACTGCCTAATTTCTACAAACAGCTGAATACAAAAATAAAAGGCTTGTTGTCTTCATAATAACACAAAATATTTTTAAATCATTTTAGCCCATAACTCAAAACATATTTCAGGAAAGAAGATTTCTCCTAACACATAAGCTTTTATAGTATTCCCAAAAATTAAACTCTGTAAATGTTCACACTAAACTTCGTCATTTGATGCATCCAACTCTGAATTAAATTTCAGGAAACATTCCTGTACAGTCTAAAAATCCTGCATGGGATAAGGCTCAATTTCCATTTGTGGAGACTCTTTTTTTCCACTCCATCTGAGGATATAATTTGCCTTCATGCCAGAAGGCACCCAAGAAGCTCTAAATATTGTTCAAATGTCAGTCCTACTTTTCTGGTTCATGATGTTGCTCCATTAAGAATTCTTGGAAACTTGAATCATAACTTCTATTTGGCAAATCTTCAATTGACCCAATAAAGATAATGCCTGATAATAATTACAATTGTTTTTATCAATGGTTATTACTTTTTTGTCTATTTGTTTTGTTGAAGGGGCCATGGGAAAACTGTTGGTAGATTGAAACCACTATATTAATGACCCTAAACATCCTTAATTCCTCAATATCCTGCTTTTCTCTCCTTGTAATCAAAAATCATTATGATTGAGGTATTTATTTATTTATTGATTGATTGATTGATTGTTCAAATTTATATGCCGCCCAACTCCCAAAGGGACTCTGGGTGTTAGCTGGATGTTGCCTGTTTTACGTTCAGAAATACAGACCTCTTTGCAGTAATTAATGTAGTGCATCTGTGACACTCCTTACATCCTACATTTCCTATGAAGTCTGAAAAAGAGGAATAAAACTAAAACAAGGGGAGGGAAATGAAGATAGAAGGCTGCTACTAATAAATCTGACAATTTTACAGGCTAGAACATCAAAACAAACCAATTATGAAATACTTTCAATGGATAAATAACGTATCTGTTCATTAATCAAACCAATCTGTCATTTCACACACCTATTATAGTATCCTTTATGTTAATTTATATGTTCTTTTTAATAATTATTTTTACTAGTAAATCTATAATTACTTGGTCTTGAATTGCATTTATATTCATAAAGCTGAAAAAAAGAACAAAGCTATCCCTAAACCACCAGATCGTCAGGAATCTTCATTCACATGCAATTTGTTGAAAGAATTTCTCTGCATAACTGATTATTGCGAACTGCTTCATTTTTATTTTTATTTTACAAAAAATTGGTGAGGTCACCACAGATTACAAGATCATAGATATCTTGTCCAATGGGGATGCAAGCAAGGAATGAAGTTTATAAATCAATCAGGAATACCATGTCTCTCGTGGTATTAAGAAACTGGCTGTTTCTTAAACCAACTTCAGAAACTCCAGATCAAAATTGCAATGACTTGGCAACAGGGCCCAGGTATTGTTCAGGGTGGACTAGGGCCATTGCAAGACCCAATGGCCATTCCCCTCCCTACTTTCCCTTCTCATCTCACTAGCTGCTTCTTGTCTGGATGGGTCTAGCAGTGGCTGCCTTTTCTTTTTGGGGATTGTTCTCTCATTAGTCCCACTTTTTCTGTACTTTTCCAGATGTTTGAGAAACTTTGCACAAACACTCCTCATGTCATCTCCTTTGACACTAACACTTTCTTCCTTCTTTCTTTCTTTCTTTCATTCTTTCTTTTTCTTCTTTCTTTCTTTCTTCTTTCTTTCTTTCTTTCTTTCTTTCTTTCTTTCTTTCTTTCTTTCTTTCTTTCTTTCTTTCTTTCTTTCTTTCTTTCTTTCTTTCTTTCTTTCTCCACAAATCTTAACTCTGACGCGGTTGAAAAACACTGCCATAGACTATAGTCAAACAGCAACCTGTGCAGTTTTCAAAGTGAATGTGGATGTTTAGGGTCAGGCTCCTTTGTCCAAACCACTGTTCTGTTTCAAGCAAAGAAATGGCTTATTTTATTTCCTGTCCTTAGATCATATGTGTCAAACTATTTCTGCTGAAGCACCAGCCTTTCTTTAGAGGTGGGTTGATGGTAACTGCTTTTGTTATCTTTGAGTGTGCTATTACTCTAGAGATCCTCTTAGCTACTATGTCCAGCAACTTCCCCTTTTTCTTGCAGAAAAAATAATAATTTTTGACGTGTTAAATTCCTATCCATTTTTCTTATTTATTCTGCCTGACTCAACACTGAAGGCAGATTTGGCTGTTATACGTAATGCTGATTTCATGGTAGGAGAAGCCACTTCATTTGCAGAAATGAAACTTGTATCATCACCATGCTTTTTTTTTATTGCAGACCCAGAACTTGGCATTTTTTAAAGATACAATTTGTCAATCATTCTTTTGTTTTACATACTTAAATATCACATATTGTTTTAAAAACAATATCAGGTCATTGTTAAAATCCGATACGTATATAAATATCGATATTTAGAAGAATATAAATCAGAAACAATAAAGAATTACAAGTCTTCTGCCCAAAAAGCAAAGATCTGTCCTTATTTAACAGATCTCTGAAAGTTAAAATATTAAGACTTTGTATTAAGATAAAACCAAATTTCAGATGTGGTACAAGCCCATATAGGGAATTCTAAGTGAAACGTTATTTTCAAGCTAAAGTAAACTGGGCAAGATTTATTTTTGAAACATGACATTAGTTTGGACAAGGACATGTATTCCTACACCTCAGTTAGTCATTCTTCTGCAGAAGAAATAGAATTGTACGTTCCAACAGGAAGCATCCAGTATCCTTGGGAGGAGTTACCATGCTCAAAATAGTTCACTATATTTCATGGGAGAACTTACCCAATTTAATTCAATTAACCAATAATTGCTTGTTTGTGTGCCTTTTTATTTTGAATACTTCTACTTCCTTTTTATCAATGATTGAAAGACAATTTAGGGAAGTGTTAAAACAAAAGCACAGAGAAAAATAAATATCTGCACAAAAGCAACCCTTAAAAGCGTAATTAAAAGTTTTTAACTGAGCTACTTTTGAGGCTCAACAACAGATCACAAGGGTAGACATGAGAAGGAGCAACTACAGTTTTATGTTATCGTAATATTTTTAATCTTTGTGGTATCAGAAGAGTCTCTGGCATTTTTGTAGCAAGGGACTAATAACACTGGCTTTTCCAGTGGACAAAAGGGAAAAGCTTTGTTTCACACACGCAGACCGTTCAAAAAAAGAAAGCTGCTGCTAAGAAAATTATTCAAGTCTGTTGGACTCATTAGAGCAAGTTGGTAATTGGGATGTGGTTGCTGGAAGTTTTCTGCTGACAGGGAGGGTTGCCACTGAAGCACAAACTAAACAAATTCACTGGCAGACTGGTAGATGGTAAATTTACAATCCAATATCTACTGACTATTTTACTAGTCTGATTTAACATTCCTGTCATTCAGCAACCCAACTGCAGTTCTTGTATGCACCCAGAAGTAAGTTACTTCTGGCAATAACAGTAGACCACATCAAAAGTACAGTAGACCGCATCAAATTTCTAATTAATTTCTCTTATGTAAGTGGGGAATGCTAAAGATTTGAAAAAGAAAGCCTAATTGATCTTTAAAAACAAATCCTCTTATGTGTCCCAAAGGTGCTTTTTCAAGAGGCAACTGGACTTTCTGGTTTTTCTTTGAAGACGTTTCGCTTCTCATCCAAGAAGCTTATGCAGTTCTGATGAATTGGATGAGAAGCTGAAGAAGCTTCTTGGATGAGAAGCAAAACGTCTTCAAAGAAAAACCAGAAAGTCCAGTTGCCTCTTGAAAAAGCACCTTTGGGATAACCATGGCCTGGATGACTGAGAATCTCTATAGAAATCCTCTTAGGACATCTGATTATTATGACTGACCAATGTTATAGAAGGAAATGTGTATCCAGTTTGGACAGATCTATCAGATCTGAGCTGTATAATATTCCAACTCATCTGAATATTTCAACCCGGATCTAGGTATCCTAATCACGATCAGAGTTATTTCCATTTGTATTCCATTAAGGAGAAAACAAAAAGCTTGGGACAGCCCTTGAAGGCTTAATTTTGGAAATTATTCTGTCCCAAGGATATCAACAGCTTTTCGGAAGCAAATTTAACTACTGATCTAATTTGCTTTCCCCTTATAAGTACTGGTACTCAGAGAAACATATGTTGAGCAGACTGCTAAGGAATATTTAATGAGAATTTAGTTACTGATTTGTAAATGAAAAGTGCAAATGTGGTGGTTGTCATAGATCCATGCAGCTCCTTGTTGGCATAGAAAAAGCTTAAAAATACGCAATTCATTGGCAAGAGAAAAATGGAGAAAAGAATAAAATATTATGATGTGTAAAGCTGGTGTGGATTTTAATGTAAATTGTATGAGCAGAAATGAAATACTTTCAGAATACATTTATAGATGCTTTCTGAATACATTTGGGGAGGCTGGGATTAATGCAGATTCTGTAGTCATACCATAAATTTATAGCAAAATGAATGCCTACAGGCAATTCTGGATTTTTTTCCTTTGTTGCCTAGAACAAATTTGTTTATTTTGTATGAGCTCCACATATGCAAGCCAGGAGTGAGGAAAATCTCTTTACTGGCACTTCCTTTTGTGTGATATTTATATACAGGAAAACAGAGGTGCCCTTTGTCTAAGCATCAATTGTCAAGGAATACACTCTGTGCTCTGATGTTCAGCAAACAAAAAATAAACAAGGAGAATGAGTGGACCACTAATTAAATAGTAGCCCTTCTTAAGTAAGCAAATGCTGATGGATCGGATGAGGTGCTTTATTAATTGAATAAAGATACAGTAAATATGATACTAGGTTTTCTAATATGATGCTAATTATTTTGTGCTGTTTAGGGAAAAGTTAAAATTTATTTAATCAGCTTGTATAGCTGCCCATCTCAGCACATAATGGGCAATGAACAATGTTTAAAATTAAATTAAAAACAGTGTACAATCACAAATATAAAAATTGAAATGCATAGGATTAAAATACATAGCCAAGGAGGTATCGCAATCAACAGTTGCTAACACAGCCAGGAGACAGACACCTTTACATTCTTGGGTCCCGGTCCTGGGGACACAACCAGGTCTTTAAAGCCTTGTGAAAGGTCCAGCCATTGGGTCAGCACTACAGCAGAAAAGGCATGCCTTCTGAGCCCCGCCAATAGGCATATTTTAGCTGATGGGACCCAGAGCATACCCATTCTACCAGATTGGATCAGACAGGTGGGAATAACTTGGGAGAAATGGTCCATCAAGTAACCCAGTCCCAAGTTTTAAAGTTGATAACCAACTCCTTGAATTGCATCTGAAAGCAAACCAGCAACCAATGCAAAGTAGTGGTGTTACATGCACCCAGTAACCATTCCCATTTAATGTCCAAGCTGCTGCATTCTGTACTAGTTGAAGCTTCAGAATGCTCCAAGGGAAGCCCCATGTAGAGCACATTGCAGTAGTCCAGATGGGAGGTCACAAAGGCATGACAGTGAGCAGGGACTCTAGGTCCAGCAACAGGCACAACTAGCGCACAACTCAAAGGCCTTCCTAGCCACAATTGCTTTTCAATCAGTCCAGAAGAATCCATAGATTGCATCCCAGGTCTGTCTGAAGAAGTGCAACCCCATCCAGAACCAAAGATGGAAGATCCCTGACACCAGAAGGTCCAAACCCCCAAAAGCCACTCAGTCTTTTTTGGGTTCAGCCAAAGCCAAAGCCATTCACATTCGTGGGTTGAACAGTATTTTTAATAAGTAATATATAACTGTGTTTAATGTGGGTAGGATAGTACTATGCAATAAAATATTCAATATTTGCATAACTGAAAGCATCTGAGCAACTTGATGTTCATTACATTTTGGTCCTGCCTCCTTAGACAGCAGGCCTTAAATATTTGCTCTTTTCTGAATACCAATCCTTTGTGTATTTGAAGAATGTTAGCATATTCTCTGTAGACTTCTCTTTTCCAAAGAAAGAAAGTTCTTATACAGTGGATACTAGGGTTCTATTAAGAGGCCTAAACCCATATTCATCCTTTTCCCAGCAAAGCTATATTATACCGCTGACTCAAGATAATAAGAGATAGAGTATCATCTATTTCTCACATAGCTCTGCTAAAGTAGATCTCTTTAATCTTTTCTCTCTTTAATGCAGAGTTCTGGAAGTGTCAATCCCCTTTAAAAAAATTAATTGGCTGCATGCACAGTCTTTGAATAGATCTCAGGGTACGTACAAGGAAAAAGAAAGAGAGATTTACTGAATTAGGCCTTTCAACTGGAAGAAATAAGTTCACTGCCATTTATTTTAAGAACAGACCACTAAGAATTCTTCGTTCTCCATATGGATCACATCGTATCTTTATATGTTGAGCTGGAAGGAAATGCCTCTTTTTCTTTTGTGCTTGTTAGTAAACAAGCATGATAATTCACATTCTAAGTCAAATGTACCATCTCTATTCTGATTTTATTTATTTATTTATTTATTTGGTATTCTTATATGCCGCCCAACTCCCGAAGGACTCAGATTTTGGCTTTGTGCCTTAGATATGGCACAAAGTTCTATCTCTTTGCATAATTTCCAAATATGACTTGGCCCAGCGTCAGGTATGAAAACTGTAGAAAAGGTGATGGGGCCAGGAGGGAGAGGATTCAAGTGAAAACAGAAATGATGTTCCAGAAAATTTCTAGGAAAAGCAGGCTTATGGAAAGATGATTTAAGTATGATTTTTAAAGTCACAGACATCTACACCCTTAGAGATCCTAACAAGTGACACTCCAGCATAGAGAAGTAATAGAGATGAAAATCTGAAGTGGTGTAGGGTTTCCTGCCTAAGCAGGGGGTTGGACTAGAAGGCCTCCAAGGTCCCTATATTCTATATATGCTTATATCATATCTGTGCTAGTGATGAATAAATTTATTTTATTTTATTTATTATTAGAGTTGGAAGGGACCTTGTAGGTCATCTAGTCCAACCCCCTGCTCAAGCAGGAGTTCCTACACCATTTGAGACAGATGGCAGTCCAGTCTCCCCTTGAAGTCGCAAGTGTTGGGGCTCTCACAACCTCCGCTGGCAAGATGTTCCACTGGTTGATCGCTCTCACCGTCAGAAAGTTTCTCCTCACTTCCTGGTTGAATCTCTCCTTGGTCAACTTCCATCCGTTATTCCTTGTTTGGCTTTCTGGTGCCATAGAGAACAGCCTGACCCCCCTCCTCTCTGTGGCATCCCCTCAAGTATTGGAACACTGCTATCCTGTCACCCCTGGTCCTTCTCTTTGCCAGACTGGCCAAGCTCAGTTCCTGCAACTGCTCTTTGTATGTTTTATTTTCCAGACCCTTTATCATCCTGGTTGCTCTCTTCTGCACTTTCTCTAGGGCAGTGATGGCGAACCTATGGCACGGGTGCCACAGGTGGCACGCGGAGCCATATCTGCCGGCACGCGAGCCGTTGCCCTAGCTCAGCTCCAGTGTGCATGTGCATGCCTGCCAGCTGATTTTTGGCTCGCGCGGAGGCTCTGGGAGGGCGATTCTGGCCTCCGGAGGGCCTCCAGGGTGGTGGGGGTGGAGCATTTCCGCCCTCCCCAAGCTCCAGGAAAGCCTCTGGAGCCTGAGGAGGGTGAAAAATGGGCCTACCAGGCCCACTGGAAGTCAGGAAATGCGGGAGTGGGGGGGGGTCGCACACGCATGCGCAGGGGATTGGGGCGAGTGAGGGCTTTGAATTACGGGTGTTGGCACGCACACGCCTGCGATAGGGCACACGTGCACTATTTCGGCACCCAAGGAAAAAAAGGTTCGCCACCACTGCTCTAGGGTTTCAATATCTTTTCAATGATTAAGATAATCAAGGATTTTGAAACCGAAACTTCTCATCTAGTTCAATCTAGATGCTGAAAGGAAAATCCAAAGTAAGTTTTCATCAAGGTGATGGATTATTCTTCCAAGATAGTCTTTAAATAATTTTTGTTCATCCAAATGGATGGGCTTTTGAGCTTGCAACTTCTGCCCACTTGCATTAAAAGGTAATATGCAGTATCCCTAAAGGCTGATGGCTCCCTCTATCCAGCCAACAGGGGAGCTTCAAAAAGAGGAGGCAGCAAGCATCCAACATCCCCATGCTTGCTTTCTGAATGAAAACATCCAAAACCAAACTGCCCATTATTCTATTGGGAGACCAGCAAAGTAACTTCTGAATTCAGCAGAAAAAGAGATGATGGTGGTGTTGAGTTCTCAGAAATGAAAAGAAGGAGGAGGCAGTCAGGAATCCCTGGCAGTGGAAAGATATCCAGCCGCAGCTCCAGAACAGCATAGAATATCCTCAACACTGAAGGGCAAGTGGATTTATTTTCAGAGGTAATTGGCTTGGCTTTTACAGACCTCTGAAAGCCCTACAAAACTTGTGCTGACTTTAGAACAGGGCTGTCCTTTCATGCAAAAAGGCCCTCGGAAACGATAAAATAAAACTTCTTTCTTGAGATAATGTGTGATTGAAATGCCTTTATAAATATAATTTGTATTGTATGTGAAATGCACTACATTGCATAAACTAAGACTAGGCAATCTTTCTCAGCCAACAACAATACTGTACTTGAACTTTAAGTAGATATCAGAAGTAGCCAAATCAGAATTAATTGAATTTAAATTAAATCAAAGATTGTTCATGTGATCAGTCCTCATACATGTAGTAATCTACACTTCTATAACATTAAAAATTACACTTTGTGAAAAACAAGGTAGGTTGGGAAAGGTCTCAGCCAGCTTTGGAGGATTATACATAAACTTGGGGTCTCAGATTGCATGCTGCTAATATAAATGTTAAGGATCATTACACAAATCTACAGCACATGTTTATTTAAATCTGAGCCCCAATCATTTCAGTAGAATTATTCCCAAGAAATCATAGAAATATTACTAGGTAAAACAATTTGGGCATGTTTTAGAAATAGGCACAACTTTAACAATAGATAGGAAAATTATTAAGAACACCATTTTAGAAATCCTTTCAACTGTAGTCTTTGATATAAAATTATTCTTGATAACATATCATTTTTTAAAATGTCATCATCTTTTATCCTCTCAAGGCAAAGAAATGTCCAAAAACAGAAGTATAAATATATTCCTATGACAATGCAAATGCAGCATATTACTCTCCTTACTTTTTCAGAGTACTATTTGTTTATTGTCTGTTCCATAATTCATTAAATATATATGAATGAATGTATGAAATAGGTATGAAATGACAGGGTGTTTGCTTTCCATACCTGACACTTTTTTATTCAAAAAGTTTTATTAGTACAAAGTACAAGCATTTTTATCAATTTTCTCCCCCCCAACCCCCCTGCCCACAACCCACTCCCTTCCCTCCCTCCCCCCCCCCCGGACTTCCCAGAAAAAGTACAGGGCATAGTATTCAATAACATAAATTTAAATTAGATTAAAATAACTTCTTAGATCCCTCATTTTTTTCGGCATCTTTAACTCCAGATTAAAACTATTCAAAATGTTAAAAATTAAAGAGAAAGTAAACAAGTGAAGAACAAAAATAAGCAAAATAAAAACGAAACAAAGATGAACCTCATACACTAAACTTAGTCATAACCTCAAGCATTATTAATAGCATAATTTTACAATATACCAAAGTATTAACTTCCCAATATTTTATATATATATATATATATATATATATATATATATATATATATATATATATATATATATATATATATATATATATATATATATATATATATATATATAAATAATGATTGGCTGACCCCTTATATTTCAACACCCTTAAACTTAGTTAAAATCCACCCACTTATTAATAACATAATATTATATGTATAACATTTCCTCTAAACCTCAAATCGTAAAATACACCTTAATAACAATATTCCTATACCTTAAGGTATCACCTCAGAATATATATTATCTACTATACTAAAAATAGTAACCAAAATATATAATAATAATAATAAAAGGAATAAAAACCAACTCTTTATACCTCTAAATTTTTAAACTTAATCCCTATATCCTCAAAATAATGATACCAAAATATTACACTATATCCAATTTATAACTTCAAAATATTTGATATGAAAATACCATCAATAAACAATATTAATATTTCACATCCCCAAATTGATGATAACGAAATAATACACTATATCAAATTTATAACTCCAAAATATATAATATATATCTAAAAAACAATCTAGAAATAAAATATAATACCATTAATAGACAATATTAATACAACATATGAAAAAAAAAAAGAAAGTGATTACGATCTTGTTCATCTTTCCAACCATCCTGTAAGTTTCAACACCATCTGTCCTTTGGCCATTTCCAATCTGTCGCTTCAGCTGTCATCTGATCCCATTCCTCCGTCTCCTTATCCACGTCATAAACATCTGTCTGGCTCTGCCACTCTTTTGGAATCTTCGGAATTATTTCCTCTTGATCACGTATATCCGGATTTCCCTTCTCCTCCTCCCTTATTTCCATGCCTTTTTCCACTGGAATTTTAGAAATATCAGCCTTTAAAACATTGATGTAGAATTCTGTAGCTTTCTTTATTGTATTTAGTCCATATCTTTTTCCCAAGAATTTTACGGTTAGTCCTGTTGGTACATTCCATTTGTATTGTAAATTTTGTATTTTTAATTCCTGAACCAGAAAAGAATATTCTCTTCTATCTTTAAGCATCTTGGCAGGGATTTCTTTCCATATCTTTATTTCTTGACCATTTGCCTGAAAATTTTTATTATAAGTCGCCTGTATGATTCTGTTTCGCAAAACTCTGGTAGTGAAGTATATTACAATATCCCTTGGCAAGTGGTTTTGTTTTGCATACCAAGAATTAATTCTGTATATTTTATCGATTTTTGTAGCCAATTCCTCTTTAGACAATCCAGACACCTGCTCCAGTGCCTCTGTCATTCTTTCTTTCAGATTTTCAAATTTTTTTTCTTTCAAGCCCCTGACTCTTATAGCAAATTTCATCTCTTGAAATTGAGACATCATTACTTCTTTTTCCAATTTTAATATATCATTTTGAGCCTTAGTTATGTATTCCTCTGAAATTGTTAAATTTTTCTTATTTTTTTCCAAATCCTTCTCCAAAATTTCCATATTTACTGCTAATCCTTTGCAAACTTTCACCACATCCGCTCTCAATTGTAAATTCATCTTCTCCATAGCAGCCTGCATCTTTTTTTCTATTTCCGCAAGTTTTGAATTAAATTCTAAAATTAATTCATTTTTCAATGCTTTCAATGTATTAAAAATAGTCTCAGGTGTTAAAGACTTTGATGATGTTAAATCAGACATAGATTGCTTCTTTACAATATGATCAAAAGAGTACTCAATTCCTTTTTTCACTACAGTCTTTTCAAATTTAGAAGCCATTTCAATGTTTTCAAAAAGAAAAGAGGAAAGAAAAATCCAGATCTTTACTTTAAAAAATAATTCCTTTCCAAATCCATAAAACTATAGATTAATTCAGAAAAAAAAGAAAAAAGGAAAAAAAAATCATTCATAAGATCAAAAGTTTCCACAGGAAAGAGCTGATAGCAAAGTAAAAATAACTTTCTCTTCTACCCAACGTTTCAAATCGCCATCTTGTTGCCACTCCTTATTAAGTTACTTTGTTTCTTCATGAAAACCCAAGAATGGAGTTAAAGAATAAGCTAATACCTCCAGGACTCCTGTCTTTCTCTGGATGCTCTCTGTATTTTCAAAATAGTTATATCTCTTTAAATCAGCAGCGGTGGCCGCGGCATCTTGCTCCGCTTTCTAGCGGAGGCTTCCAGCTTCCCGGAGCTGCAGACAGGCTACGTGGGGAGCCCTCACCCTACGTGCCCTAAGTTGACTTTTAGGGCACTAGGGGGGCTCTACCCCACCTGTCACGCTCTCATCTCTCCCCTTCGCCCGGGGAGAGATTTTCAAGCCGCCAGACAGCTGATCTGGCGGCTTTTACGGAAAGTTGAAAGGACGCCCTGTGAAGAGCGCCAGCGACGCCGACGAGACCGGAACCGGAAGCCCATACCTGACACTTTTGAGTGTTTTCTTGAGCAACAATAAAATTATTAGAGATTTCTGGGGAGGTGTCCAAGCCTTGATTATTGCTACTCCAGGATAGCCTATTGGATTTGAGAATCGCTACATTCTTTTTGAGGTTGGCAGATATTTTCCTGAAATTGCCCTATGAGTTGCATTGCCTCTTTCTGAAACTTTGCCTCTGCACACGTGGATCATCCAGCCAACACATTTGGGGGTCAACAAAATACCCTTCATATAAAGCACTGAATCAGTCTGGCAAGTCTGCAACCCAAAACCAATTTAAGAGGCAGCAAGAAACATCTCGTACATTCCCAACTTAGATAAATTCACAGAGGATTTAACTCAACCAGAGCATTTGATTTGCAGACCTACTTTCTTCTCCCCAAAGTCATTTCTCCTTAGCCACCTAAAAATATTTCTATCAATAGGTGCACTTTACATTGTTTCCTTATTTGTGTACAGATTAAGCCTGGACTCTCATTTCCTCAGTAGGCATTGAAGCAGATAACTTTAATGACAGACAATAGAAAATTCTAGGCTGGCTGCCATAAGGCTAGGGAGTGCCAAGATTAAGGAAATTATTTATTTATTTATTTATTTATATTTCTATGCCGCCCAACTCCCGAAGGATTCTGGGCAGCTTACAGCAGACATAAACAAATCAGTATAAAAATATCAGAAGCACAAGTTATTTAAATATATATATATATTTAAAATTTAAAAACATTTCAACCATACATAACATTCAAGGGGTGATCTCTTTAATTCATTCCATAAGGTCACTATCCCCAGGCCTGTCGGAAAAGCCAGGTCTTTACGCTTTCCGTAAGGCCAACAAGGTGGGGATGGTACGGATCTCCGGCGGTAGCTGGTTCCAAAGAGCCGGGGCCGCCACAGAGAAGGCTCTCCCCTGCGGACCCACCAGCCAACATTGTTTAGCTGACGGGACCCGAAGAAGCCCAATTCTGTGGGATCTAACCGGTCGCTTATGTAGAAAATAAATGAGTCTTTGGGTTTTAAAACTTTACATCACTTGCGAAATTTAAAAAAGTGAAAGTTGCAACTTCTTTTACTTAAGCAAGCAGGCAAAACAATTACACAGCAAAGCAAAGCGACAAGGGACAAGTGCAGTACATGTTCCTCCAAGTCCTAATATAATCAATAAGCATCTCCTATATTGTAGATCTAATTGGATGTCCAGCTCAGTTAGACATCCACAGGAAAACTTACACAAGGAACAGATAAGTGATTTGGGGAGGTAATTTCAGTCAGCTATAGCAATAGAAAAGACCCTCCTAAATTTCTCAGCTACTAATTTAAACCTTTTTTTCCTTGGGATCCAGAGTGCATGTTCCTTCTTACTTCTGACCAGTCACCTTTACACAACAATCCAACCCCCTAGCTTCTAACCGGTTGTCCTTTTTAGGCTCTTCATAAGGTATGATTTGTCCAACCTACGCTGTCAGTGGTTTAACTTGTCTTATTGTTCTGGTTGTTTTGCCTCATCAGATTAACAGAGTTGGAAGGGACCTTGCAGGTCATCTAGTCCAACCCCCTGCCCAAGCAGGAGACCCTTACATCTGCCTTTACCTAGGATCGCACTCACAACCTCCTATTGCTCTTTTTTGTGGGGCAAATCTGGACTGCTTTTGAAACTGTGGTAATAAACAAGCTATGTACTGCTTAGATGCATATACCATAATGACATATTGCTATATCTGCTTTCTATTTGTCCATCCATCCCTCTATCTCCCTATTTGCAGAAATCCAAGCTGCGTATCAAGGCCTGAACCAAAGACCTTCCATCTTTTCTCCCATGTAATTTATATAGCAAAATTGGCTTGCAGAAGAGGATGCGATAAAAAGAAAATAATAAAATGAGTTGCAAAACTTGTCTCACACAATACAGAGGATAGTTTTCACTGTCTCTAGTAAGTATAGCGTACAGAAATAGAGCTCCAAACTACACAGTGGTTGGAAAACAATTCAGGGTTTAGCTTTAAATAATTGTAAAGGAATGCAACGTGCACAGGAAAAGTGATAATTGGCAGTTTATGTGCAGCTATAATCTCTTGCTCCCTTATTTGCTATATTAAACAATCCCAAAATGCCAGGTTGAAAGTGTGTTGTCGCTCACTCATGAACAATTAGAAGAAACACTATAGTTACCACACATAACTATATGTGTTAGTTATGTGTGGTAACTACGTAGTTATGTGTGGTAACTACGACTAACTACATTAGTCGTAGTTAAGGAAAATAACTCTACAAGAAGGAATTACCAAATTAATTGGTTCTCTTATCTGAATTTTTCTTTAGCTAGTGCGGGGTCAGGATCCCTCCCTCTTCAGCTCTTAGATACTTAAAACCTTTGGTCTTCAATTAACTTCAGCAGATAAAAAGTACAAAAATATATTCAAGGCCAAATTTACCTGAAGCACTTTTCAGTTCCACTGATATTACTGAAAAAGTAAGCTTTGGCTGTCTTATGTACCTAGTAACTTACGGTACCCCTTTAATCTTCTTTAAATAAAACCCTCTAGGTCTAGGTCTTTACCTTTCACGAGGCGGCCAATTTGTAGCTCCCATGCCATGAAGCTGCAGGGTGCTCTTCATCCCTGTCTTCCTCCAGCAGCCTAGGTCCATAGCACGTGATCTACTTATCGGTGATAGATATTTTTCGGCTTCCAACACCGTCTTCCTGAAGGGAGAAATGCCTTGACCACACTCTTTCTCTTTAACCTTGGCTCTAAAAAGAGATGAAAACAACAGCATCAATGTAAACAAAGTTAAAAAGGGAAAGGGAAAGGAAAACAGTCTTTTAGCTGGGCTAGTCCATTGACCAAACAATTACAGCCTAGTTAAAATGACAGTGCCTCAAACATTAGACTGCTTTGGGTACTAGTCACAGATCCAGATGGGTGAGATTTGAGGTGCAAAAATTGAGGGTAGATCAAAACATACAATAATTAGTTTTTCACAAAGACCATATACTTCTGAGGCAAATTCTTGAAATGGTTAGCAGATGTTTTTTTCCAAATAAAAGAATTCGTGGTTTGTGGATTGTGGATTGTCATGGCTCTGAGTTACATCCTGCCTCACTTCTAGTCCCAAAGAAGTTCAGCTTCAGATCTATCATATTCTGCTAGCTCACTATAAGACCATGTGGCTGTTTCAAGTGTCCATCCTGGTTGTGTGTAGTCTCAGTTTTTCCCCCTTCTAGCTGTTCTTCCTTTTGATCTCCCAGCAATTCTCCTTGTCTTTTCTTGGCACAAAGAAAGGGCTAGAGAAAACCTGCAGGGCCTGTCCAAATTAGTTGCTTCCCCTCTCTTCTGGCACCTTGAATTTTGAACTAGGAACTCCCCTCCCTTTTTATTTCTTTTTACTTACCTGCTGCAGGTATATAAAGAAGTCACTAAACTTTTTTTTGTCAGGGTACATACTTGTTCTCGAAGTCATTGTAGATATTATATTACATATTCTTAATTACTGTAAAGCACCAAGAGCCATAATTATGGTGGGCATAAATTTGATAAAGAAATATATTATCTTTCATAATTAAGATAGCATTAATTGTATATGCAAGTAGAATAATGTTTTTAACACTCTGAGAGCTGAAATGCAATGCATCTGAAGGACAAGAGTAAGACAATTCTGCTAAAAGATGCTAAAAAGCTGAGTTCACAAAACATGCTTAACCAGGGCAACTAAGGGCTTAGCAGCAGCAATTGCCAAAAGACATCAAACTTAGTTAGCTTTAATTTGAGTTGGTATGATTGGTTTGCAAAGCTAGTCTTTCATTTATAGCCCAGGGTTATAGATTGGGTAAACCCAGTAAATAGGTTGATGCAGGTCTATGTTGTGCAAGGTCAACCAATATGGCAAGACTATGCAATGATAGAGGTTTTGTTAGAACCTATTACTACTGGAGTTATTTTGCAGCTGTTTAACCAAGTCATGGCAAGGATCGATAGAACATAGGCAGCCCTGCTGGGCTACTACAGAGAAGATTCATGGAGGAATGTAAACCAAGGGGCAATTGCATGGGAATCCAGCAGCACCATTCTTTGGGTATTACCTGGAGGGTTGTACCTGGATTTGAAAAAGCAACACATTGTGCCACCTGGCTGTAGCAAGATATAGTATCCATCTGCTTTTCTTAGAATAATAAGGTGGGGATGACTAGATAAATTAACCCAGTCCCATTGTTATCTGGAAGCAATGGGCGGGGGATGCTCCATTACCGTGACCTCATTAGCTGCCTCCACATGTGGATGGCAGGACAATCCCTACAGTGAGCATCATCCGAATTTCCCAGCATCCTGCACTTTTCATATTTTGTAGCTGAATATTTTCCTCCCACGTGTTATATACAGCAGCTGTTCCGCTGATATAGCAACAAGCATATCTCCATCTTCCTGGGTAATGCAAAAATAGGATTGCTTTTACAATATGTCTTTTTAAGTATTCCCATATGATGACAGTACAAGACTAGACGGAAGATGTCAATTAGTAATCCATTTCAATTAGTGATAGACCACACACCATTCCCATTCAGCATTTAAGAAGCTTGAAACAAATTCTGCTTAAGTTTGCTCCCCAAAGGGTACTTGTTGATGGCAAAATAAGGAATGTTTCCAAAGTGCTTAACCTCTTCCCCCTTCAACTCAGCATCTTCCAGATGTGGTGGATGACTACTTACATTTGCCACCCCCACCCCTCGCAGCAGGAGGCTGTTTATCATTAAAATGCTTCTTCTGAAGAACCATCTTTTATAAATCTGGAACTCCCGCTGAATTTTAATTACTTTCTCAAGTTTTATTACTAGGGTCACCAAGAAACATTAAGATTCTTTAAAATAAATCTGTAGTTGAGATGCCGTGTTAAGTTCTATGTATCTCTAAAGAATATACTCTAATTAACTGCTAGAGACACATATTGATTTATTCTGTCAAATTCAGCCTGAGTTCACCATCAGAAACTGTAATAGAGAGGGGAGGAAAATCCTCCAATCATCCAAGGGTGTACTACTGTGAAAAATAATTAACTAAAACTTCAAGATGAATCGGTATTAAAAGTGACAGAGTAAATATTGTTTTCCTCTTGTGTTTCATTAAAACAGATAGCATCAGGATTCTTACTCACAGCTTGCTTTTAAGATGCATTAATAATATTTGAATATCAAATAAAATCAGCAGTAAATTAATATATGTTACTGTATTAAAATGACTGAAAATTCACTGCCTATTTAATTTCATTTGCAATATTTATATTATCTTTTATTTCTCTATCATTAAAATTCCCAGAAAAAAAATTGCACACTGAGAAATAAGTATCACTACATGATAAGACATTAAATTTAAGAAGGCCAAATTAAAATAGAGATTTAAAATATACATAGTTTAAATATACAAGAAACAATAAAATAGTCTGTACCATGTATGACACCCATTTTTCAGGTAGTAATTGCCAAAATATTCTATGATAAATAAGTTTATTCAGGTCAATATTAGTAAATGAATATTTACTTGCCAGTATCTCACCTTTGTTGAGGGTCCTTTAAGCAACTTCTGTTCATCCTTTATTTTTGCCATTTGGTTCATCATGGTTTGTTAATAAAGGCCAAAATTAATATTTTACATATTTAATTAAATATTTATTTGTTGTTAATTACTCTCACCGATGTTTGCAAATGTTTGCAGAGCTCCGACTAGTATTTTACATAAAGACTATCTTCACATTGTTAGATAAAAAGTCAGTTTTAAATAGACTTTGAAAAGTGGTGGTAAAGTCTTCTGCTCTACTGGAAGCATTCCACCTGCCAGTACTTATTGCTTCCTTACAGATGTTTATTAAGGTTATACCTGGGATGTATAATATTGATCTATCATGATGCAGAAAATACGACTTTAGCAACAGAGTGATCAATGCCTGGAATGCACTACCTGACTCTGTGGTTTCTTCCCCAAACCCCCAAAACTTTAACATTAGACTGTCTACAGTAGACCTCACCCCATTTCTAAGAGGTCTGTAAGGGCGTGCATAAGCGCACCACTGTGCCTACCATCCCTGTCCTACTGTCCTATTGTTCTCTTTTATCGGTACTTTTTACTTATGTTATGTTTATACAAACAACTATTATACTGTACATGCTTGACAAAATAAATAAAATAAATAAATAAAAATAAATAGATGTATCACTATTCAATTTCTATGGCATTAATATCCATAAACCAATATTATTTTCACTCATGAGAGCTACAGAATGACAAAAGTATGCATCAGTGGTGACTGGCATTTGTCAATCTGTGAAACAAAATGACTGTCACTTTTCAAAAATCAAAGCATCTCTTAACAGAGAAAAGAAGATGGATTAAGACAGACTGCAGTGGCAATACTTTATTTTCAAATGCACTATCGTTGTTCACAACCTGCTCAAACAAAAGGGAACAGCAATAGTACAAACATAAATCTAAAATTAAAAAATGAACTAATCAAATGATAATAAAACATCATTGTTTGATCAACCATTGATTTACTGGCATACAAATATTATGAGATTCTTCTGCCCTATATGGCACTTAAGGAAACAAAATAGAGTCATCCATTCATATTGTGGCCATATCATTTAGCAATGGTCTTTTAAAAGAAATAGGAGTGTTCAATCCATATTAGCCCTCTCTAATCATTTATCAAAAGGCTAGCAGAGCCAATGTTCAAACCTGCCCCACCTTGGTCTCCTCATGTTGATCAAAACAAAAAATAAATAACATATACAGCAGCCAAGTTAAAAACCAACAAGCACAATTAAATAACCATAATACAGGCTCAACCACATCCTCAGGACTCCAGGTTCCACAACATAACCTAATCTTCAAGGACAAAGAAAGCCAGCAGAGTCAGAACAAGTCTAATCTCTGAGAGAATCATGTTCCAGAAAGCAAGCACCATATAAAAAAGATTATCTTCCTAGGTCCTGCAAGATGACACTTCTGATAGATAACTATCTTTGCTTCCATCACATTCATACATTTTTGTTCTTTAAATTTCTCACATCTCTTTGTCAGGATCCCATCAGCTCTGCAAAGTTATAACTTTCTCACTTTACCCTCCCTCTTCTCTCAAGTATTTGTTTTACAATGCAAGCCTCATTTGTTCTTTCTAAAGATGAAACCATCACAGTATGGTGTTTTTTTTCCCATACTGGTCACTCGTTTCTGCCCTCAGTGCGCATTTATTCTGCAATCATTCACTCTTTATCTTTTCTGTTCCTGTCTTACCACATACACTTCTTAAAGCACCTCATTCACACTTCATTCAATCCATTTTTATGTTTCTCTTGACATATCCAACTCTCATCAAGAAGCCAGTTCTTTTATGAAGTCATTTTGCTTCTTTTGGTGAACATTAGTTTTACTGAATAGACCAAATTCTACGTACTACTAGAGACTACATTCTAAATCAACATATTGTTCCCCAAATTCACCATCTAAGAAACAACTCAAAATGCAAACATTAAAATGTGTTGATTAAAAATGCAGAAATTGTGTAAGAGTACACCAGATATAAACAGCAACTACCTCAATGTAATTGTTGTTGTTAGTCGTGAAGTCGTGTCCGACCCATCGCAACCCCATGAACAACATTCCTCCAGGCCTTCCTGTCCTCTGCCACCTCAATGTAATACAGTCACTTAAAAGCAAGAATACTTGGGGGCATTTTATTTTACCTCAAGAACACGCATGGAAACAATTATTCTGTGTCTCTGCACTTCTCCTTCTGGCTAGGTGATCTACCTTGTGATATATTACATTTCATGATCATCCAGACTGTACTGAAATTATAACCCTAGAATATTTGCACATCTGATCACCTACCAAATCTTTCCATGACCTGTTATTTGTTTTCCTAGGCACAAATAGTGTAATGGTTTGTACATTGCAGAAACAGATTGAAGAAAATGTAGTAGAAAAATATTCTACTAGAAATATTTTGATTAGGACTACATGCAGGAATAACTCTTCGACTGATTTATTGAGGTGGAGCGATTGCTTTTGTGGTGTGGAGACAATAACTTGGTCCTTAACACCAATAAGACCAAGGAGCTTATAGTGGACTATAGAAGGAATAGATCAGACATCCCGTCCTTGCTTATCAATGGAGACCAAGTGGAGCAAGTGGCCAGTTTTAAGTTTCTGGGTGTTATCATAAAAGAGGACCTGACCTGGGGCACTCACATTGCAGCACTGGTCAAAAGGGCCCAGCAGAGATTATACTACCTGAGACTTCTCAGGAAACAACAACTGAATAAAAAACTACTGGTGACCTTCTACCGCTGCACCATAGAGAGTATTTTAATCTACTGCACCTGTGTATGGTTTGCCAATTGCACAGTGGCAGATAGGATAGCACTCCAGAGGGTTAACGTCATTGTCCAGAGGATCATTGGCTGCCCTCTCCCCTCTTTGGAAGAGCTTTATAGCTCCGGCTGCCTTAAGAAAGTTCAAAACATTCTTAAAGATCCATCTCATCCTGGGCACTCTTTTTTTTTTTTTGAACTTTTACCATCTGGCAGATGGTACAGGATAATAAAAATAAGGACAAGTAGGCTGAAAAACAGCTTCTATCCCAGGGCAGTAACTACGTATATTGAATTTTACTGTACAGTGCAATACTAATGTAATATTGTGTTTTCGGTTTATTTATTTGTTTGTTTGTTTGTTTGTTTATTCTTATAAGCTGCCCAACTCCCAAGGGACTCAGTTCAATTGTATAGAATGTGAAGGATGTGTGTTTGTGTTTTATTTTTATAGTTATAATGTATACTGAAGATGGCATTTAATTTCATTGTATGAGGTACAATGACAATAAAGTAAAGTAAAGTATTGTAAGAGAGCCTTAATAATGCAGACAATAGGAACATTGATTGGAATGAACCCCCCTTATGTTCAATTGGATTGACTTGACATCTAGAAAAGTTGTACTAGCGTTTAATTATTAGATAATTATTATATAAGCCATAGCCATCATTTATTGAATAAATTGGGTGCATACAATATAGTCATCCAAAATCAGAAACAAACCTCTTGATCTGTTAACTAGGTTGATGTGTAGCTTTTAAACAAATCATAATTAAAAATTTCTATTCCTTAGTAAAGAATTTCAATTCATCCCTTCTCTATTTAATGGGTCTCAGAGATATGTTCTGAGTAGGTGTACCCATTCACAAAGCTAAAATGAGTAGGCATCATGACTGCAAACTCCACCTTCTAGTACTTGCATCATGATACTGCATGCAGGAATATAATAAGTGTGTGATATCATGACACATATTTTGTCACTTGCTTCTTAACTCACAAAAAGAGATGCACATATTTCTGAGGATAAAATGGGAGAGTTAGAATCAGACAAGCACCCTTAGCTCACTGGGGGGAAATTAATTGATTGACTGATTGGTTGATGAGGTTTGGAATGCTTTATTTATTAAGACCTAGTCCTGGCTTTAAAAGAACTGTAGGAAAGCTACAGGTCTCATACGGGGGAATGCTAATGACTAGCGAAAATGGATTTGCTAGCACATGAGATGCAGGTAGATAGGACATCTGGGTATCATAAAGATAACAGAAGATTAGAGCTGGCAACTTCAGTTCTAGCCCTAGAGAACTGCTCAATAAAGCAAGCCAACAGGTACTGTGCATAATAAACCTGTGTGTTCTAAAAGCCTAAATTCAGTAAGTAAAGAACAGACACCCCAAATTAATACTATCTAAAAATGCAGCCTTAACTGAAATGGAATACTGTTTCTCGGAATATAGCTACTGTAGATTGATGCTTGCAGTTTGCTGATGTTTTAGCCTGTTCTAAAATATCTACATGAATCCCCAAACAAGGAGATAGGGATAGGATAAATCTTTTCCTTTTAACTCTCCTTTCCACTGAAAGTGGCTGACCATTTCCCTGAATATTTGGTTTCACAGTTGAATTTCTCTTACCGCTAGGAAGTGTTTTGAACATTCAATCAAAACCTGCCTTTCTGTGGAATGAATAATTTCCTGTCCTATGGTCTGGAATTGCAGAAAACAGATCTTCACTTTTCTCTGTATGTTTCTTTTACTGATCTATTCCTGTTTCTGCTTCCTATGCTGCCCTTTTTTTTGTTTCAGATATTCTGCTGTCCTCCATTTTTCTCCTCATGGAATTGTTTGTCATTTTGTTTTTATGTTTCTTTGTTTTTAGAGATTTCCCATCCATCTTGATCTACTTCCTCAGTTCACTGTAAAAATGCTACTTCCACATCCTTAATAAAATAAGCCCTGTTTATTAGTATCAAATCAAGGACAGCCAATCTTATGATTTCCTCTACCCTCTGAAGGAGAAAGTTGTCAACAAGACAAGTCAGCACTTTCCTGGAAGGATCACACTTGGCAGAATTTGTCTCCTAACAAATCTTATATTACTTTAAATCAGGGGCTTACCTCACTGCCGGCTCACTTCCTGACGCGCCACGCGGCTTACCTCACTGGCTTACCTCACTGCTTACCTCACTGCTTACCTCACTGCTGGTTCACTTCCTGATGTGCCACGCGGGCGCGCACATGCATAGTGGTAAAAATCCAGCTTCTGCACATGCGCAGAAGCAAAAAAACAGAAGCAAAAAACCAAGATGGCAGCGCCTATGGCACCGCCAAGAGAGCCAGTTCGGGGGCATGTCCAGCCAGCCATTGCTACCGGTTCGGCGAGCGGGGGGAAATTCCTGCTACTAGTTCTATAGAACCGGTCCGAACCGATTGGAACCCACCTCTGCTTTAAATCCCCCATCATTATAACTTTGAAAAATATGCAGTCTTTTTTCAGAAAGCATCACCCCATGTTCTCCTAGACTGGGTAGATGTTATACTACTATAAGTCAGTAATAATGTTGTTTTATTTATTTATTTATTTATTTATTTATTTATTTATTTATTCATTTATTTATTCATTTATTTATTTATTATTTGGTATTCTTATATGCCGCCCAACTCCCGGAGGACTCAGGGCGGCGTACAACAGAGAAAAATACAGAATAACCAATTCATAAATAATATTTAAAAACAATATAAAAGTTAAAAGACTCAATATTTAAAATCAACCCAACAGGCATTCAACAACCATACATACTTGGGGGTGAGCTCGAGTGGATTAAGCTCTACCCCCAGCCTGCAAGAAGAGCCATGTCTTAACGGCTTTCCGGAAGGCCAGCAGGGTGGGGATAGTTCGGGTCTCTGGGGGAAGTTGGTTCCAGAGCATGGGGCCAGCCACAGAGAAGGCTCTCCCCCTAGGGCCCGCCAGCCGGCAGTGTTTGGCTGACGGGACCTGGAGGAGGCCGACTCTGTGGGCCCTAACCGGTCGAAGGGAAGTGTGAGGCAGAATGCGGTCCCGGAGGTAGCCTGGTCCTAAGCCATGAAGGGCTTTAAAGATGGTGATCAACACCTTGAATTGGACCCGGAGACCGATGGGCAACCAATGCAGCTGGCGGAGTATAGGTGTCACATGGGTGTACCTAGGCACACCCACCACAGCACGCGCAGCCGCATTTTGCACCAACTGAAGTCTCCGGATACTCTTCAATTTATCCTCCATTTATCTCAACTAGATACTATTATTGTTGTTGTTGTGGTTTGTCACATAGTCAGCCAGATGTTCAGACTGGATTTGGCATTTTTGTCTACCAATCGAGTCCTTTCCAAAGACCTGGGAAGGACAGATGTGGATGTTTAATGGTGTTACAGATATCATTGCAGGATGTAAGCTGTTCCGAGTAAAACTGCCTTATGCAATTGACTGATGGTGAATTAGTTACTGCTGATGGTGTTCAAGTGATGTTCCAGTTATTTTGGGATTGCACCCAATGTGCCTATAACTACTGGTATTATCTTTGCTTGCTTTGCCACAGTAGTTCTACTTCTATTTGAAGGTCTTTGTATTTTATTATCTTCTCCAGTTCTTTCTAGTTCTGTTTGAGTCCAGTCCACTACTCCAGCAGTGTATCTAATGACTGGAATTGCCCAGGTGTTGATTGCCTTGATGGTATTTCCTCCACTAAGTTTATATTTTAAACTTAGTGGAGGAAGGCGCAGTGGTTAAATGCAGCTACTGCAGACTACTCCAGCTGACTGCTAGTTCAGCAGTTCAGCTGTTCAAATCTCACCAGGCTCAAGGTTGACTCAGACTTCCATCCTTCTGAGGTCGGTAAAATGAGGACCCAGATTGTTGGGGGCAATATGCTGAACTCTGTGAACCGCTTAGAGAGGGCTGTGAAGCACTGTGAAGCAGTATATAAGTCTAAGTGCTATTGCTACTGCTATTGCTATATTTTAAGATCTTCTTCACTCTCTTAATGTATTCATTTCAAACCTTTTTCTTGACTTCCTTGTGTTGATGTTGTTAGTTTGAAGGTTGCCCAGGTATTTATAGTGATCATCTTTATCCAGAGTCTTAATATTACGTCCATAGGGCATCTTGATTCTGTCAGTTTTCACTATTTCCCCTTGTTTCATGGCAAGCACGGCACAGTCAAACTCCATTATCTTGACTGTATATACAGACAGTGTTGAGCAGTAATTCTATTTCAGATAGAGTTTTTCCATAAAGCTTCAAGTCATCCATGTAAAGGAGATGGGATAGTCTGGCAGATGTTTTTAATGTTTGATAGACATGACCTGAGCTATTCAGTATTGTGGACAGAGGAATCAGTGCAATGACAAACAGTAGCAGTAATAGTGAGTCTTCTTGGAAGATTCCTCTCTTGATGTTAACCTTTCCTATTCTATCACCATTGACCAGCAACCATGTCTTCCATTGTGCCATCAATCTTTGCACAAAGCTTCTGATGTTTCTACTGACTCCTGTTATTTCTAGGCATTTCATTATCCAGTCATGTGGCAGGGAGTCAAATGCCTTCCTGTAATCAATCCATGGTACATTCAAGTCAATCTTCTTTCTTTTGCAGTTTTCCAAAATCATCTTGTCAATTAGAAGTTGATCTTTGGTTCCTCTGCTGTTTGGGCAGTTTCCTTTCTGCTCAGGTGGAAAGAGCTTATTTTCAACCAAATGCTGTTGGACTGCATCAGCTATCGCACCGGTTAGTAATTTGAAAATTGTTGATAAGCAGGTAATTGGCCTGTAGTTGCCCGATGCTTCCCCTTTGCTGCATTTTTTTTATCAAGTAGGTTTTGCCAGATGTTAGCCACGCTTCAATTTTTTCTCCTCCTCCTCCTCCTCCTCCTCCTCCTCCTCCTCCTCCTCCTCCTCCTCCTCCTCCTCCCTCCTCCTCCTCCTCTCCTCCTCCACAATATTTTTCTTTATGGAGTCTTCATTGCTCTCTGAGTTTGGTAGTTTGTTTGAAGATGTTTTATTAAGTAATGAAATATCTTTGAGCAAACAACCCAGCTCGCGGGACACCAAGGACTCCACAGTTCAACCATGAGCTATATATATTTTCTTCTATTGGAATATTTTTGTTTTTCTCTTCTCAAGACACTGGTTATAACTCTTGCATAGAAGAGCCTTCATACTTTATATATACTTTATTCCTGAGTATCAGTTCCCACATCTTTTGTAAATTCATTCTGGGGCTGAAAATCCAACCAGACATACATAAGGATGTATGTTATTCATTAGTATCAGATTAATACTAATTATAGGAAAAAAATAAATAATAGAGCAATTATTATAATTTATAAATACGGCAACAACTAAAAAAATGCCCACTTAAGTAAGACAGACTTTTTCATGAAAAGTTCTAAATGGCAACGCTGTAAGGAACTGAACCATCTGCCAAGTTTTGCACCAGCTCCACTAACATTGTGTGTGATTCTGCCAGAATTAAGACACAAACATTAAGCACAAAGGTCACTGAGCACCCCTTGAATTTTCTCCCTCTTATAATAGTTCTTGAGTTAATACTGTTGTGCTTACCTACTATAAAAGAAAAATAAAGCACTAAATGTCTAACACTCCTCCTCAGTCCGACACCCCTCTTCATGTGACTTCCTAAGGCTCTTACTCAAACTATAGAAGAAAGCAGAAAGTGGCATTTTCCTTTGTGAGTTCAGGCAGGGTTCAGGCAGGGTTTCGGTATTCATTTCGTGGGTCTTATAAAACACTAGCCTTCAGATTAAAGTGAGCTAGTTGGCAATTAAATCTGATTCTGACGCAGAACTGGGTATACAAGTCTTCAACACGTAACTGGTAGAGTGCCTAAGGTGGAAGATTAAATCAGAGGCCATCATTGTGTATTTATTTAAAAGCATGGGTTCCTTGGAAACCTATTAGAGACTACTTTTCCACAAAAAAAACTGTTAATGCCTAAAAAGCATATAGTCTGTCACTTCTATCTTTACTTCTTTTATTCCAGCAACTCAAGATAATGTAGACAAAACTCACTAGTAATAGTAACAGAGTTGGAAGGGACCTTGGAGGTCTTCTAGTCCAACCTCCTGCTAAGGCAGGAAACCCTACACCACTTCAGACAAATGGTTGTCCAACATCTTCTTAAAAACTTCCAGTGTTGGAGCATTCACAACCTCTGAAGGCAAGCTGTTCCACTGATTAATTGTTCTAACTGTCAGGAAATTTCTCCTTAGTTCTAAGTTGCTTCTCTCCTTGATTAGTTTCCACCCATTGCTTCTTGTTTTACCCCCAGGTGCCTTGGAGAAAAGTTTGACTCCCTCTTCTTTGTGGCGACCCCTGAGATATTGGAACACTGCTATCATGTCACCCCTGGTCTTCATTAAACTAGACATACCCAGTTCCTGCAACCGTTCTTCATGTTTTAGCCTTCAGTCCCCTAATCATCTTTGTTGCTCTTCTCTGCACTCTTTTTCCAAGTTTATGCTCACAATCAGCCTGCAAGGTATATTAGACTGAGAGCTCATGATAGTCCCAAAGTGATCCATTGACCTTCATACCTGAACAGATTTCTACATATCATTTGAATGCACTCATTTGAGTGCCCACTTGGCTGCTAATAACCCTTAAGATATGGTCACCAGCTGATTAAAGGTAGCAAAGCTCATAATTTCCTGTTAATGGAAAAGGCTGATACTGCTATCACATAGTTTTACAGAATTTGGAACATTGTTTTTATGTATCAAGTAGCATATGATAAGGAGGTCATCAAAAACAATGAACCATTGAGAGCCTTTTTATATAAACACGACTTACATTCTGAATGTTTGCAAAAATATTTGGGTATTAGGCTCTGTCCTTTATTTATTTTGGCTTGATAACCAACTCTCTCTCTCTCTCTCTCTCTCCCTCTCTCCCTCTCTCCCTCTCTCCCTCTCTCCCTCTCCCTCTCCCTCTCCCTTTTCTCTCTCAGAGAGAGGGAGGGAGGGAGAGGGAGAGGGAGACGGAGAGGGAGAGGGGGAGAGGAGAGAGGAGAGAGAGAGAGATTTTCTTTCTTCTCCTTATATTGGAAGCTATCTTCATGGAGTTACCCTTTCATATACTCCAAGTCAGCAGTGAAGATGTAAAGTTGGCTTTCTTAGAAGGGAATCATTTGAGACTTTAGACTTTAGTATAAGATTTCTCTAAAGCAGGGGTGTCAAACTCATGGCATCATGGCGGCGTCACATGACGTATCGGGACTTTTTTTTCCCTTCGCTAAACCGGGCGTGGGCACAGCCAGCACGTGATGCATCCGGCCCATGGGCCGGGAGTTTGACAGTTCTGCTCTAAAGGCAGAATATTAGACCAGGATCCACAGCGCAAATACCCCAAAAGATTTTTGTTTCCCCTCAGATTTCCAAGAAAGCCCAAAGCTCCCTAAAAGCAAGTCTCTTCCGGGGCTCTTTCCCATATAGCTCCCTGCTCCTGACCATAATGAGGAAAAAGATGAACTGCTTCCATTCAAATAACTTGCAAGATTTCCTAAAGCAAGATCTAACCAAATTCGATTCTTTAAGATGGGAATGGATTTTTTTTCATAAGAACTTACTAAAATGCAAATGTCTTATTAAGCAGAACAGGAATAATGTTTAAGAAATATAAATGTGAGGAAAAGAAAAGCCAATAGATTCACTCGCCTATGGTTGATAGCTCTGAATGCTTAGTTCTTAAAATATATTCACTATGTTTGCAATGCTAAAATTGAAAGATACATCTTCTTTTATGACTATTTTTAACAACTATATGACAAGGAGATATATGATGGTCCTTTTCATACTGGGAATTGCTGTAGCTTTTGTATCAGGGCAGACCAGACGGCTTTGAATCGTCTTTAGAGCATTTCCCAAATTTCAAATTTCAGCCTCCATTGTATGAAAAGAAGCTGAGGATTTTCTAGGGATGCGCGTGGGCTCATCTTTGAAACCAAGTGCGCATCTCTTCTAAGGTAAGATAAAATTAGTCTGAAAACATGCATAGTTTCACAAAGAATGCAGTATCTTGCAGGAAAGCATATACATGTAGAGAAATACAAGTGTTATTTTTAGTGTGGAGTTCCTTTAGATCTACTGCCCTAGAACAAAGTGCAGAGGAAGCGAGAAGAAAAGAATTATTGTTAAACTTTAAACTAAGCAATCTCCCCTCCCTTGGACCTTTTGAAAAATGCAGAAGAATTTGGCACCTATAATCTCAATGTGGCTGAAGAGTTGAAAAGCACTGCTTTAAAACCATAGTTGGTTGTAATAATACTAGCCACATTTTTTTCTCCGTAAGGACAAAAAATTACACTATTCGAAATAAAAAGGATAGCCAGAACTGTTAGGAGCCAGAAGGTGCCAATAGGATAATATGACAGCTTTGTGTCTGAGATGACGATATTCAGCAGAAAAGCAGGATTGTGATCAGCCCTTTAATTCTACCCAGGGACTCTGGATTTAGTTTCTTGTTCACATTTAATAGGTTTCTAAGGGACCAGCTTCAAGAAGCTCATTGTAAAATGTGAAGATTTTGATAAGCCCACTGTCAACGTTTTACGTTTTGCGACATATTTGAGGGATAAGTATTTTCAACAATTACACTAATTGTAAATGCCCCATAAATATAATTAATGTCTTCATTTTCCAAAATCTAAAACGGCCTACTGCTGCGTACTGTTTTCGTTCCTTCTCCGGCCACCTGTCTTTTCTTTGTCTCTTATCTATTTTTAGATGGTAAACTGTGCAGTCTTATACTTATCTATTGAAAGGATATACCACTGAGTTCTTTGAGGTTTACTCCCTGGAAACAGAATAGACAATTGCAACCCAAAGACTTTTTCTTTTTTTGAAATTCTATAAAGTACTAAAGTAGCTGCTATACCAATAATATTTGGTAAAAATGGCTCAATAGAATGAACTGGAACAGCTTAAAAGAACATTTTTAAAAGTCACCACCAAGCTAACAGGTGACTTATTCACTTGTATGTGTGCTGGAAGATCCCCACTAATCCCCACTTTCTAAATGGCCCCCCAAAAGGAATACCTGGATATTCTTAGGCACAGTGTTTCTCAACCTTGGCAACTTGAAGTGTGTGGCTGGGAAATTCTGGGAGTTGTAGTCCACATATCTTCACCAAGGTTCAGAAACACTGGTATAGATTAATCTCTAAATGTAAAGTGCCTACAATAAGTAAGTGGTTCTCAACCTGTGGTCCGTGTCCTCTGGGGAGGCTGAAATGTCATCACAGAGGGTCTGCAAAAGCTTGAAGTAATGTTATGATTTAAATCTTAAGTCTTGGGGGTCTGTGGCCATGGTCCATGGCCACAAAAGGTATTTAAAGGGGGTCCGTGGTGAAGAAAAGGTTGAGAACCACTGCAATAAGTCATTCTTGGCCAAACAGAGGGGCTCTGAAATGTGGGACTCCTGGATGCTGATCATTCTTACAACCCCTAAACTCTTGTATGACAGATGCTGCTTCCTATCAGCCATATTTCCTCCACCTTAGGGTTCCCCTATGAGGGGCCCTATCAGCATCACTGGATTACATTTCCAAAGATGCTTCTCGGCCACCCTTTGTGGGTGGATAAGAAACATCATCACAGAGGAAGGAGTCCAGGTAAATGGAAGGTTTTCTGACCTGGCAGTCAATTCATGAACAGGAAAGCATCCCAATGGTGCTCGTTTCATTAAACCGCCCCTAATGTTGCTCTCCTAATTCAAAATGTAACCACTGTTCCCCCCTCCCCCCCCCAATTAGAGATCCTTGCCATCCATGTCCCAATCCAAAGTCCCTGCACTTCTAGTCTTCTGTTTAGATTTCAGTTGTATTTTGGCCTCTTGGGTTTTACCATGTTGAACAATTGCATCACAATTTGGCCAGCCCATTTCTTATTCCTAGTACCAAATTATTTAGATTGTTAATTAGACATAGAATTATTTGATTTAGGTAAAACCAATTTTTTTCCAAATTCAAATTCTTGATGGATCCTACTGAGAAAAATCCTTTCTGAGAGATACAGGTATAAATCCTATACATGAATGGCTAGTTCCCTAAGAGACTCGGTCCTCCTACCTCATGATTGCTTAGCTGTCTCAGGAATTTTGGTGAAAGACTATCAACAACTTGTTGCAACTGAGAAGTTACAAAGCCTACCAGATCACTTTTCTCTTTGTGTCTGTTCATATTTTCAGAAGCAGATAAGGCAAAGCTTCCTTTCACAGAAACTGTTCTTAGCTTGTCATTCCAGATGCTTTTTAAAATCTCGAATATGGTGTTTTACTAATTTGCTAGGGTGAGTGCTAAATGAATGAGCATGTAATGTTCTTTTAAAGTCTATTGTGTTTAGAGGCAGGCTAACTAGTCTGTCTCTAAACTAGGCTCAATCATCCGTGCCTATTTGTATCACAATTTTTAAAATGCACGTGCAATTTATCTGCAATCTTTCTTGATATAAACATTTTTTTAAATCCGCAATGATATAGAGTCTTCTGCTTGAACTGGGGGCTGGACTAAAAGACCTGCGAGGTCGCCTCGAACTCTATTATTCTGTTAACATTCTGGTATATGATTTCTTGATGAGGAACTACATTGCAATATTTGGAGCGGTGTCCTTCTCCAGGAACAGAACTTTAAGCCATACAACCTGAATTTAGTGAAACCAACCATTCCTAATCTTTTGATTTACTTCCATTGACATCTCCCCCATTCCACCATTTCATGCATGACTATCCAGCTGGTGTGGTAGTGGAGGCCTCTAGTCCATATATTTACTCAAATGAAGTATAGCAGATGGAAGTTTTTACCTTTGGGGTAACAATTTCTCACCCAATTGTTTTCATGATGTCAGCTGAACTGATTTATTTCTGACTCTGTTGTAGTTTATTGAAAAACTGCAGCAAAGCCAGTTCTGAACATCCTTTTCTTTTGAAGTTTCGAAAAAGCTCCTGCTACACTTGACCTGCTCCCTTTGGAGACAATTTTTGTTTAATCTCATCTTTCGCTTAGGGTTGCAGTCTCCGGTCAGGCACTCTGCGGCAGCTGTAGTGAAGCTACTTGTCCCTGACCCCCAAAAGCTTCAGCTGTGAAGTGCATCCATTGCCAAGAACATATTATTTTTTCAATCCATTTGCCCATCCATTCAGTTTTTCTGGCAACCTGCAACCACGGTTACCGAATTGCAAAATTGCCGTTGTGTTACTTAATTTTAAAGGTCATGGCACCATAAAAAACCAGGAATGGGATTTTTTTTTTCAGTGATGGTGGTGGCAGTGGTGATGTTTTTGGATTTCTTTACATTTGTTACTATTTTATTTACTTTATTATTTATTTTTCTTTTACGAATTATCATTCGTAAAAGTCTTCCATTCCAGAAGACTCTGGACAGATTGTAGTTTCTAAATATTCAATCAAAAGAGCTGAAAACATTAAAAAAAGAAGCTCAGACTACAAACAACCATAACAATAAAAAAACAGGGATTGCACAGATACAAGGAACCAGGAACACAGTTCCTTAGTTTTCAGGGCCTTCCAGAACCTCAAGACAGTGGACACCATATGTATCTCTGAGAGTATGCTGTTCTGGAAGGCAGGGCAAACCCAGAGAAGGCATCCTTCCTTCTGCTCCCAAAACATTTAAATTGAAGGACCTGGAACACACCCTCTCTACCCAAATATACCAGGAGACAGAAATAATTGGAGATAAGTGGTCCCTCAAATTATTAGGCCCCATAATTTGTCAATTTTCCTTGACCAACATAGCTTTTTTAATAGCAACTACTCTGTTTCAGACAGCCATGGTTGATGGGGGCTTAGGGGTAATTCAAGAGGCAGGGCACTGATTGAATGATATTCTTTGTACAATCTTATCAGTCAACTGGAGGGAGAACAGGTGATTACTATTTGGCTTATGTTGTTTATGAGCAGGTCAGCTGTCATATTTCAAGGTCAACAGAGTGAATATGATCGGAGTCGTGGCAAACTGCTTGTGAGGAGCTGGGAGGTGGCTGGAAATATGGAAGCACCCTGAGCAATTGTAAGAAGAATTCATTTCAGTTAAACATTAGAAGATACTTTCTAATTGCAAAAAGACGTTCCACACCAGGGCAAATTATTCTGTGGGTGCTGGGTTCTCCTTCCCTGAAGGAATATAAATAAAAGCTGGGAGGGTAAGATAAGTGTCCCTCTTGTTTTCCTTTCATTTCAGAGAGGAGGGAATTAGTCTAGGAATATCTGTGATCCATCCCAGTTCTGTGATTTTGAATTAATAGATTCAAACAAGCACAAGTAGACCTCAAAGTATTTATGCATCCATTTGAAGAAGGAAAAAACAGCTGTAATTAGAAATTTGACAGAGAGAGCACTATAAATAATCTCTTTAATAGGAAAACAAGTGTTATGTGTGTTCTCTCTTTTCTTATCTAGGAATATTTTATTTTAGAGCAGGAGTGGGGAACTGTGGCCGTTTATGACATGCTGGCTCGGGAATTCTGGGAGTTGAAGTCCACAAGTCATAAAAGGGGCCAGAGTTCCCCACCTCTGTTTTAGAGGGGGAAATATAAGTTATAGAACTTGCGATCATCAGAGTAAGAGAGATGGGAAATCTTTTGGAAGGTAGAGTAAATATCACAGTCCACGATGCAGCAGGTCAGATAATAGTGTCATCTCTCAGTGTAAAAGGAGTGGGCCAGTTATCTGATGTCAACAGGTGATGATAGAGGAAAATATATGCTTTCTTTCAGGCCTGCTACCCAAGATCTAAATGGCTGAAACCTCCTATGGAAATAAACATAAATGCCTATGTTATCTTCCTTTCGCTAGGCTTGCAGTATGCAAACCAATTTCCACAGCAGAGGAAACAGCATTCTGAATCGCTTGTCTAAATACTAAGATTCTGCCACTGGGATGGTTCATGCTTTTAAATTTGTAAATTATCTAGTATTCTTATTTCAGTTTGCATGCTTTGTTATGGTGGGGCGGTTGGATCTAAAATTGTTTGCTTTAAAGCCATATGTCTTACTGAAAAAAATCAAAGCGTACAAAAACTCTTATTATGCCGAAATGGTTTGATCCACTCAAGGCAAACTGCTGCGTGCGAGACAGAGGAAGTGCACGCTCGTACAGTACTAAATCCCCAGGTACAAAGAAAAACCATTTTATTCTCTTTAGCAACAAGTGTGTGTTTTCCTTGTGATGTGGGTTGACATCTATTCTTAAAGGTACTTTTCCTGCACTCCATCCAAAATAATTTAAAATGAAGCTAAAGATTACACACTTCTCCTGACCCCATTTTTCAGCAATCAATTTAGCTACTTCATTAAGAAGAAGCTTCATTGTTTCATTATATTAAGGATAGCATAAGGAAATGAAAAAAACACGTTTCTGAAGTCACAACAAAGGGTTTCCTTTGTAGAAAAGAAGAGCTTTTTATAGATTACTAGCTCCACCTGCTGACAGAAGAAAGGAATTGGTTTTGTTAACATTTTCTATCGTTTTTCTTCTCTGACCCATAATTAAAAACTATTACCCACTTTCTGACAGTGTCAATATACACAGAATATTTTATTCAACCTAGAAACTCTTGGTTTGAACTTCATAATATTTTAAATGAACGCTTTCATTAATGATAAGTCCGCCAACTTTGAAAAAAGCCAAAATTATTCAAGTAACCCACCTTAGAATCGTATATTGTCGTTATAAATTATTTATCTTATGTAAATCAGAAAGTGAGGATAAATAAATCAGTTAAAATGAATTACAACAAGTAAAGAACATAACATTTCCAGGTGAAAATAATATGTAAATTGCACTTCATGAATGTTGTTTAGTTTTTAGCCATTGTAGAACCAATTTGACTTGGATTCAAGATTGAAGCAATGCCACACTTTACAGAGTAGTTTATTTATCCCAATTGTTATTTGTTTTCACATACTGTGCACCCACATACTGTACATATACAAAGACAAATGAGTTAGAAAAGACAAATTTTAGTTCAGCCAATATTTTAATAGGCATTTGTTAATATGACATTTACTAACATAAAAGGGAAACAATGTTTTATGCAAATTCAATAAAAGATAAAAAGTACGAACATAAACATTTTCCCCACCCCAAAAAAACACATTTAATGCCAAAACATGCAACCCACTAGTAATCCTAATGAAATAAAGCAGGAAAAGTGTGCAGAAAATATCTTGAATTTACAATATTTCAGGAGGGCATCTTATAATAAGTAGGTACCAGCAGCTTCCATACATAGTTGTGGTATAACTGGGGAACCTTGGTCTAGTATCATCACAAGCTCACAGGCACACATTCTTTATTTTTTTATTTTTTTATTTTTATTTTATTTATTTATTTATTTGTTTGTTTGTTTGTTTCTCAAACATGTATATGATAGTAGTAGTTTGTATAAACATAAGTAAAAAGTAACGATAAAAGAGGACAATAGGACAGTAGGACAGGGACGGTAGGCACAGTGGTGCGCTTATGCACGCCCCTTACAGACCTCTTAGAAACGGGGAGAGGTCTACTGTAGACAGTCTAAGGTTAGTTTTTGGGGTTTGGGGAAGAAACCACAGAGTCAGGTAGTGCATTCCAGGCATTGATCACTCTGTTGCTGAAGTCGTATTTTCTGCAGTCAAGTTTGGAGCGGTTTACATTAAGTTTGAATCTATTACGTGCTCGTGTATTGCTGCGGTTGAAGCTGAAGTAGTCATTAACAGGAAGGACATTTTGGTATATGATTTTATGAACTACATTTAGATTAGATCGGAGGCGACGTAGTTGTAAATTGTCTAATCCCAGTATTTCAAGTCTGGTGGAATAAGGTATTTTGTTGTGAGCGGAGGAGTGAAGGACTCTTCTTGTGAAATATTTCTGGACTCTCTCGATTGTATTTATGTCTGATATGCAGTGCGGGTTCCAGACAGGTGAGCTGTATTCCAGAATTGGTCTAACAAATGTTTTGTAAATTGATCTCAAACTGTTCAGTATTTTATATATCCAGATTCTTGAGGATTAGCTACTAAAGCAGTCAATGCAATGAATTCAGAACTGGGCAATGTGTGTGTGATTGTCCGCCTTCCTCAAGCCCAAGCTCCTATATATTACAACAGTTGAAACTTGTCCAAACGTATTTTGCAGCTTCTGGATGAAGCCCAAGGGGTGATATCTATTTGTGATTTATACATAAGATAAGACAAATAAAGTCATAGCTGGTATTAGAGGAGATAGAAACAATGGGGTTTTTTTAGATGATGGCTTTTGATTTATAATTGCAAGATGTCTTTCATGCGAACATCTTCTTTAAATATAAATAACTTAGTATTATTTACCCAAACACTATTTAGAACTACCGGTATATCTTTAAAAAGGAAGTCATTTGCCTACGAAGAAACAAGTGTGGAACCTTAATAGATGGCACACAGTTAGGAGGCATGAAGAAAGCGTGATCTATTCTATTGTGGTGGGGTTTTTTCATTGCTTAGGACTGTATCTTCTGTAAAATAACAAAGATCAACCTCATAAAATATTAGTTATGCTGGAAGGAACAAAAGGATGACATATTGTAAACAACTTGTTATGCTAGTCTTTTACATGCTTTCATTTTTGTGGTGGGAATTAATTCATTAACTGTAAAAGAACAGCAGCTAAAGCCCATATTGCCAAAACCCAGATAGTGCAAATATGCCAAACTATTTTTAGTTTCTCATGGATGCAGACACATTCTGTTCAAAGGTCTCACATGCCCATTAAAAAGGCATCTGCATTGACAGCTTGAATGATAATTCATGCAATTAATAAGAAGTTCATCAAAACCAAGAAAATTGTTATAGTTGCACCAAATAGTTTTTCTTTTTAAAACAAACAATAGTAAGTCCTTCGGGAGTTGGGCGGCATAGAAATATAAATAAAATAAATAAAATAAAATAAAAATAAATAAATAAATAAATAAATAAATAAATAAATAAATAAATAAATAAATAAATAAATAAATAAATAATGTTCTTCCCTCTAGAAAAAACATTTTCACAAAGAAGATCTCAATCCGGCAGCATGTTGGAAACTGCTTTTATTTTCATATATTTTTTAATAAATACATTTAAATGTGTTAAATAAATTATTTATTTATAAATAATTTATTTAACACATGTATTTAAATAAATAATGTATTTATAGCAGCATATAATAATGTTTGTTTAATAAATTTTTAATCAATCTATAACCTCAAATGCCTAATTCTTATGAGAAATCACATCAATATTGGGCTTATTGTCCAAAACAAATGCACAATTTTTCTCGTACCTTAAGCCTTGCTGTACATCCTGCTGTGAAAATAAACTGGAATGCAGTTGGAAGAGTTGTAGCACTTTATTCAAATTCTACATGACAGTGCACAATGATAGTACCTAGATTCTTCTTGCAATTGCTAAAGCAAGCAGCTAGGACTAACTGCAGAAAAAACAATTACTGCCAACCTGCCTTCCATTGAGGACCTGTATACTGCACTAGTCAAAAAGAGGGCCGTGAAAATATTTACAGACCCTCGCATCCTGGACATAAATTATTTCAACTCCTACCCTCAAAACGACGCTATAGAGCACAGTACACCAAGACAACTAGACACAAGAACAGTTTTTTCCCGAACGCCATCACTCTGCTAAACAAATAATTCCCTCACCACTGTCAAACTATTCACTAAGGTTGCATTACTATTACTATTAGTCTTCTCATCGTTCCTATCACCCATCTCCTCCCACTGTATGACTGTAACTTGTTGCTTGTATCCTTACAATTTATATTAATATTGTTTCCTGATTGCTTATTTGTACCCTATGACAATCATTAAGTGTTGTACCTCATGATTCTTGACAAATGTATCTTTTCGTTTATGTACACTGAGAGCATATGCACCAAAGACAAATTCCTTGTGTGTCCAATCACATTTGGCCAATAAAGAATTCTATTCTATTCTATTCTATTCTATTCTATTCTATTCTATTCTATTCTATTCTATTCTATTCTATTCTATTCTATTCTATTCTTATATTATATTAATTATATTATATTATATTATATTATATTATATTATATTATATTATATTATATTATATTATATTATATTATATTATATTATATTATATTATTATATTATATTATATTATATTATATTATATTATATTATATTATATTATTATATTTATTATATTTATTATTATATTTCCATTATTTTCTTTTAAGGTTTTTTTTTCCTTTTCAAAATATTGTGTCTTTAAAATACCACTTTAAAAACATCACTACTTCAAGCTTCATGATAAGAAATGTCAACCTCAGACCTCCAGAGGATAACCCAAGGCCAGTCGTGCTACAAGGAAACTAGCTGGCACCTTTTTCTGAAGCACTGACATGAGAATCATATCTCTGCAGTTTACTTCTTACATTAACACTGATCAGGGCTTAACCTAAACACTTCTTTGCTAGCGGAAGAAGTGTCAAGGCTGACCTGTAAATTATGTCTCACGCAGGCAACTGATGTGCTACAGAAAGTCTACGGTATATTCATTTAAAGGCAGACAGGCAGATACAGAAATGTATGAACATACTCAAGACTGAGGGAAACGTTTTCCTAATGCTACTAGAAGGGCTGGCTTCCATTAATCATTAATGCAAGTCAGACACCTTTATCCTTTTTTTTTCCCTTGGAAAATGTATCTCTATATAAAGTTATGAAATATTAAATGCCAGAATACATTTTATATTTTATGGTAAAAGAATAAAATGAAGAACTTTATTTTTAACAGCATCAATACAGTGAGACATGTGGAGGTTTGTTATGAGATGGATAGCCAGCTATTCCTGCAAGACAGGTGTCTCTACATGGTTCCTGGGCAGCCTTCCGTCTGACAAAAATTAAAATACTTAATTATAACAATTGAACAGTATTATATGTTTCAACTTTCTCCATCAGGTATGTTTTAGAAGTATTGGGGCTACAGTTCCCAATGATCTGGGAAGACTACTTTCTCTACCAGGTAATTAGTAGTTAATATTGCCCTCATATGACTTCCTGCACCAGCACTCAAAGCTGGGTGGTGTTTTTTTTGTAAAGGTCATTGCTCCTTCAGCTACAGCTTCCATTGAAATCTGCTGGAATTCCACAAGTGGCTATTATATCTTGCTAGAAACCATTATAATGCAAATGAAGACAAATGTCCCTCCATCCTTTTGGTAGATATTTGATGCAGGAGTGGAGGAGCAGCTGTCCAGTGCTGAACTCAGTCAGTAAGGGGATCATGCCAACTCAATGTTTATATGCTGACCCACAAATTTTCATGGACAAAAATGTGGTTAATAAATTGACCAAAAAAATGTATATCCATTCACCATCATGATTAGGGGCAGGACAGGTAAGGAAAAGCACTAGTTAACATATTTTTCAGAGTATAAGACGCACCGGAGTATAAGACGCACCTTAGTTTTGGGGAGGAAAATAGGGGGTGGTGGAATTCTGCCTACCAGGTATTCATCTGGCTGGTCAGCTTCAGCACATTAATTCACTTGCTGGTTTTGAGGTTGTGGCTGGTTGTGACTGTGCTTCTAAAGCTCAGCTGATCATCGGAGGGAGTAGCAATTAGAAAAGCAGGCAAAGCACGAAGATCGCTTAACTTATGTTGGGGCTGAAAAACAGCTTCAAAAGCACAGCTGATCATTGGAGGGAGCTCCAGTGACTAAAGCAAGCAAAGCGGGGAAGGAGTAAGAGAAGGCAGCAGCTGTTTCAAGTAGTCATTTTGGGCACCGTGTGTCGAGCGTTTGGAGGCTGAAAACACAACGCGTGGAACCCAAAAACACAAGCCATTGTCGGTGGAAATCTCTGTAGCCAGGAAGAGTATGCTCGGAGGCCAAAGGGTAGGGGCTGGCAGGTGGGCAGGGCTGCATTCAGAGTATAAGATGCACACAAATTTTCAGCCTCTTTTAGGAGGGAAAAAAGTGCATCTTATACTCTGAAAAATACAGTATATGATGATGAAATCTTAACCCACCCATAGACCTCTGAGTAAATGTAATACATTAGAAGAATTAGTTTCCAAACCATTTTAGTTCCGTGGCAACAGTGGTAGAATGGATCATTTTCCATTGCTTCCAATTCTATCAAAAAGGCATATGAGAAAAGGATAGAATTTTAATTTTATTGAGGTTGGCCAAGGGAACTAATGGGAATCAGGATATAAATATGAAATATTTGGACTCAGCAATCAAATATATGTAATTTCAGGTAACAAATATCTGTATTAAATATAATAGTTAATCCAAAATATAACTGAAAAAAATAGCAATTATTTACAAAATGCTGTACTGGTAATCATCATTTAGCAACCACAACTAGGATGGGCAACTCAGTTGTTAAACAAAGCAATCAATCGTGAAACTGCAATGATGCTTATAATCTTCAGTTTTTCTTTGCTTTACAGATCTGCAAAGGTCATAAATAAGAGGCTGTAAAGTTACTTTTTCATCACTGTTGTAAATATATAGGATTGCTAAATGAGGACCTGTAACTAATTAAATAATTAATATATACTGTACATTAAAATTTCTTTGAGTGAAGCTCAGTTTCTTGGAATTTCACAGGAATTCCCATGTAATTTTCTTCTCAATATGAAAATTATTTACCTCTGCCATCTTCCAGGGTGGTTTTGATCTCCCAGTCTAGTCTACAGTCCTAGGACTTTCTGCTGATCTCATATAGAGACTAACAAGTTCCAAAAATTTGAATCTGTATCTGAATTTGAAAACAAGGTCTAGCCCTTTCAGCTTTTCAAAATCAGCCATAGGTGCAACTCAGAATGTACTGTATTTTATTATGCTCTAAATTACATAACCCTAGTATTCCAGAAACTAGTTAAATTAAAATATATTATCAATAGTTGAAGGGGTTTTGTTTTGTTTTGTTTTATTTGACTTTGAATCAGTGTGGACTCCTGGTGACTGCCTGGATTAGTCCCTGTAGTTTTCTTGGCAAGATTGAAGAAGTGGTTTGTCCTTGCCTGCTTTCTAGCACTGAGAGAGGCCCAACAAGCTGGCTCTAAGGCAGGACTAGAACTCCAAGTTTCCCGAGTTCTAGCATAATGATTTAACCACTACACCAAACTGGCTCTATTACTAAGATTAATATAGGGACTAAGATGGTGGAAGTAATATACTATTTCAAGGTTGACTCAGCCTTCCATCCTTCCGAGGACCCAGATTGTTGGGAGCAATATGCTGACTCTGTAAACCACTTAGAGAGGGCTATAAAAGCACTATGAAGCTGTATATAAGTCTAAGTGCTATTGCTATTGCTATTTCTAGCAATATACCTCTCAGCCTTCTGAGGTAGTCCAGACAAGAAACACACCCAGAAGTACTAGCTCTAATTTTATTGTAAGCTTACATTAACAGAATCTTGCAAGTCTGAAGGTACATATCTGCCACCTCACTTATACAGATCAATAAACTAGGGACAGTTCCTTTTGAGATGTTCACAACACCCTCATTCCTTCTGCAGATTCAGCTCCCATTTGTCTGACCTGGAAGGGTGGGTGGGGAATGACCTGGAAGGGTGGGTGGGGAAACTTCATAATGCACCAATTTTTTTATTAGTTATGATATAAAATACAAAAATACAAAAGCAAATAGGGGAGGGAAAAGGGAAGGGAGAAGTGTAGAAAAGAAGAGAAAAAAGAAGAAAAAAGGTGATTTCCGACTTCCTTTGGTGCAGTAGAATAAGGCAGTAACATCAAACTCAACTTTTTATTTTTACGTAATAGTATAAACTATCCATTTCTCTAACAAATCTATCTAATCAGTAAAACTAAAGTTTTGGGTTTTTTCCACCTCAAGCACAAAGTCCAGAAGCGGTTTCCAAATAGAAACAAATGTACTTGTGTTGTTTTTTTTCTTTGATCAAAGCAGTCAACTTGGCCATCTCTGCTAACTCCATCAACTTTTGCAGCCATTCATCCATTGTGGGAATCAAAGTGTCCTTCCATTTTTGTGCATAATGCACCAAAATTAAAATAAAGTCATTATTATAGTTGGGGGGAGGATTAACTGACTCAAAGTTCAAGTTTCAGACTAGCTTGGGAAAACTAACCAGAAAGAACTTTTAAAAACTGGTCATTCAAATAGAAACTCTTAAGTCTTCAATAGGCAAATGAGTCTTGTTGAGTTGGGAGATTGGGTGGGAAAACATACATGGCAGACACATCCTTTCACCAACCCCACATATCTAGCTGCAACTGTCAGATCTTCAGTAATTCAGCTGTACGTCTTCATTACCACACAAACATCCCAAACAAAAGCAATTGAAGTCTAATTAACACAGAAAGATATGGGATTCCAGCTTTGGACATAAAATCAAAAGCCAAATAATTCATCTCTTCGCAGTATTAACACATCACAAGTCATAGGCTCACAAACACTGGATAACTCAAGAGATTACAATGGCTCTGTTCTTCCCTTTCAGAAAATAGCTTTATGCAAATCTTATCCCAACATTTTTCAGCGACGCTGTAATTTCGAACCATCATTGAATGAACTGTTGTTGTGTTATAAGTTGAAGACTACCTGTTTATAGAAAACCTTGTATAATTTCTCTGCTATAACAAAGTGAATAATCAAATGTCCATTTACATAATAAAATTAGTAATACAATAGCAAACATCAAAGGGCTTACATATCAGAAGGCACTAATCGCCAGTCAGTTTATTCCCTTGGAACATGTGGGCAAATGTCAAATGCAGACTACATTCCTTCAGGTCTTTCTAGGGAAACTACGAGTATGAAATAAATAAGTATTTCCTCTGGTGTAAGCAATAGTTCAGTCTGACATCTTAGTGACCCCCAACTTTCAAGGTATCGATCAGCTCGCGCTGGTCCTTTCATGCTCAATCCCAGAAGAGATCTATAGCATTATTTCTTGATTGGTCTGATATGGAACAGCTTTCACATAATTGCATTTCCAAGAGCAAGTAACAATAAATGCATCGATAACAGAAATTAAATGTCCAACCACTGCAGTAATAGATCTCCTATAGCTGATTCCATAGGTGCAATAGATTCAAGTGGGATGTTTAAAAATGAATATACAAGCCTGAAAATGAGTCTTACTGCAGCATCTTCTCATTCTGACAGCCATAACAACATAGCTGAAAGAGCTCCTTTAGTGCCATTTCTATCCATCCTTCAGCAGGTAAGTGGTAGCAGAGAAAAACAGGGAAACTTCCAGCAAGGGCTCCGATGGCTTTATGAATAGTAGTGGTTGTGGATAAACAAATTGGAAGCACTGAAGATAATGAAAGAGCTCTCCGCAGATGGGTACAGTGAGCATAAAATCAGCAAATGCTGTACTCGCACTCAGAGACTTCTGAGAATGAATAGATATTTTCAGTCCCCTATGAATCATCTCCAGGCACAAAAATTTTAAACAAGCAAATAACAAACATGATGTATTATATCAAATTAATATCAGTAGCTTCTACCTGATATTTACCTTCTTTTTTCCTCCCTTTTCTTTCATTTTTCTACCCAGTCTGCTTAGTTAATAAAACTTACATTATGAGCAACTGGCAATTGTTGCATTCTATGCTGCATCAGTTAATATGACTTTATTGTGACTTATTGAAATTCAATGAATCCCAGAAGACTGTGCTGATGTTTTGGAAGCAATTAATTTTTATTGATTTAATTCACTCTAGTACAGCGTGTAAACTGTTTGTGGATGTTTGAATAATTCACACACACACACACACACACACACACACACACACACACACACACACACACACATATACACATACATACATACATACATACATACATACATACATACATACATACATACATACATACATACATATACATTGCAGCCAAATGATCTGGAAATTAATTGCTGTTATTTTCAGTAAATGTAATTTTTTGCAGCCCTATTGTGGTAACTTATGCAGTTACTTTATGAAATAAAATAATGAAGTAAATGAACTTTGTCTTTTTTTTAAAAAAACCGAATGGGTAAGAAGAAACAGAATGCTCCTTTTGTGTTTCAAATGATCAACTTCCCATTGTATGCAAATGCAATCCAACCGAGTGGCAAAAATAATGAAACAAACAAAATAAAACCAAGGTGAAATGCTATCCTTTGTCAAGGATCTCTTAGAAAAGCTCAGAACATTAATACTACTTGTCTAAGTAGAAACCAAGATGAATATACATGCCTAGGTACAGAAACATACAGTGGTGAATCAAGAAAGATATACACACTCAGCGAAATAGTTATTTTTTACTGTATCATTTCTCCATTATCTTCTTCTTATATTCAGACTATTCTGTAATGTGGGTTGGATTCAAAGCCTGAGACTGTTTGAAAGCTGTATGGCTGAGCAGTGGCTGAAGAGAAAACTTGTGGTCTATGTCCAAACCCAACCCTGACACCGACTCTAGATGTTGGAATGAGTTTTGTTTCCTGATCTTGGTGACAACAACACAATTTCACCAAAAGCCAATTGAAGCTAGATATCAAAAATTCAGTAGGATGTGAAAAGAACAGGCTGATATAAGCCAGGATCTCTTTCCTGCAATTTCACACATTCTTAGCATTTATTACACAAGCATCAGGTTGGAAGGGGAGGGAAAATAAACCTGATAATTTGATAACAAGCTAAATTCTGGATTAGACAGAGGTGTGTATAAGCTGCTCCATCCTCATGTTCAAAGAACATTTCTACAAAATACACACAATGTGCTAGAAAGCAAATCTCTCTTATATGAAAGATAGTGAAATTAAGCTAATGGAAATTGTAACACCATCACTTTGTTAACAGTAAATTCTACTGAAACAAAAACAACTGTTTCCCAAAAATGCTATATAAGATACTTATATGCATAGGTTCCATGCTAATATATGCACATTCAGGTAAATGCTAGAATAGTAAGAGAGGAATATCTTTAACATTTGGTATGTTGCCGACAAGAATGTCAGGCCTGAGCAGTTAGATTTCCTGACATAGTCCTGACTAGAGATGTGAAGGCCCAGAAAAAAACCAGAAAAATTTGGAAAAAAACCGGGTTTTTTCCATTTTTTTCCTGAAGGCTTTTTTGTTTTTTTCCAAAAAATTGGAAAAATTGAAAAAAGAAAAAAAAATTGTGGAATATTTTATTTTAACATGATGAATAAAATATTTTAAGACAGGGTGTTCAAATATTTTCCAAATCATTTCTAAAAAAATGTATGATATCAGATTATTCTAATTTCTGTGCACGGAGTGAGGATATGCAAGTCCTAGGTAACAAACTGAACCCTCCAATGCTAGAACAGTATGCATTTCTTCCTTTAGGAGGTGCTGCTATTGTAAGGTGACCAGATTTTATTTTTTGTAAAGCGGGACACCATTGGGGGGGGTTTCTAGGGGAGCAAGACAGGAGGGGTCCATCTCTCTTATCCTGCAGCTTTGTGCCCCCCCCAAACACCCCCCCTTCATCAAAGCCAGGGGTGGGTTCCTCCAGGGATTTTTTTTTATCAGCAGCATCCGAGATCAGGAAACGGGCTACGTGGGGAGCAGGGAGGTCAGAGGGGCAGCTAGCAAGGGTTAGGATCGTGGAAGGCGCTGAGCCTCGTCCAGGGATCTGCGGGGGAGGCATCCTCCAGGCGACCCCTACCCCTTTCCCATGCACTCCGTTCCTATATTCTGCTGGAGCGCAGAAGGGACCCTTTCCCCCCACTATTCCTCAAGCTCCTTCCCAGTTTTCCCAGAAAGGCGCTTCAATGCATTCGGAGTTTTTGCTTTCCACGATGCTTTCATGCGTGAAAGGAGCAGCTGCAACTCACACTCTCACGTCTCCGATCCTGGGAGAAACTCCCACGCCCGCCTCCACTCCAAGAAGCTCAGAAGAAAGGCGAAGGAGCCCTCCTTCCTAGAGAGGCGAGACGCTCTAGGCAATTTAAAAAAAAAACCCTCTCTACCTCTTACCTAAAAGATTCCCGGTTGCAATGAGGGGCAGAGCCCTCCGGCGCATGCTCTGCTTATTTCAGAAGCTAGAGGCTGCCAGGACCAAACAGGGCTGGGTCACCCTATGTTAGGGGCGTCTTGTAGCCGTTCTGCGCATGCACAGAGGGCAAAATAACCCGACGGCATCCAGCCGGGCGGGGGAAGCAGGTGGGAGAAGCCCCGCGCCGCAACCGCCACCAGTTCCATTGGCTCTACGCCGAACCGGCAGGATTTCACCCTGCAGCAGGGCAAATTCAAATTTAAAAAGGGGGACTTTTTTGAAACGCCGCGGGACGCGGGACAAATTATTCAAAAGCGTGACTGTACCGCCAAAAGCGGGACGTCTGGTCACCTTATGCTATTGTAACAAGAAAAAGGTTTCAGTTTTGCTTTTGCATGTTAGTGGGTGTATTTGGTTTGTTCTGTCCTCTTCACTAGGCCTTTACTAGAATCTTCCATTCTTTTTATGAGAATGGGGTTTTTGTTTTTATTTTTATTTAATACTATGGAGAGGAAATATGAAAAATTGTTACTTTTGGTTTTGAAAATTGTTTTGTGGAGGCTTTTTGGCTGTTCCACATAAACTAGTAAGCAGTTCAGGAGATTGTTGCTCCCTTTGTTACAATTACAAATAAATATTATAAAAAAGTAAATTCTGTTTGTGATAATTGTTTGGCTACACTATATTTTTAATATGCTAGTTGTGATAATTTTATGCCAAGTCAAATTGTCCATAGTCATATTTTATGTTCCTAAAGTAACAGAATGACTTTCAATCTTAAAAAGACAAAAAAAGTGCTAATGTAGCATTTTTTTCAATTTTTCCAAAAAATTCCGTTTTCCCCCCGGAAAAAACAGAAAAAAACCGGGGGGGTGGTGGTTTCCGAGCTTCAAAATTTCTGGAAATTTTACATCTCTAGTCCTGACATATAGGTAGGCCCACAATGTCTTACCTATAATTCCTATTTCACAGGAAATACATCATGAGGAAAATGTAACTATTAGCCGGATGTTCCACCCAACAAGGCCAAAACTTGCCTCCGAATCATCTACTTGCCTCCAGCTAAATTCATCGAAATGGAAGTCATTTTAATATCCTCACAGTGCAATGATCCTAGTGCAGGGGTAGGCAAAGTTGGCTCTTCTATGACTCATAGACTTCAACTCCCAGAATTCCTGAGCTAGCATGATTGACTCAGAAAGTCTGGGAGTTGAAGTCCATGAGTCATAGAAGAGCCAACTTTGCCTACCCCTGTCCTAGTGTATGGAAAGAAAGGGGAATTTTAAAAATGACCACATTAACAAATCCAGTCAACATGATCTAATAACTGCATTGCTGGCATGCTGCCACCAGACTAGAATCCCAATTAAAAAAATTATTTATTTATTTATTTATTTATTTATTTATTTATTTATTTATTTATTTATTTATTTATTTATTTATTTAGTCAATCTCGTATTAGATAATACATATAAGTATATATATAATGAGAAACCTGGTACAGCCCTAAATCTAGGATTCATCCACATTTCTACATAATATGCTTCTTTTACCTCAGCAAACATTCCATCATTATTTGACATGTTTGTTACAGTTTCCAGCTAATGTTATTCAAAGGTTATTGACTTTAAAGAGAAAAAATGTGACTTTAATCAATATATATTTATACTACTGCCAAAAAGAGAACTGAAGATGGCAAAGAGCCATTGCTCTTAGCAGAGAGAAAGCAATTGTAGAGAAGAGGCAGAGTACCAAATACAGCAGATTCAAAACAAAAACATTTCCTCCTGAACAATAAAACATGTCAATCCATTCAAGATACATCTATTATTTTGCTACTGTTTTTCTGCAGACACCTTTCTCACTTGGTGGCCTCTGGATGTATGGATTATTCTTCCATATACCACAGCCAGCCATGGAATTGGCTTGTGCTGGCCAGGGATTAGGATATTTTTAGCCGCCTGTAAAACATACAAGACAGGTTCTTCTTCTTTTGTGGCTAGATCAAACTTTAAAACTGCCAGAATGAAGCCACCTTCTTGGCTTTGTCATTGGCCAAAAATAAGTCATTATCGGTACAGATTTCTGGTAGTAGCCAACATACCAGCAGATGGGCCAGGCTCTGTCTCTCTCCACATTCACACAGCGTGTTGTTATCCGCTAAGATTTTCCACTTGAGCATATTGGTTTTACATTTAGGCACTCCAACTCTCAACCCACTCAGGGTCCTCCAAGTAGTATAAGGGAGGTCAGATCCTTCAGCCATAATGTTACTCCTTGATCAATGGTCTCCTTCCTCCATCTTTTAATTCAATTTTGTTCTTGTGTACCCTCAAGAATGTTTGTTCTTGCCATAAAGCTGTTCCTAGATCTGAGTCGGTGGAGCTTGGGGCATATATCCATTCAGAGGATGTCAATCATTCTCTTGCTTAGTTCTCTCGGCATCTGCTGCTACTTCTCTCCTGATCTTAGGTGGAGCAATACCAACGAGAGGCTATATTTTCTCAATTGGTGTAAGTTTTAGACAAACTGTCATTAAATATACTGCTTCTTTCATGGCGATATCATCTTGTTTCACATGTGTACATGTGCCCCACCCTGAAGCACATACTCTGCTGCAGAGATGCTCAAGGCCAAAGCTGATGTGCGCAATGTAGATGGTTGAGCTCCCCATGTGTAAATCATCAATTTCCTGATGAAAGTGTTCCTCGAGCTGACTTTAGCCTTTAGTCTTCAGGCAATGATGTTTAAAAGAGAGCTGGACGAGATAGGTAAAGAAGAAGCAGAATAACCAATCTAAAGCAAAATCTTTTCTGTCCCTTTTTTCCCCCCTGAAAATTATCACCAGATAAATACTTGATAGCTTTCATATATTGTATTTCAAAATTTGGAATTTTACACTTGATATTTATATATTTGATAGCAGCATGCAATTGACAATAAGTGCACACTGAAAATGATATGTATGATTAGTTGCAATTTACACATATTGCAAATACAACTGGGCAAACTTATTTATAACTCACAGATTGCATTGTCTCCCTCCCTTGCTCAGCAAAACTAAAATATCTGATCAATAGATAATATTCCAAGACATACTGTGATCAACAATTAAATCAAGGAGTAGTTTTTCCAGCCAAATGTTGCCATATTACAAATGGGGCATTATATCTATCTTTTTTCCCCTTTCTTGTTCCATCCAGAATTCACTGACAGCATCAACTGCTTTCATGACAGAGCAACATTATATTCAGTGGCTGCATTTTCTTCACACCTAATTCACAGGTGCAGAAAAACTTAAACAAATCCACAGAAGCAATTTATGAAATTGATTAAAATGATTGGGCACATACAATATTCTTAAACATGTACTTCAATCTTGGTGGCTGAACCAATTTGTTATCAGAATAGTGTATTTGCTTAGCACCCTTTGACTTCACAGCACATCATTTTCTTGGTCTCAGTTTCAGTCATTACATAAACATTGCCTTGTCAAATTAAAAAACAAACATATAGATTAGAATTAGATAAATATTTGCAGAGATGACGTGCCTTAGTTGGGTTTCCTCTCTTTTCCAAGCAAGTTGGCTCACTCATCTTGAAAGGCAGCACTTAAGGGTAACACCAGTTCATAAAAATTAAAAGGATCAGGACTAATTCTGACAAGAAAAATTGAAAAACCATTATAGGATGGAATATGTTCAGACTGGTTTACTCCAAACTTTACTCATGGGTCCATCTATGGAAGGATCACACTGAGTTTTTAAGAAACCATCTTGCATGTATTATTTAGTGTTGTGAGGATGAAAAGGAATATGTGAACCCATCATTAAAAAAATCAAATATTATCACTACTTGTTCTACTGTAATTGTAAAATGAATATATAAATGTTATATACATATACACATACACATACATTACTCTAGAAGTTTAAGGCAGCATATAGAGCATTCTCTCCTCTAATTTATCCCTTGCTGGGGGTTTGAAGTAAAATGGTCTTTAAGATACTACATTCTAACCATAGTTTCACCAAGGTTAGAATTATATGACACTCTAGGTCTAAAAATAAAAAACTTGCTATTTAGGGCTGTACAAACCTTCCATTAATATCTTGCTCACTTCCAATATGGGCTGCCTTATTGGTTTTGTTTTGAGTTCAATACTTTTTCCCAGCACTCCAAGAATCCTCAGTGTTTCTCAACCTTAGCAATTTTATGGCTTCTGGACTTCAATTCCTTGAAATCCCCAGCCAGCTTGAGAAATTCTAGTGCTTGCAAGATCAGGAAGACATGTCTGCATCCAGGTAGCCTCTGGTCAAAAGCTGCTTCTAGCTTTTGCAAGTAGAAGAAGAAATGAGAGAGAAGGTGGCAAACAACAACAACCACCAAGATAACATTTATTCAGGTTCTTCATTGAGGTAAACAAGCCAGGAGGTAGGGAAGTCTAAAAAAATGTAGTTTTAAGATATCTGACGATGTAGTTTAAGACATCTGAGAAAGGCTAAGGGGAATTTTCAATTTTCTTATTGTTACAGTTCACAGCAAATTGCGTATTGTTTCATACATGTCTTTGTTGTTGCATGAACATGTCTTAGCAGAAAAACAACCTCTGACATTCTGACAAATGATCATCAACCCTGTGATTGACAAGAACAGGGAGAAAAATGAGAAAATCCCTGGAAAGTAAAATCAGTCCGGTCACAAGGAATATTTCTTTCCAGAGCAAAGTATCAACTCTCCAGAGTAAGTTTGAGGAAGAAAAGAAAGCTGGGACTACTTTGGGCTGTCTTTTTTGGTGAACTCAAGATCAGTGCAGATAGTTGTATATGGATCTGCTGACGTCTCAGTTCCTTGGTACTGTACTTTTAACTAGTTCAGTGAGAAATAAAGCTGTTTATTTGCAAATTGTGTGTCTGAAATGCAGGTTTTCAGTATCTATTTTCTTCAGCTACAATGAAGTTCCAGTGGAGACCATTATTTTCCACAAATTAAGCTGACTCTTCTCACCTGGGTAAATAATTCCATTGTTTCATGTGCTGATGCTTTTAGCTTGTTTTTTGTTTCTGTAGAACTGCTTCCCATTCTTGTAATTAGATACTAGCTCTTGAGCACCTGTTCTGTTCCTGGCATAACTCAGCCTTACATAGGTTGTCGAATTTAATGGGCTCCTCTCAAGAAGACTTTGCTAGACGTAGACCACCAGAGGAATAAAACCAGCACGTTTCAAAAGCATAATTACATTTTCAGTAGATACATGTTTGGCATCAAGCTACATACACAAGCTGTGAGTGCAAAGTGGATTAAAATTGCAATAGGCTTTCTTCTTTTTTTTCTGAAATCTGCCAGAATTGTTATGATTTTACAGAAAATGAGCTAAGCTGCTCTCTGCAATCCATGACATTCAACTTAAGTTAATAGAAGAATGATTGGAAATAATCATAAGTACAATTGAGATATTAACCTGGAGTCTACCCTCCAGATGTGAAGTCAATTACATGCTGAATTGTTTTTGGTTACTGCATAAGCTGCCTCAGTCATTAGTTTTTACACATTTCTTTATCATCAGTAGGTAATGCATGATTTGTTTTGTTCTTATGGGGACTCATCAAGTGCATAATCATTATAGTTAATATTGTATGAAAGTAAGTTTGGCCTACTAGTTTTGGCACCAGGCTAGAAACCAAGGGACTGTAAGTTTTAGTCCTACCTTAGCACCATAGCTGGATGGGTGTCTTTGGGCCAGTCACTTTTTCTCAACCAGCAACATCAGGTTCAGGTGAAAAACTAGCTGGTCAATTCCTGTCACAACAGGAATGGTTGAGCACACACATAAAAATTGCTAGGAAGGAAAATGCTAGGAAGGAAAATGCTAGGAAGAAAAAAGTTCTGTTCAAACCTCTACACTGGGTATTGAACCCATAAGCCATTGTGCTTTATAGAACGAACCTAGATTTATGAGCTGTCATGGCCTTGATAGTTAAGGTACTCCAGAAGGGAGATATATGGACAAGATTTTACTTACCCATGGCAGTGACTTCTTGATTTATCAAAATCCACAAGCAAAGAGGAGCAAGTCTGCCAAATTCTTTGCTGTAATTAGCAAAGCACCTGGCAACTCTGGGCTACAGGTACAAAGGTTTTACTGCATCAACCTTGAGTGGGCAGAACTGATCAAAACATCCAAGAAAAAAAAAGATACTCATAATTGCATGAGTAATCTCTTTAGTACCGACATATCCAAGTGAGCCCAGCAACCATTTGCTTCATTTCAAAACCAAATTAACTTTTGAAAAGTGCATGGCCATATGAATTTTTAAGGGGGGGAAGCACTAGAAATTCTATCCTTAGCATTCATTCAGCCGTGCAAGCATTGCCAAATGATTTGTTTGCAGATCATCTCAAGAGCTACATTTGCCAAGGGCAAAAGTTAATAAATGTAAATACCTTCATGAATTAGCCATGTAAAAAGAGAGCCCCGTCTAAAGAACAGGCATCATTTGAACCAATTTCCTTCATTGTTACTAGTTTTAAAGCAAGCTTCTTAATATGCTATTAAAATAGTATTTCATTAATGGATCAATTTGGTTCGTTATTGCTGCATTCCCCTGATATTCCATGGCTTTTTATTTGAAAACTAAAATGAAATAGTAGAACTGATTGCCATTAAGTAAATGAACAATGAGAGAAGATGCAATTTGGTATCAGCAACTGCCTCCCTTCTGAATTTCACCAAACGTATTTCTGCTATTATTCATCTTTAATTAGCTTTATTAAAATATATTTTGTAAAAAAAAATCTGTGAGTGATAGATAGATAGATAGATAGATAGATAGATAGATAGATAGATAGATAGATAGATAGATAGATAGATAGATAGATAGATGACAGATTTGTACATACAGAAAAAAGACTATTTCATTTAATTGACAATATATTCAAAATGCTTGTTGGTTATGTAAGCCTTTATCTTTTACTTGTTCTGCAATTTCAAGAGCGCATATAACCAATCTATAGTCTTCTTGCCATTTGAATATTTGTGCCTAATCCATATTAGTCTGTGCTTATGTCCCACTGACACTTTAATAACCACAACTATTGAAATAAGGCTCTCATTTTTAATAACATTAAATGCCTTGCTTAGATCACACCACAAAATTAATTATAAAAGTAATACCTTAGAATTCCTACCCTATCCAAAGGTTACTCACTAGTGTTGAGTAGTTTCAGGATTTATGTTTTTAACACAGAGTTACTAAAATATTGCAATTCCAAACACAGATTATTTTATCAAATTAAAAGAGAACTAATTTGAAATACTTTGTTCTGATCCTTACAAACTCAATCTCAGTCCCGTGCACCCTTAAATGTATCACATAAACAGATTTTTGAGAATGATGGACATTAAAATCAAACACATTTGGAGAGATCCTCTCCTTTGGGGAGGCTGTTTAAAGGACAGCCGTAAATTTAGCAGGCAGCAGCAGCAGCAATATATTCTATAGTAGGAAACAGAAGCCAATATTTCTACCAACCTTTGATTGAATACATCCTGTGCATGCCAAATCTTTCACAGGAACATGGAAACATTTTTCAGGAATGAAAAGGCCTTCAATTCATCAAAAACGCATCATTTTAATGTAACAGTTATGAACTCAGAACACTGGAATTAAATTTATAAATAACAAATACAAAACGTGGCTTCTATGATCCAGTACTCCTGTATTACCAGCAAAGAGAGGCAGAGAGGAAACTAGGTTTACTAGGCCCTTCTGTGCCTAGAAGTCCTCACACCCCTTAATGCAGTGGTTCCCAACCTGTGGTACATGTACCACTAGTGGTACGCGAGGGCCTTCCAGGTGGTACGCGAACACTTTCGGGGTCATGAACGATTTTTAGTTATTTTTTACTTCACAAAAATGTTTACTGCTTAACACAAGATAATCTGGCAACAATTTGCAACTGTTGCCACACGCCACCCACCTGGTCCCAGCGGCCCGAGAATCCAGTTGCTGGATGCGCGGGGCCAAAAAAGGAACGGTACAATTATGGAAATAAAGTGATATCTGATCGAATTTAGTTTCTCTGGAACCAGGTGGTACACGGCGACTGTACGGAACCTCCAAGTGGCACTCGATCACAAAAAGGTTGGGAACCACTGCCTTAATGTTACAATTATGAACTAAGGATGCTGTGGAATAGCAGAGTAGCTTGTGTGAGAGATTGTATAGCAGGGGTGCCAAACTCGATTTCATTGAGGGACACATCAGGGTTGTGTTTGACCTCGGGGAACTGGGTGGACGTGGCCAGGGTGGGTGTGGCCAGCTCGACGTCACTTGTGTTGGGGGCATCTGTGGTGGCCCGAGCGATCTTCCAACAAAAACGGAGCTCGGGAGGCTGTGTGCAGCACTCCCAAGCTCCATTTTCAATGGCAGAAGCACGGCAGGCCTGTCCTTTGCTGTTTCCAGAGCAGCCCCATGGGCCAGATCTAAGCATACCACGGGCCAAATCCGGCCTGCGGGCTTTGAGTTTGACACCCCTATTGTAGAGCATTTATGGCTATGAGCAGGAATATGGCATGGGAAGATCAGCTATTCCTATTGTTTCTGAAAATGCCACTCACTTGTTATTCAAGAAAACAAATCGAATGTGTCTTCCAAGGTTTCTTGGAACTTGAACATGATAAAGATTAACGATATTTATACCAAGTGATTTAATGATACATAATTGCCCGTGACTTTAACAAAGCATGCTTTGCTGAGCTTTGCTACTGAAATGTAATATCTGAAATCAAAGGAAACATATTAGCTGTATGTTTTATAGAAACACTTAAATTTGTGCTTTATTTACTGATGCAAGCTAATCATAACATTAAATGTTATGTTACTAATGCTTTCCATGCTACAGTTATAGATATCAGTATATCAGTCTTCCCATATTTATTTTTTATCACTTTAATGTGGCTTTTGTTCTAATTTTCCAAATAATTTTCCTTATTCCCCTTAAATATTGTTTTAACATGGTTTCATATGAATTGTCTTTTAAAAAATTGAATAGAATATTATAGCAAATAACACTTGATGTTACATTTCAAATATCTATAAAATATATTAATATTTGCATTTGCAATATTTTTAAGTATTGTATAAAAATGAAGTAAAATCCCTGACAATTATGATTTTTTAAGAAAAAAAATTTCCATATGCTTGCTTTGTTTACTTTAGCAGTACAGTTAAATTACTATTTTAACTCCTGAATATTATCTCGTTATCCCTTCCCACTCACAAAACAGTTTTCATTCGACAGATAAAAGTATATTTCCCACGTTTTTATAATCGTCTCAAATCAATTCATCAGTCCTCACAGACTCTTCAATGAAATCCTCTTCATTGGAGGTTATGGACAGTGGTGGGATTCAATTTCTTTACTACTGGTTCTGTGGGCATGGCTTGGTGGGCGTGGCTTGGTGGTCATGTGACTGGGTGGGTGTGGCCATGTTGGGCGTGGCCAGGGGCTGTGACATGCAGCACTTGGCCTCCTGCACCCCCCAGGAGCAAAAAGGGGCCACAGGGGGGACATGCCGCACCCCCCGCACACCGTTTTGGGCCTAGGAGGCCTCCCTGAAGCCTCCTGGGAAGCGAAAACATGCCTAGGAAGCCTCCCTGAAGCCTTCTGGGAAGCGAAAATGGGCCTAGGAGGTCTCCCTAAAGTCTCCTGGGAAGCAAAAATGGGCCACAGGGGGGTGTCACACCACGCCCCATTTTGGGCCTTAGAGGCCTCCCTGCACTTACCTGGGAGCCAAAAAGGAGAGCATGAGGACTCCTGGAAGGGGTGGGACAGGAAGGGGCGGGGCTAGCCAGCAACTTAACTACCGGTTCGCTCGAACCTGCCCGAACCGGCTGAATCCCACCACTGGTTATGGACCATATTTTACTCCACTGGTCTGGTATGAGAAGATTTTTTTGAACTTCGCAATCTAAACAGAGAAATGACTGGCTCAAAGTCACCCAGCTAGCTTTCATGCCTAATTGAGGAGCAGTACTTGACTCTCTTCTTCCTAGTCCAGCACGTTACCCACTACACTGCAATGGCTCACATTTAAATTCCTCCATGTATATCATTAAAAGGCATTCCAAACAACCAGAACCCTCTGAAGCAGTAACCTCCAGCATAAAATATACTTAGAAAACAACTCCATTCACAAATTGCTGGCACCTGGCAAAGTTGTCAATTTAAAATGTTTCAAGCTCAAAACCTGATTTTGTCACCAACTACAGGTAGTTCTCAACTTACTAATGTAATTGACCCTGGAATTATGGTTGTTAAGTCATGGTAGTTGTTTAGAGGATCACCATGTGACCATGATTGTTTTTAACAACCTTTTTGCAGTTGTAAGCAAACACCATATTCATTAAGTTTATGCCAACAACCCGTTGTTGTAGCTTTTTGCTGGAAACCAGGAATAAAAATGCCAAAAGTCGCAATCATATGACTGCAGGATGCAGTAAACAGCCATAATTGTGAGTTGGTTGCCAAGCACCCAAAATGCAATTCCATGAACTCAGAGGAGAGTACAGCCATCTAAACTTCAAAATCAGGTCGTACATAGTTCTGCGGAGGTCCATTGTAACTTTGAACGGTTGCTAAATGATAATACTGAAACAGACTGGTCATTAAGTGAGGATTCCCTGTATGTCTGTTTCAATATTTCAATCAGATAATCATCAGAAACATTACATCTTTATACATCTTTGTATAATAATTATCCATTTAAATACAAATCCCTATATCAAATACATACTTAACATTATGTTAATTGTTCTTTGGAATATCTTGATAAAATATGCATTCTAACAAAATGGATTAGGTTTGTCTCTGTGAAAAATATTGTCGTAAGTGTTGCCGTAAGGCAAAGTGCTCCAACTGTGACATGAATTAATCTGGCCATCCACCCTTTATCACAGCACAGAAACACCTATAAAGAAAAGAAACTGAAATTACTATGACAAAGAAAGCAAACCTCATTTACCACCAGGTTAATGCTTTTGATTCAAAGGTAAAGGAAAGATGGTATCACCTACAGACTATAACCTGTTTCTTAATAATTTTCTTGCAAAATTGCCCTACTCTATATAGCAATAGCAATAGAACTTAAACTTATATACCGCTTTACAGCCCTCTCTAAGCGGTTTTTACAGAGTTAGCATATTGCCCCCAACAATCTGGGTCCTCATTTTACCCCCTCGGAAGGATGGAAGGCTGAGTCAACCTTGAGCCAAATTGCAGGCAGCTGGCAGTCAGCAGAAGTAGCCTGCAGTACTGCACTCTAACCACTGTGCCACCGTGGCTCATATAGTTCAGATATCACTTAAAAGTAATGTCTGATCCAAAGCCATTCACAACTCTAGCAGAATGGAAGCTGCTAGAGAAATTGCAGCATGATAATCAGATACAGAGCTTTATTCAAACCTTTAAAATCATTTTAATAAAGGTAATTGATCTCCTATTGCCATTATTTCTGAACCATTTAAGGAATAAAAACCACGAACCATGTTCCACCTATTTCATAGGTAGATGCAGACACACTAAGTACATGAAAACAGACACCACATTCATTCAGATGTATTTTCAAGTATGATCTGTATATACGGAACAGCAATATGTCATTTTTTCCATTTTGCTTATTACGACTGATGCAATTTATTTAACAATACTTTTTTCTTTAGGCTCAGAAACCCAGAAAAGGGTCTTTTAAGTTGACAAATTCAGAAGATGCAGCTATTTTGACCTAGTGGGTTAAAGGGGCACTTCACAAAGTGACTCTCCAAACGGTAGAAGGAAGTGCTAGTTCAGTCACCTGCTTTGTCCAAATGAAACAAAGTTGGAAGAAAAAAATATCACCCACCTCTGAAACCTTAGTGCTCATCCCACTGATGAGATAAACAACAACCAGGAATCGTGAAATAAGAAGGCCCTTCAAAGGTCTGTAAGGGCTGTATCCGAAGTATCTATAGATGTAGTGGAGGCTGTGTAAAATTCGGATCCCCATATTGAAGCAGTTGGCAAGGACAAATCCTATGCTCCCTAGCCAAGAGGTCAAGAAATAGGACATGCACAAAAATGCAAAGGACAAAGCCAGCATGACAAAGTTATACCTAAAAACAAAAATGAAAGAAGTGAAAACATTTTACAACATTTCAGCATCTTAGCAATTTAAGGTCTTAGAGATGGAATTATTTTTAGGCTATTTTAAGTAAACCTCTAACTCGTTCCATATGCAGATCTCATTGGCTAGGATCCTAAAAAACCAGCAGATCACTGCTGAAATATCTTGTAATATGGAGTAGGTGAGGTTCACTTCCCTTCCTTGAGACCAAGTCAGGAAGTACCATATCTTTTAGAGTATAAGACACACTTCCCCCCCCCAAAAAAAGAGGGTGGAAATGTTGGTGTGTCTTATACACCGAATACAGCCATTTTTGGCCTCCCGAAACCCTGCCACGTGCATCCCGGTTTTGCCAAAAACGGGTCCGTTTTTCGCAAAAACAGGACATGCAGAGGCTTCGGGAGGCCTGCAGAATGTTCCTGGGGGCTGGGGAAGGCAAAAATGCGATGCGTAGGGGCCCATTTTTCACCTCTCAAACCCCCCATGCGTTTTTGCCCTCCCCAGCCCTCAGGAGTCTTCTGCAGTCTTCTGCAGTCTTCCCAAAGCCTCTGCGCGCCCCATTTTTGTGAGAAATTGGCCCGTTTTTCACCTCCCAAACCCCCCCACCCATTGCGTTTGGCAAAACCGGGATGCACGTGGCAGGATTTCAGGAGGCCAAAAATGGCTGTATTCACGTTTTTGCCCTCCCCGGCCCCCAGGAGCACTCTGCAGGCCTCCCAAACCCTCTGCGCGCCCCGGGACACGCAGCGGCTTTGGGAGGCCTGCAAAGTGCTCCTGGAGGCTGGGGAGGGCAAAAACTTTTTTTTCCTGTTTACCTCTTCAAAATCTTGATGCGTCTTATACTCCGGTGGGTTTTATAGTCCGAAAAATATGGTAAATTAAACCATGAAATTTTATTCAAGTGTTGAATTTGTGTTTGTCTCATTTTCTGTGTCTGGCTTTTGTAAATTGACCGTCCTTTAGTTCAATCTTATTCCAGACAATTTATTAATCTAATCTAAGAGCAGCAATATTTCAGATATGGCCAGAAGAGAAAATTGTTTTATCATTTTCTTCCATCTATCACCTCACCTTCCAAAAACTTAAAAGAAAAACGCATTTCCTACTGACTATTGTGGGAAAAATACATTTAAAATGATTATTTCATAATGAAGAAGACACAGATCTACATTATAAGTAGGTGTGAGATACAATATATGCACTGCTTTGAACATTGAGAAAATGTTTTATTATAAGTACAAACCTCACTGAGACTCAGTACTAAATGATGAGCTTTTGTATCTTTTTCTCTTCTCTCTTTTCTATCTTTTGTTGCAGCCTCAAAAAGATTAAAAGCTTTCAGGCCTGTATTCAATTTAAGCACAGTTTATCATTACATCCAAATATAGCAAACTGAGGTATATAGCTATGGCAGAGAAAACCAATTACCAACCACAGCTGCTGATCCTGACTTAGTCCCTTAACTATTATTACAAAGATTAACATTAGTTTTAGACTTAGTTATAATGATAAAAGTATGTAAATTAAACAAGAGGTTAAAAATGTTTGATCTCTTGACATACATTCAGAGAGAGAGAAATTTTTTGCATGTCATACTAAATAGTAGTTTGGCATTATGTCCAAACCAGGTGATATAAAATGAGATGATATAAGGAAGATACAAATAACAACACACAAGCAACCATCGTAAGTTTTATTAAGGTTTTTTTTTAATTAAAAAAGGGCTCTACTGAAAAGCTGATGAAGTCTAAAAACTGAACTGAAAAGTAGATATCTAAAGGCAGCCATAAATATGCATTGAATGGTAATTGTGTTTTTAAAGGACTGCCTGTCAATATTAATATTTCTGTTACGTGGATATGGGCTTATGAACAGTGACATCAATTTATGTCAATTTAAAATGAAATATTTAATAACAGTACCTTTTCTCTCTCTCCCTCTTTATCTATAGAGAACTGTTTTGCTATGCCACTGATCAAACTGAACTAAACAGTATCTTAAATATCCTTTTAATATTTCAATGTCTCTGCTTTCCTCACACTCATATGCTGTCTAAGGAAGTTCTTTAAAGCACAGATTCCCATGCATGGGAAGTGGGAATTAATAACGAATTCATGAAAATGAGGATTAATTCAATATTATTCTGATCTTGAACTAGAATGCTGTAATGAACATCTTCAAGGTTTTTGCCTTTCACACTAGAGGATAGCTTTACTGGGAATCTACAATTAATCACATCTTACAACTCTCTGAAATGTATTTTACTTGATCAAAAGTCAATTTAAAACAAAATTATGGAAGCTGCACAGTGACAGGAATTTGCATAGAAGCCTATATTATCTTAAATATGTAATTCAAAATGTTAAAACGTTTCATTAATCATTTGTTTTCAGTGGGATAAGTTCTCTTTAAAGTTAAAAAAATTTCCTTAGTCAATAAAGTCAGCATATGGAGCATCAGAATTTTTCAGCAGAAGAAAAACAGAATAGGTTCACTATAAGTAAGTGTTACTTACTTATAAAGTTTAGAAGCAAAGTTTTATTTGTTTATGTACAAGACCTCCACAACATATAGTGGTGTCAGAGCAAAGTTAACAGGAGGCTGGCAGCTATTATTATGCCAGTCGCAGTACTGAAATTAATTCACAGGCATAACAGAAAGACCTAAGGCAGACCTTTATGATGAAGCATATTCTCCCAAGAAGGAGCTGCACTGTATTTTAAAGGCTAACCTTCTCACCGAAACTTACAATTTCAGGGATAATTGTTCTGTTTCTAGCGGAGTCTGTGGAGTGAGTACAAGGTTTAAAGATCAGTATCAATAAAGGTCAGGGCACCCAAGATCAAGCAGAATGAGTTTGCTCACTGTGACCAAGAGTAGCATCTTATTTGTTTCGTCACACCAGTGAATGGTGGAGAAGTAAATACTAATGGCTAGACTTAGTTTTAAGACTTTGCACTTTATATATTTAAAAAGACTATCAGTAAGTTCCTGTTGCCATTTTATGAACCATTGATGTGGACTAGTATTTTATAGTATCCTTGTAAATTTACATAATGTACCACGCAGAATAATGTGACTAAAAGACACCATACAGATAAAAAACTTCAATGAGGGACCACTAGGATTATTTGAAAATCTGAATATTTTAGCTATGTGGATGACTACTTATTGGCAAATGAATTAGTTAGGTGTTCACTGACTGCTAAAAAAGCGAGTCACATGTATACTCTTCCTTGAAAAAGAGTTTCATAAACATAATGGACCAAATCTAGCAGTAACCATACGTTTATTATTATATAAGAAATATTCAGCTAAATGGTGACTGGAAATGGCAGAGATGTATATACTACTAAAGCTCTTTTTCCCAATAACCTTTAACTGGGTAAAGCAGTGCACCATAGGGCAAAACATTTTGAACCAAACAGAATAACTGACAGGATGCATTCAAAATCTGGGATCCATGTCTTTCATGGAATTTTATAAAATTTCATAAAACAGTTTATGACATAACAAAATTTGGTATGCTGAAGTTTGACTGTGCTATACAGTTCAACGTGGGTTATTTTCAAGGCAGATATATCTGAATGTGTCCGTTTTTTTTAGTGAAGGGAGTACATAAGAAGTTCTGTCACTGTTGAACCCAACAGAGACACTGCTGGAGAGAAGACAAGAATAAAGAAAGAAAGCGACCAGAAACTTAGAAGAAGCAGTGTGAGTTTGCTGTAGTTCGCAGTTGGTAAGCCCCTTAGCAAGACCCTAAAGCAGTGATGGCGAATCTTTTTGGGTTCGCATGCCAAAAGGGGGGGGAGCACAGGGGGGAGTCATGCGCACGTGTGCCCTCACCCATAATTCCATGTGCCCCCCCCGCACATGCGCTCATGACCCCCCCCCCCCCGCTCCCGGCACGCAATGGCACACCCGTTTTTCCCTCTCCCCAGGCTTTAGAGCCTTTCTAGGAGCCTGGGGAGGGCGAAAATGGCCTTCTTCCCCCCCACCCGAGGCCCTCCGGAGGCCAGAAATGGCCCATTTCCCAATTTGAAATGGGCCATTTCTGGCCTCCGGGGGGTGGGGAAGGCCGTTTTCGCCCTCCCCAGGCTCCTAGAAAGGCTCTAAAGCCTGAGGAAAGCAAAAAAAAACAGAACTTCCGGTCCAACTGGAAGTCGGCAAACAGTCCGTTTCCGGCCTCTGGAGGACCTCTGGGGGTGGGTGGAATGGGGAAGGCCGTTTTCGTCCTCCCCAGGCTCCTAGAAAGGCTCTGGAGCTTGGGGAGAGCAAAAAACAGGCCTTCCCCATCCCCTCCGGAGGCTGGAAACAGCCTGTTTCCCGACTCCCAATGGGCCCAGAAGGCCTGAAAATCAGCTGGCCGTTGCGCACATGCGCACCGGACCTGAGCTCGCGTGCCCACCGATATGGCTCCGCGTGCCACTTGTGGCACGCGTGCCATAAGTTCGCCATCACGGCCCTAAAGGTTCAAAATAGGAAGTTACAGGAAGTATGCTGCTTTAGGTTTTCCAACGTTCCATGAAAACTTTACAGAGTTCCATGATAGAGAGGAAAGGGGGAGGGAAATCACTTGAATGCAGTTTTGGGCACCCATGGTAATTTTTCTAAGGTTTAGTGAAAAGAGCAGGGTGGGTCAGCTAACTTTCAGAAGCAGGTATCAAAGGTTAGCAATAGCAATAGCACTTAGATTTGTATACCTCTCTCTAGTGTTTTACAGCACTCTCTGAGCAGTTTACAAATGTCAGCATTTGCCCCCACAATCTGGCTCCTCGTTTTATTGACCTCAGAAGGATGTTCTCAACTCTTCTTTAAAAATAGGCCAGTATTAAATATTGTTATACATAATGAGGATCAGTTAATAAATTCTGTTATAATTAGGTGAGTTGCTTTATGCTGTAGGCAAATAAATATGCAATAGGAACTGCACCAAGAAACCAGTTTTATTTATTAGGACCTCAAATTCTAACCAATCCAACAAACACCTCCCTCCAAATACAGCTTGGGATTCTATTCTACAGACTTGAAATTCAGTCCTTTAATATAGAGGTAGCAGTGGTGGGATTCAAATTTTTTCCCTACCGGTTCTGTGGGCGTGGCTTGGTGGTGGTGGTGATCATGTGACTGAGTGGGCATGGCCAATTTGACATCATTCACTGCCATCACACTCAGTCACATGACCCCACCACCAAGCCATGGCCACAGAACCCAGTAGGAAAAAAATTTGAACTTACAGCTATTGCAGCCTTTCTTTCTACCTATTTTCTGCCCAGGCCTGGCCTAATCTGTCAAAGGCCTCCTCCTGCATGCTTCCCGCTCTCCCTTCACCAGTCGCACACATCGCCCCGTTTCCCCTCCTTCACAGGTCGCGTCCCTAGCCCCGCTTCCTCCCCCACAACCACCACTTTCTTCAGGCTTACCTTCCTCCCGCAGCAGCTGGTGGCAGAGGGGAAGGCAAGCTCTTTTTCAGTGCGAGAAGCCTCCCAGCGGCCGCCTCTTTGCCATCCGCCTCCTGCTGCTGCCAAGAAGCAGCTGGCAAAGAGGCGGCAGCTGGGAGGCTTCTCGCAGTTGCACCGAAAAACAGAGCTTGCCTTCCCCTCTGCCACCAGCTGCCACAGTAGAAAGATAAACCCGAAGAGGCGGTCGTGGGGGAGGAAGCGGGGCTAGGGCCGGGAACTGTGAAGGAGGGGAAACGGGGTGACACGTGCGACTGGCGAAGGGAACGGGCGGCAAGCGGGCGGCAAGCGGGTGGCGAGCAGGCAGCAGCTCCGGGGCAAAGCTGGAGCCAGGGAATGGCACATTCCCCGACCTGGCCAAGGTGGGCATTGAGCGGGCGGCAGCTCCGGGGCAAGGCCGGAGCAGGGGAATGGAGCATTTTTTCTATCCATGGGAGAATAGCTATCAAATTTAAGCTATTACTTATTCTGAGGTTCTACAAACTGGATTCTTTTCCCCATTCAAAATTACAGACAATATAGAATTAAAATTAACTTTTGGTAATTGTGGCAATTTTACATTACCTGTCCACTTCTTCTTTAGACATTGAAGCAAATGTAAAACACTCTGTTATCCCATTAACAGCAAGCAGCAAGACATACAAACTATACCAACGAAGGAGAGTTGGACCTGATTAAACATCGTGACAAGTAAATTAATCACACATAACCTTAATTTTGTACACAAATGCAAATAAAAATATTAATAAATTATAAAAACACAATCAACTTAGAGTATAATCTAGCAATTTAAATTTTTACTTTAATTCAAGTATTCAATCTCAAAGCAAACATAGTATAAGAAATAGTATCAATAATTAGGTTTGAATATGGGTTAAACTCTAGATGCAATGTATTTTATTTTTATTTATTTATTAAATTTATATGCTGTCCATTTCACTGATAAGACAGCTCTGGGCTGCTCATTTTTTTGGTCTCCATCAATGTCAGAGAAAGCTTTACTAGCCAAACTAAAGGCCTCAAAAAGCCTGTTGCAAGCCAGATGGCTGCTTTTAATATGCAATCCATTAACAGAATTATACAACTTTTTCACGAAAGCGGCAGATGCCAAAAGACAATTGATTAATCTATTCTGCTTATTCCAAAATTAATTTTATATTAAAAATTGAGTCATCCTTTGAAAGCTAGATAAATGTATGTAGCATGTATGAAGCTACCACATAGAACGTCAAACCAAACAAGATAGATAGGTTGATAGACATTTCAATTCTAGCAACGTTCTCAAGTCTCAGGGAAAGGTTGCTGCTGTATTTTAAATTATGAGAGTGCAGCCCACCAGATGTTACTGGGCTACTGTTCCCTGTGCAACTTTAATCAGTGTGCCCAATGGTGAAGGAAGCTAGAAGCTTTACTTCAGCAAAGTCTAGAGAGGTTTCCTTCTCCAATTATAAAAGATGACCTGAGTACAGAAGTAAACCACTAACAATATAACACTGGTTCTCATGGCATAATTTCCCTTCCTATTTCCTCTATATAGAGTTTGCTTTCAAAATGGTTTTGTATAAGTATTACCTGATCCTGAACTGAGCATTGATCCTCCATAAAGATCCAGTGCCAACTGCGAATAGGCAAAACCAAATACTGTAATGGTTAAGCCAATCAAAAGCACCAGTTTCAACAGTGATTCTAATACAGTAGCTGCCATAGAAATTTCATCCTAAAAAGGAATTATATATTTATTTAATGTAAACAACAAAACTGTTCAAGATTATTATGCTAAACGTATACTGTACATAGAATAATCAGATTTTATTCATTCATTTATTTGTATTAAATTTATAGAGCAATAGGGAACTCTTGGCATCTTTATAATGTGCTATGTTTAGTTTTTTAGTCACAGTGAAGTTATTACACTTAAGCAAAGGCCATCATTATAGAACAGTGATGGCGAACCTATGGCACGCGTGCCACAGGTGGCACGCGGAGCCATATCTGAGGGCACGTGAGGCGTTGCCCTATGTCAGCTCCAGCGCGCCAGCTGATTTTAGGCCTTCTTTTCAGCCATTTTCACTCTCCCCAGGCTTCAGGAAAGCCTTCTGAAGCCTGGGAACGGTGAAAAACAGCCCAACGGGACAACCGGAAATTCACTTGTGTGCGTCACCCCCAGCCTCCTTTTCGCTGTCAGAGGTCTTCAGGAACTTCTTCAGCTTTGGACAGTTGCAGCCAAGCCTCGCACACTTTGGCCCATTTCTTCTGCAGCCGGCAAGACTTTCCTGAAGGCCTCTGCAGCCGATAACATAGCTCCGGATCGATCCAGAGCTCTGTTATCGGCTAGAGAGGCCTTCAGGAAAGGCCTTTAGGAAAGGCCTCTGCAGCTGATAACAGAGCTCCGGATCAATCCGGAGCTCTGTTATCAGCTACAGAGGCCTTCAGGAAAGCCTTGCTGGCTGCAGAAGAAATGGGCCAAGGTGTCCGAGGCCTGGTTGCAACTAACTGAAGGTAAGTAGTAGGGCAGCTCCACTTCCGTTTCATTTCCAAACTTCTGGTTGGCCCGTTGGGCCATTTTTCGCCGTCCCAGGCTTCAGGAGGCTTTCCTGAACCCTGGGGAGAATGAAAAACAGCCCAATGGGCCTACCAGAAGTCCGGAGGTTTCAGTGAGGCCTGTGCGCATGCGCAGCGCAGGGGGTTGTGCGCATGTACAGGGCAGTGCGGGGATTGTGCGCATGCGGGGGGAGGGCATTGCATTATGGGTGTGGGCACGCATCCTTTTTGCACCCGAGCCAAAAAAGGTTCGCCATCACTGTTATAGAACATGCTTGATAGCAGACACCTTTAAATGTACATATGCTGAAACTTACAGACATAAATTGATCTGTACAAATTGCTTCATTAAAAATATCTTAATTTCACTGGGAAATCTGCTATGGGAAAGTAAATCTATTTGACAGCTACCTTCAAATGCAGTATAGGAACACTCAACACTCCTAGTAAACTATATCAGACTTTATTTTTTACTTTTACAACAAATCAATCAGATTTTAAAATAAAAATGATACTTAGCCTACTCTATCTAGGCTGCAAAAATCCAGATGACTGTAAGTGAAAATTCTCTTTGTTGCCATTTAATGATCTTCCAGATTTCTGTGGCCTAGATTTCCAAGCCTTAATTATCTTGCACTGTTTGTTTGTTTTTCTCAGAGGCAAAAATTTATCTCACAAGGAGAAATAGATCTTTTCCCGGACATCAGACATTAGAAAAGAAACCGCAGTTTAAAAAGTCTAAGTAAAAATGTTTATTTCGGTACAAAACAATAAATCCTCATTATTCTACATCTCTGATATAAAAATAGGTGTTGCTTCAATGGAAGCCAGGAACAGAAGGAATGAATGGAGAAAGGAATGTGCACATGCGTACAAGAACATATCAATCATGTGCTCAGGAATAAACCATTATATTAGATAGGGATGCTTCTCCCTGCATATACATATAACAGGCAATATAAATCACTGTGTGACAGTTTTTGGTTTAGATCTTTTCTCCGGGATTCAAAACAGCACATGTAGCACTCTCCTTCAATTTTTTTCCCCACAGTAAGAGGTCTGTGTAGTAGGTAAATTATGTAATATTACTTCTACATAATATTTTGCATTTTACTCATAAACTCTTATATGAAATGTATATTCATACTTATTCAAGAGCTAGCAATCCAATCCTGAGTACTTTCACTGAAAATAATTTACTATAGTGAAATTAATTGAAAATAACATCCTGCTTTTAAATCACAAATTCTAAATTTTTCTTACTTAGGTCTGTAAAGTACTTTAGAACTAATTAACATACAAAGAGGCTTCTTGGAAGGACAGAAGACCAGCATTGTGTTCTGAAATCAGCCAAACAATTTTTTCTGAGAAGAGTTCATTATCCTCCAGTTGCTGTTCCCAGGGACTAATGGTGGAGGAAGCCGACTCTGAGGCCATATCATCCATACACTTATCCGTCAGCCTTTTAGACCTTCCATTAACTTCAGAGAGCAATTTGTAAAATGCAACAAATATATTCCTTTCCTTTTACCCGTCCTCATTTTCTCACCATTCAATTTCATTAAATAGCTTTCTGTCATAGAGGTTCTATAGCATGAGAAGAAAAAAATCTACAAACATTCTCCATTCTATGCTTAATTATACATCTATCAGTTTGCCTCTCTCTTTCTAGTGAAAACGTGTATTAATGCTTTATAAAACATTGATCAATACTTTCATCCTTTTTACTTCTATAACATGTTAAATTAACAAATGACAAGACTAAACCTACCTGTTTTTGCAACTTAGTATCTTTCCCACGTTCTAGAACTTTAGCAAAGTATACATAAAAACTTTCTTCTATTGGTAAAAATATAAATCTAGCTGTCAAAGAACCAAGGTTGTTTATAATATCATATACACCTTTGGAAAGGAGGAGAAAAATAAAATTAATATGTTTATTATTAACTTAATGTCTGTTCACAATATAAATTAGTCTCTATGTAAAAACATGTTTCTATTAAGATTAAAAATATTATAAGTATTTATATTAAGATTAAAAGTATTATAAGTATTATAAATAACATTCTGCAAAGTTCCAGATAAATTATTTGAATAACACTTGCAACACAGAGAGCCAATATAACAATTTAAAAATAATATAATAATTTATTTTTATAACAACAATCAACCTAATAGAGAAATCTACTCTATTCACACTAATGAGCAAACAATTATTACTGTGGCAAAGTTATTTCATACAAATGGAAAATCATTTTCAGTTCCAAGAAAAATAAACGATCCCTTTTCAAAGTGCAGAATGTTAAAAACACTAAGACCTTGCATTTGTTTCACATTCATTGAACTATAGTAGAAATCTTCAAGCTGATGTTTTCCAGATGTGTTAGACTTAAATCCTTATAATTCAATGCTCTGGGAACTCATTGACAAATAAAGACCAGCATATTGCCAAGTTAGAAAGTCAGCTGTCTCAACTTATCCAATGCAGCATATACAGTATTATTTCGTTCTTTCATTAACATGGAATCAGATATGTCATTATCATTAAGAGAAAGTATACACTTAGAATCAGTTTACTGCATGACTGAAGTTTACATATGGCATCACTAGGAGACGATTAGAAACTGCCACAATCTATTCATAAATTCATACTGAATATGACTCCTCGACTCCTCACAATTCTGATTTCTCCACAGAGTCCTGAATCCTACGGGAGTTGGGCGGCATATAAAAACGACCAAATAAATAAATAAATAAGAAGTACCAATAGCTCTTTTACTGACAGCCATTCCCCAGGGATTTCAAGGTTTCTCTCTGTCTCTCTGTCTCTCTGTCTCTCTGTCTCTCTCGCTCCCCCCCTCTCCCTCTCCCTCTCCCTCTCTCTTTCTTTCTTTTTGAAAACAAGCTGCTCCCTCACATTCACCTGTATTCACAGAAGATTCCACAGGAAAACAAATCAATAGTTAGGGATAATGTTTGCATCCCACTATCTCCCCAGATGGTTTGCTCAGGTTATCAGTTGAGACCCCTAATACTGATTCCTCCATGATTATAATTTAATCTCCATCCTCTCCTGGAACATAGCTAGATGATAAATGAGGACCCCCTGGAATTACATTACTGTTTTTTGCATTTTCTTTTTCCAAGTAATCTGAGTTATGCATGATCTATTTATACCTGGATATACTCTTAGAGTCTCACCCGGTATAAACAATAGGAACCTCTCATGAAGCTGAGAATACAATAATTGCTCCCACTAAATTTGATATCCCTGTGATTACATTAAAGCCATATCCTAGCATGGCCTTAGCCTTTTTCCTTCAATTTAAGCCTTGTACTGTTATGATTAATAACAGATACCTCGGTTTTGTAAATATATAACATTAACAGACCTTCTTGATAACTATATTATTAATTTGCTATATTTATATCCAGATATTCCAGTACCAATTGCAGGCACTTGAATGATGCATGCATTCGGGTTTGACACCTCCCTGTTAGTTCATTTTAAATGGTTTCTCCCCCCTCCCTCCCAAAAAAGAGAGATATTTTTATTCCCAGGTCTGACAGTCTAAAGCAGGGGTGTGAAACTGGCAGCCCGCAGGCCGGATGCGTCACACACAGGCCACACCACCCCAGCTCCACAAATGGGGAAAACGTCATGAAACGTCACGATGGTAACGTGATGCGGCGAGTTTGACACCCGTGGTCTAAAGCATTATAACAACGTGAGGCTTTTGACTGTCCAAATGAGTGTGGCATTTCTAAATGCCTCTGCCAGAGGGATTCTAATGGGGAACTCAGTTCCAAGGTCCAAAAAGTTAAAAGTGATACTGCAAATTTTAGGCACCTATGTTAATCAATAAGTCATTTTGTATTGAGATTTGTTTTGCTTGGACAATAATGTTTTATCTGTTCCATTTTATAATTGATGTTTAATTATAATTAATGTTTTTCATGTTGTAAGCCACCCAGAGTCATTGGATACGAGATAGACAGCAAATAATTTTATAAATAAATAAATAAATAATAAAATTCCACATTTTGATATCAGAATATCATTATGGAGAGAAAATATACTGTTACTTTGAAGAGTTGCACAGAGGTGCTCCACTTGCATCTGGACAGTCCAAAACATTTGATTTTAAAATTGAAGTTCTGCACACCTCTGACCATTGTGACATTTTGTAATCTTAGTCTCATAATCAGATTAGCTGATATTAGATAACACACCAACGAAATACCTCAAACCTTTATTATATTTATCATCAAAAGTCAGAATCACATAAAAATGCTTTTAGACTATTTTTAGATGTTAACATATATTTCTTCCATGCTTGTAAATTTTGTTAAAAAGTCTTTCCTACCTTGGTCTCCAAAGTTTAATACATTCAGGAAAGTCATCACATATCTTTCACCTATAGAATTAATATTTCAAATTAGTATTTCTTTCTTAAAGGGAGATCCTGCTCAGCAGGGGTGGGTTCTAACTTACCTCGCTGCCAGTTCGCTTCCTCCCGCAGCATGTGGCTGTGCCTCATGGGCACACGCGTGCTTTGCACGCACGCGCGCATGCGCAGTAGCAAAAAAATCCCAAAAAATCCCCCCCAAAAAAGCCAAAAATAATATGGCAACCGCATGCAGTGCCAGAAACTCAGCTTCTGTGCATGTGCAGAAGAAAAAAACCCCGGAAAAAAATTCCCCCCAAAAATATTCGTTAAAAACAAAGATGGTGGCGCCCACGGACTGGCACTGACCGAACCGGTTCCATGATGTCATCGTGATGTTACCAGTGGGTAACTACTGGTTCGGGCGAACCGGGAGGAACCCACCTCTGCTGCTCAGGCTTAAGAAGCCAGTGGTCTACTCTGTTTAAGAAACTCTCTTTGAATCCAAACACACAGTGTATTCACAGAAAAAGAAGTGACAATAAAGGTTATCTTATCATCTTATCTTATCTTATCTTATCTTATCTTATCTTATCTTATCTCTTATCTTATCTTATCTTATCTTATCTTATCTTATCTTATCTTACCTTACCTACCTTACCTTACCTTACCTTATCTTACCTTACCCTACCTTATCTTATCTCGACAAGTTTCAACGTGTTTCCTACTTCCCTGTTTTAGGAAAGGTTGTTGGGAGAGCCCTGGAGGAAGCAGATTATCTGGACCCTTTTAAGTCAGGTTTTAGACCAGGGCATGGACCCAAGACAACAATGATTGTCCTTCTGAAAGACCTCTGGTTGGAGCATGTGTCCACCCTTACTCTCTTGATCTCTCTGTGGCCTGCAATACCATTACTCGTGGTATACTTTTGGACCTTGAAACCACTGTGGGGTTGGAGTAGAAGAACACAGCATTGTAGTGGTTCTGCTCCTTATTTCAGAACCAGTTGCAGTTAGTGTTGATGGAGAGATCTATTCCAAGCTCCCTTCTTTATAGGGTCTCTCTGGGCTCTCCCCGTTTATATTCAACATCTACATAAAGCAGCTGAGCAAGATAGATTGTAGTATGAGAGTTATCAATATGTTGATAATTCTGTTATGTATCTCTATCCCAGGATAAGCAAGTGATGGTGTTAGTTCTTCGTGTCTGGAAGCTAAGGGAATCTGAATAGGGAAGAACAGGTTCAGTTCAATCCTAGTGGCTTTGGATTTTAGAGCCTCTGGCTCTGATGATTTCCATTTTTAGTTCTTGATGGGATAGCACTGCCTAATCAGAATTGTGTGCAAATTTCGGGTCCTCCTGGACTTGCAGCTCCTATTCAAAGAGTAGGTAACAGCTAATCCAACTGCGTATTTTCCTGGATCAGAAGCTCTGCTCATAGTCAATCAATGATCAGTCCCAATCTATCAATCCCAATCTATCATCCAGGAAGGATTTCTTTTCTTGAGTGTTATAGAGTGTTATAGAGTATAGAATTGTTACAGAGTGACTGTTGAGAGATCGGTGGCTATGTAAACCAGGTAAGTCGATAGATAGATAGATAGATAGATAGATAGATAGATAGATAGATAGATAGATAGATAGATAGATAGATAGATAGACAGACAGACAGACAGACAGACAGACAGACAGACAGACAGACAGACAGACAGACAGACAGACAGACAGACAGACAGACAGACAGACAGACAGACAGACAGACAGATATGGGGCTGCAAGCTGAAGTAGTAGGTAAGTATTTCTCAAAGATTCTCAAAGGATTTATCAAATAATTCAGTACCTTCCATTTTGCAATGAACAAAGACTAAACATATATTAAACAATCTCATGAAATCAGCATGTTTCTTCTCATTGCTCTTTAGCCTAAATCCATTCCAACAATTCTAAAAATGCAGAAATGTCAATCAACAACATTCTTATTGCTATTGTTGGCAGAAGGGGACTGAGAATAAAAAATTCAAGTTGAAGAACGTTTCGTACTCACCTTCTGTTAAAACCTGTTTTAGGAATGACTGCTTAAAGAAACTCCAAGTCAACCTTGCTTCCTTCCAATTAACAATATCCTGAAATATATACAAATAATTAGGTATAATTAAATACCCTGTCCCATTTTGTCTGGGTTTAAAAACAGCAGAGTTGGCACCAGTTAATACTTGGATGACAGACCTCTCTGGAACACCAGGGCTAAGAAGGCTAAAAAGAAATCCTGGAAGAAAGTAATGGCAAGCACCTCCATACCACTTCCAAGAAAACTCCATGGACATATCCCGGAAGTCACTGGGGGTCAAGCTTGATTCAATTTACTTTACACTGATATAACGGTACCAGTCAAAATATTACATGACACAACCTCTGAAAAAAACTATTTAATTAAAACACTATATTTAATTAAAATAAGGTCTTAATTAAATAGAAATACACACATACATTTGCCTGTTCCTGGTCTACTTTCTATTATATTTTCTGCAAGTGTTAATGTGGAAGACTCTTCATTTTTAGAGCTATATTTTAATATGCAGCTCATAGAAATGTCTTCTATTACAACATCTGAACCAGAAGATTAAAATGCAGTCATTTTAGCTCACTCAGGTGTTTTCATATTAGAATTAACTATATATTTCCATAGTAAAATAAACTGTCTTTAGGCTAAAGGTTTTCTAACACTTTTCTGAAAAATGATCTGCATACAAGATCATTGAGCTAGCGCAGCTATTAGCAAAAGCCATTTTCTGTACAATATAACGTATTTATTATTTCTAAAAGGTACAATCATCTCTGGATCTAAAGATTTGCTTACATAAATAAAAATCCACTAAATGAAGTTTAAATCTAACATCAAAATGGTTAAAAATGTATTTTGCTCAATAATTTACAGCAACCGCAATCTTTTCTTCTATGAAACATTTCAGAATTATTTTAGTAGTTTTGTTCAATGTCAAGTTTCATTAAAATCAAAAGAATAGTTTGCACCCTAATGATTTTAGTGACACCAATATTAAAACAATAGACTTCATTTCTTTTCATCATAGGTTTCTTAATTCTGTTTAAATTTAATATATCTACTCTGCAGTTTGTTGAGCACATTATACAATAGATAAGTCAACATTTTGAATTCATATTGCATATCTTGTATATATTTGTATAACTTTAAATACAAAGCATAATGTGGGATTATGCAAAAAACTGTTTTATAATCAGAATATTAATTTAAGTATACAAATTGGTTACACTCTTTTATAATTAAGAATACATTATGGATTTAAACTAACAAGCCACTAGAAACATGTTTTATAAAATAAATTAAGTTCAGAGAAATCACTGAAAGATTTTTGCTTATAGGGTTAGATCTTGCAGTTATTAAGCAGTTATTCTGGGTCACTAAGCAGACAGAGTCCCAGGTAAGGAGCACAGGGTACTTTAAGCATTTAGGAAGGTTTGGGAGGGTCCACTGCAGGGGTGGGTTCTGACTTACCTCGCTGCTGGTTTGCTTGGGGGCGCGCGCATGGGCGCGCGCACGTTATTGGTGCAAGCGTTGCAGGTGCGCATGTTGCGGGTGCAAGCGTTGTGGGTGTGCGCATTGCGGGTGCACGCGTTGCATATATGCGCATTGCGTGCACGCATACACATGCACAGTGCTGAAAACCCAGCTTCTGTGCATGCGCAGAAGCAAAAAACAAGATGGTGGTGCCGGTTCGGAGGCGTGGCCAGCTGGCCATCGCTGCCAGTTCAGCAAGCAGGGGGAAATTCCCGCTACCGGTTCTATAGAACCGGTCCAAACCGGCAGGAACCCATCTCTGGTCCACTGACTTTGTGGAGAAGCCAGCAGAGAAGATTGCCAATGGTATCACATGACTGCAGAACATTTGGCAAACAATCGTATGTTGTACAGGTTGCCAAGCACTAAGATAGCGATCACTTAACTACGGAGGGGTATGTGCAATGCTTTCTGATAGTTGGAAAAGCTTTATGGGTCATAAAACACCCTTTCCAAGGCCATTGTAACTTCAAGCAGTCATTAAACAATCAGATCTAAGTCAAGGACTATTTATATTATAAAAATAAAGTTTACAAAAACACAGTTGAGACATATAACTTCTCCAGTACCACAAAAACTACTCAATGGTGATAAACAAATGACCACTGATGCTAGTTAATAAAATATTTTCCTCATATTTCCTCTTTACCATCATATTTAGATGGTATAGACTGGACAGTATAGGCTGGACGGATGTGTGAGGGGTCACTTCTTAAGGCAGTGATGGCAAACCTTTTCTGGTTCGCGTGCCCACGCCCATTGCCCCCCCCCCCGCACGCATGCGCACAATGGGAAAATCGGAAGTGCGAAAAAACCGCATTTCCGGTTTGCCATTGGGCTGTTTTTTGCACTCCGGAGGGTTCAGGGAAGCTTCCTGAAGCCCCGGAATGCAAAAAACAGCAAAATGGGCAAACCGGAAGTGCGTTTTCCGCACTTCCGTTTTGCCGTTTTTTGCACTCCGGAGGGTTCAGGGAAGCTTCCTGAAGCCCCAGAATGCGAAAAATAGCAAAATGGGCAAACCAGAAGTGCAGAAAACGCACTTCCGGTTTGCCCGTTTTGCCGTTTTTTGCATTCCGGGGCTTCAGGAAGCTTCCCTGAACCCTTCGGAGTGCAAAAAACAGCCCACCGGCAAACCGGAAATGCGTTTTTCCGCACTTCCGGTTTGCCGGTGGGCAACGCTCGCATGCCCTCCACTATGGCTCTGCGTACTACCTGTGGCACGCGTGCCATAAGTTCATCATCAAGGTCTTAAGGTATAGAAAAACCTTAATGCACAGAAATATGCCACATGATGTAGAGAATAAGAAAAATGCCCTTGACAGGAATTTGCAGGAAATGTTACTTAAGCAAATGGGCCAAAACATTTTTATGTCCACAATAGCCAGATAACATTTGAAAGTGAATCAGGCAAATGCCTCCCTAAATTACTGAAGGAAGAGGAAATACAGACTGATCAGACTGCAAGATTCTATTAGGTTTCCTTGATAAAAATATTGTTTTTATAGCAATATTATTATTTTGGAAATCCTTTGTTTAAGTTTCATAGTTAGGTCTCACAAAAGCTTAAGAGCAAAAATGTGTCATTTTTCAGGTACCAATTTTTTTAAATTTACTAATATTGACTATCCAAGTCATAAATGATCTTACTATATAACAAAAATGTACACACAGGATCTCAAGTATCATATGCTTATTTTTTCAAACAATAAAATGTAAATATTAAAAATGTAACCAACTGAAACCTGAAAAATGACTGTGAAACTAAAACTGATTAACAGCTAACTAGTAAATATATGATAGTTAATCTAAGAATTTATTAGGACAATTTGGCTACTCATGAACAAGATCTTGTGCCAAGAAGTTATCTGATTTTTTTTTAGTTGTTGGACTTACCTCATTTTGTCCCAAAGCAGGCAAAAAAGATACCATTCTAGTAATAGGAAATGATTTTTTTGTTGCTTCAGGAGAACCCAAAAATTTCATGAAATATATTATATAACATGATACTAGAATGGTAGTGTATAAAAGCTGCAAAGGAAAAATAATTCATATTGGTTTTATTGTCAACATAGCAATGCAACAACATTCTTATTTGAACAGCAACAAAACATAATGTCGACAACATTCAAAAGTCATGCAATTACATCCACTCCGATCCTGCTTAAGGATCAACATGATGAGGCAGATGCCAAGGGCCACAGGATGCAAGCAGTATGACTTTTCTCTAGGGAGAACCTATCAACCTCAGTTTTCAGCTCAACCTCAGATGTATTGGTGAGCACTCACCTTAACCTGGGACAAGAAATTTAAGATGATGAGGGGATAAGCTATAAGTAGGAAATTTAATGCTGAATTATTTTCAAGACTAACCCACCCCTTATGTTCATCTCACCTCCTTGGCAGAGTAACACTGGCACTTCTGCATAAGACACAAGCATTAGCTTTCCATCCATACCAGTTATCCATCATGCTAAAGTAAAAATTATATGTGTCTATATCACCACAGCAGCAAGACTTGCATATGCACAGTGTTGGAAGAACCCTGACTCACCCACTGAAAATTTAATAATCAAAAAAATCTATGATTTGCGCAGAAATGGATAAACTTACTATAGAATTAAGTGGACAAAAAGACTCAGATTATTATGATATATGGGAAAATTGGTATTAATGGATTGATGATAGAAAACAAAAAAGGAAAATGAAACAAGATCGCAGAATATTGTAAATACTGTAAATATTATAATGTATTAATATGGAATCAATGCAGATATGAACGATGTAGAAATTGCTTAAAGATTTATTGTGGTTTTTTTTTAATTTGAAAAACTAATAAAGTATTTTGGGGGGAAAAAGTTATGTGTGTCTAGCGTGCACAGGGATATAAATGTATTTGCTTGTGAACACCATTAATGTGATGTGACTTAAGAAAAACATGCCAGTTTCTACAACCAATTCATATGATAGATCCAATAAATGGTAATAAAGCAGGGAGAAAATTGTACCTGAGCCAAAGAAAAGATATAGAGTCCCCAGTGTGGATACAAAACTACTAGAAGAACTGTCAAAAAGCATTTGCAAAGGATTGACAAACTCTCAGCAATCACCTGTAAAAAAAATACAAAGATCTTATCAAAAACACAACTTCCTAATACATGTGTCAGATTCAAAAAGCATGGAATCCAGAATTCTTATATTGAAACCTTTCTACAAATGTGCAGCTTTGAAAAGCCATGAATACTTTCTATAAGAGCAGAAACTTCTCAAAGTACAATTTTTCTTTAGGATAACATTTTCAGTTGTTTGGGTATTCATATACACTGTGATGAACTCAACTCAACTACTCAACTACAATGAATTGAACCCCAGTTAAATTATTCGGGCTTTGTTTCAGGAAAATCAGGCAGTTATCAGGATTAAAAATCCTATTGATTTCAGTGAACTCAATGTAGTTGAGTTGAGTTCATCACTCAATGATGAAAGGTAAAGCAAAACTATGGAAGAAATCTTGTAGTCCCAAATGTTTCCAGGTCTGCCATGATGGCTCTCTACTGTAAACAACGCCATCATCAGCTTTGAAAGGGAAAGGAAAATAATAAAAACAATTGCCAGAGATGAAAAAGGAAGAATCTTCATGTACTTCATGGTTATGCAGGTGTGGCTTCTGCAAGACTACCTCTATGTAAATTTCATTTTGCCAGTGCAATAGCACTTTCACCACTTCTGCTTAGCCAGTCTAGTGTAGTGGTTAAGATGCTGACTAGAAGCCAAAGACTATGAATTCTAGCATGAGACCAGAGGTGTGACTTTTTCAGCCCAACACATTTCACGGTGTTATTGTTGTGAGGAACATAAGAAACAGAAGAATTATGTACATTGCTTTGAACTGTACAAAAATAAAAGGTGGTATTATTATCATATACATAACAATGTGAAATCACAGCTACCAGTTCTTTAACTGATGTTGGCCTTCATTCGCATCAAGTTCTTCCCAAAAACCTAGGCTGTCGTAATCTATACATGCAGATCCAAGCAGTGTGGCTTTTTGTATCTGACATTTGGAGATTTTATCAATAGTCAGATTTTCTAAATATTGTCCAAGGCTTTTGGGTATGGTACCCAATGTGCAATAACCATTGGGACCATCATTGCCAGTTTATGCCATAATCCTTCAACTTCAATTTTCTGATCTTGATACTTTGTGATTATTTTGTATCTTTGTATTACGTATGGTTCATTCACAGTCAGCCAGATATTCAGGTTTATTGTTGTTGTTGTTGTTAATTATTTCATCAACAAGACTAATGTATTTAAGTTAATGTATTTAGGTTAATCAGTAAATCAATACTTTACCTATAAGAAAATGTCAGAATATATGTCAGAATAAAGATTTTTAACTTCAGACATCTTTAACAGATTAACAGAGTTGGAAGGGACCTTGCAGGTCATCTAGTCCAACCCCCTGCCCAAACAGGAGACCCTACATCTGCCTCTACCTAGGATTGAACTCACAACCTCCTGATTGGGAGGCAAGAGCTCCACCTCTAGGCCACAGCAGCTGGGATCTATTCATTACTATAATTTTAAAAGAAGCAAGAAATACAATTTCATATAGTTTCACTAACCTTTAGCCGTACAAGTAAATGTATTTGAGCTAAAACCCAAAAAGGTTCACCCAGGAGTTCAATCACAGCGGAAAGACAAAAAGCAAGTACTCCAAAATTATAGTAAGGAACTGCATTTTCATTAGGAACTTCAAGTACATCTAGCCAGATCCAGCCCAGGAACACACACCAACATACGCCCAGAGGAACTCTACAAAAGTTAAGATAAACCATGAAGCCAAAATTAATAACTTGCTCTCTTCTCTCCCGTCTTCAGTGTGAATTCTTAGGAAAAAAACTGCATCCAGTTTTACCAAGAGTAAGTACAATAAACTTCGAAAGTACATGCATCTGTTTTTTCCTACATCTGCAGAAATAAATTATTTCTGTAGTTTAATTACAATATTTCTTGGAATGCATTACAACTTATAAGGTTTTTGCATACAAATTTATTTGCAAAATCTATACTTTTCATCCAGTGCTTCAGGGTAGGAATGCTCTTTGGAAACTAATAACCCAATGCAAAAAAAGAACAGCACAAACAGCAAATTTTGCAGGTGTTATATGCAAATATGTACGAATGTGGATACACACAGACAAACACAGAGAGAGTGTGTGCTTTTATTTGCTCCTTCACTACTAAAAAAGCCAAGGCACTTATATTTCTTTGACTAAAGAAGAGTATTATATAAAATATCCAATCTTTCCCACCAGCATTGAAGTTTATTTAACTTCAGAACATTAGCATTGAAAATTGGTGATTGCTTTCTTTTTCCAGGCAGTAAGGCAAGAATTATTCCAAAGAAAATCATTCTCATGCAAGAGCTGAATAGTAGCTTTTCTCAATTTCTCAAATGTGGTTTATGGAGATGTGGTAATTAATATATGCAATTAGAATGAAATTAGAATTAGGTAAATTAAATTACCTAATTAAATATTAGGTAATTAATATATGAATTAGGATGAAACTATTACAGATAAACTAAGATGTAATTTAAGTAAGCATTAAGTCCCTTAACAATTTCACAGCCTATCTTGAGGAACTCAACTGCCTGTTTCTCAATGCAATCATGACTTCAAAAAACAAGCTCCTATACCTTTTCAAAAGGGCAAGCAACATTGCAGAAGAACTGCAGAAGAAAGTAACTAAAATGTTCAAATGAGTAATTTAAACTTACGTTAGCCATAATAAATTAAATGTTTGTGTCCAGTTTCTCCTTGAGCTCCCACTCAAACAAGCTTTACGGAATGCTTCTCTGGCTAAGAAAACGATTGTTGAATAAAGCAGCGTCAGTCTAATATTTTGAGAGGAAAAGGAAAGAAAAAAAGAAAGAAAAGGGGAATTTCATTTTAAAAAGGGAATTTCAACAATCGATAATTTTATTACATTGTTAATATAGTTATATTAACTATATAACTATTATAACTATCAATAATACGTATCAAAGGAAATTTGATTACCTCAGGGGTTATCAATTGTGAATTGCACTCACCCAGGCTCACATGTCACCTGGGGAGAGTCATAAAATTTTATGGAAGTTGTGCCAGACACAAACTAGGCATTTGAAATTTTAATAAGCTCATAGGTCATTTACCACCTGCTTCCTTTTTTTGACAGAGGAAATATGAACTGCCCAATATGTATTTTAAAATTATTTTTGTTTCAAAATACTTAAGTTTTAGTCTTTTTTTAATTAACCTTTTAATTAACCTTTTATAAATACATAGCTTTTAAAGCATTCTTAAATTTACAGTAGTTGTTAAAAATCTGAGGTGATACCCAAAATTTCAGTGAAGTTTTTTCTATTTTACTTTGCTTACATATATTTTGTGAATTGGGGATCTCATTTCTGCAGAATATAACAGTTAGAAACTATATTCATGCTTGGTAATGATCCCCAGATGTTAGCATAAGTTTCTTTTCTCTGGATCCTATCTAAGTTATATTTAAATGTTATACTTTCTTAGTAACACTATTAATTACAGAAAAATATAATCTTGCAATATTTTACCATTTGTATGCAATTGTACTGAGTATATTACATAGTATCAAAAAAAGTGGAAATGATTTTATTAATTTATACCACAGATTTATCTATGTATTCCCATTGTTTATTTTTCACCTGTCTGAAAACAAGTTTCTTGAGAGTTTCATAATAAAAATTAAAATCAAGAAATATACAGAATGAAAATCATAAAACAAGAGCACATTGAAAATATTACTCAAGGTTTTCTTAATCTCTTCTAGAGTTGTATTGCTTTGGGTGGATCAGGTTACAATTTTAAATGTCATATTATTTCAACAGTAATTTTGCTCTAAAATAACCATAGATAAAGAATATTACATTAAAGCAAGGGTGTCAAACTCACAGCGTCACATTGCCGTAACATATTGTGATGTTTTTCCCCTTCGCAGAGCTGGAGTGGGCGTGGCCTGTGCATGACGCATCCAGCCCGTGGGCTGCCAGTTTGATACCCCTGCATTAAAGTAGCACTATGTCTGCATCAACTTACACAATAGCACTCTTTTAAAGGTAGAAATGTATTTTGGACATGTGACTATTATTTTGCAGGCAACGTTTTTGTGAATTAGGAGAAGGTAGAAAAAAACTAGTACATTTGGCGATACCTGGTGTGCAATTAAACCCAGTATATTTCACATTTTGAAATAATAAAGCAGCAAAACTTTTTTATTTCATTTCAAGAATTACTCAGAACTACTGAATACCTATTAAAATCAGGAGTGTCTTTGGAAACATAGCATTTTCAAAACCACTAGATCAGTGATGGCGAACCATATCTGAGGGCACACGAGGCGTTGCCCTATGTCAGCACCAGCGCGCATGCTGGCCAGCTGATTTTTGGCCTTCTTTTTGGCCGTTTTTGCTCTCCCCAGGCTTCAGGAAAGCCTCCTGAACCCTGGGGACGACAAAAAACAGCCCAACGGGCCAACCGGAAGTTCAGAAACAAACTTCCGGTTGGCCTGTTATCCTGTTTTTTCGCTGCCCCCAGGGTTCGGGAAAGTCTTCTGAAGCCTGGGGATGGCGAAAAATGGCCCAACGGGCCTACCGGAAGTCCAGAAGCTTCAGTGAGGCCTGTGCGCATGTGCGGGGAGGCAGCGCGGGGAGGTTGTGTACATGCACGGGGGGCAGCATGCAGATTATGCGCATGCGCGGGGGAGGGCATTGCATTATGGGTGTGGGCACGTGCACGCACGCTATCACGCGTGCACGCACTCTTTTGGTACCCGAGCCAAAAAAGGTTTGCCATCACTGCACTAGATATTTACATAATTTAGAGGAAAAGCCATTTATTGAAAAAACTAAATCACAAACTCAAATTTGCATTTATACATCAGTGCAGACATTGATTCATCCATACAATTCAAAATATCTCCTTGCAGCATCATGCCAAGCAGCAGAAAGTTAAGTAATTTATCCAAATTTATTCCAGAAAGAAATAGAGACAAAGCTATTATAACTTTGAACCATTAATATTTCATGTTTTTATAAAATGATTATGATTTATTACCTTACATTCACAAGACCAATTATTTCTTTTGATACATAACGTAAAGTAAAAGCATTTAAGCCAAACGTAATTAGCCGGAATAGCACCTGCAAAAAGAAAAGTGAAATTAATCAAACATTAACTTTCAATCTGTAAATGAATTCAGACTTCAACATTTGTTTGTTTGTTTAGATTTTTGGCCTATCTTTTGTTCAGGACTTCATCTTAACACCATTATGATCTTATCTCCACTAAATAACATTAAACTCTTAAATTCCATTTGTCATACTCAAGTGACATGTAGGATTGTTTCCTTGTTCTAATAGTGGAAGTTGGATACTCCAAAAATGCTGCCTATAAACTTTTACTACAAACTCAGTAATAACTCTACATATACTTCTATTTAATTTATTGATTATACATGTGAGAGCAAGCCCTTATAAGGAATTACGTTTAAATTAACCTTCTCTCACCTTTAGATTCAATCACACTCATAGCATATCAAACACTTGGAACGCATAGAACTTTTATTAGTTTAATTTGTAATATTACTAACATTCATCAAAAAATAAAAAACATTAGCTTGCATTACCAAATAAACCTTACAGCATGGAAAAGAGCAATCCTACTGTATTGTAGGATGCAGAACAGAATGGTGAAATCTGAACATAATGAAAAGCTTTTCCAAAAAGGTATCAGCATTATTGTTAGTTTTTATATAAGGTTCTATATATGGCAATAGAAAATAATCACACACAATATTGTAATTACAGCTTGGCTGCAATGATTCTAAATTTATTGCCATACAGCTACTGAACTATGCAGTTTGTTTAGATTAGAGCCTAACCTAATCTATAGGGCAATGCTTGTAGCCTTTTCAGGATGATCCTCCATCGGTTGTTTAAAGCTGAGTCTGTCTCTATGTATCAAAGAATTCTTCTATATAACAAGATTCCTTTTTTCCTGGGTTAGCCCTACAGATTACAGGCGGCAGCTATTTTATGGAAATGCAAGTGTCTTTGCTCGATTTAATTATTCCAGACAAGGAAGCTCAACAATGTAGCTGTAGGACTATTATAGCTGCAAGTCTACTAAACACACAAAAATGAAAAGACTCTGAAATAACCTCAATGGAGGAATGCCTGATGAAGAGGATAAAACTTGCAGAGATGGCAAAACAACTTGCTTAATTAAAGTAAAATCAATAACTACATTTATCAGTAACTGGAAACCCCTTCTGGCCTTTCTGCTGTAAAAACAGAAAAATGAACTTGTGATTTATGGGCCCAAGAATGAGAAAGGACAGTTTATGGGAAAAAGGAAATTATGATGTAATCTTAGAGAGGGTAAAATATAAAGGCATTTATACTACTATCAAAAAAACATAAGATAATATTTATATTCTTTTCTTTCTTTTCCACTATTCTTCCTTAGTTTCTTTTCTAATATTTGCATTTTTATCTTGTATATATGAGGGGCTGAAAGGCAAAAATGGAAGCTGTGATGCTTTCTCTCCCATATTTGGGTACACTAGGATAACACGACAGAAAAACATATATAACCCTTTCCTGGTGAAAGAGCTGATTGGGAACAGAGCCTATGGCCTAATGGTTAAGTTGCTGCACTGCAAGGCAGCCGGCCCGGGTTCAAATCCCAGTAAGGGGTATGGCTATCTGACGAGAGCAAAATAAGCTCGAAATAGATCTATAATAGTCTCCCTTTATTTTCATTTATCAGCAAAAAATCCTACACATATAGATTAGTGTGTCGGCTATGTAAAAAACTGCCTGGACGGTCCCAGTGAGGGGCTGAAATCCCTCCTAAGGATTATGACAACTATCCCTCCTTGGTTCTCGAAGGAGCGAAGGAGCGAAACTGACTCCCTCGGATCAGGTCCGCAACTTCGGGGTCCTCCTAGACCCACAGCTAAAATTGGAACACCATCTCACTGCTGTGGCTAGGGGGGCCTTTGCACAGGTTCGCCTGGTGCACCAGTTGCGGCCATACTTGGAGAAGGAGGCTCTACTCACGGTCACTCATGCCCTTGTCACCTCCCGTTTGGACTACTGCAACGCGCTCTACATGGGGCTACCCTTGAAGAGTATCCGGAGACTCCAGTTGGTGCAAAATGCGGCTGCGCGTGCTGTGGTGGGTGTGCCAAGGTACACCCACGTGACACCTATACTCCGCCAGCTGCATTGGTTGCCCATTAGTCTCCGGGTCCAATTCAAGGTGTTGATCATCATCTTTAAAGCCCTTCATGGCTTAGGACCAGGTTATCTCCGGGACCGCATTCTGCCTCATACTTCCCTCCGACCGGTTAGGGCCCACAGAGTTGGCCTCCTCCAGCTCCCGTCAGCCAAGCAATGCCGGCTGGCGGGCCCTAGGGGGAAAGCCTTCTCTGTGGCCGGCCCCGTGCTCTGGAACCAACTCCCTCCAGAGACCCGAACCATCCCCACCTTGCTGGCCTTCCGAAAAGCCGTTAAGACATGGCTCTTCCTGCAGGCAGGGGGTAGAGCTTAACACCATCTACACTCTCCCCCGGGTATGTCTGGTGGTTGAATGGTTCTTTTATATTGTAATTTTTAATTTTTATATTTTGATTTTAACTGAATTTATTGGTTTTCTTGTATTTTTCCTGTGTTGTAAGCCGCCCTGAGTCCCTCGGGAGTTGGGCGGCATATAAGAAACCATAAATAAAATAAATTAAATAAATAAAAAATGGAAGCTGTGATGCTTTCCCTCCCATATTTGGGTACACCAGGATAACACGACAGAAAAACATATATATATATATATATATATATATATATATATATATATATATATATATATATATATATATATATATATATATATATATATATATATATATATATATAATATTATATATAATATTTATATATAAACAAATATAAATAAACATATTTCTATAATATGTTTATTATACATATTATAATATGTATAATAAACATATATAACCCTTTCCTGGTGAAGAGCTGATTGGGAATAGAACCTTGTGGCCTAGAGGTTAATCTTCTGACTTTCAAGCAGACTGCCCAGGTTCAATTCCCACTACGGGTATGGCTATCTGACGAGAGCAAAATAGCTCGAAATAGATCTATAATAGTTTCCCTTTATTTTCATTTATCAGCAAAAAATGTTACATATATATATACATACATACATACATACATACACACACACACACACACACACACACACACACACACACACAATGCACAAAAATTAAAAGCCTGTGAAATAACCTTGGTGGAGGAATGCCTGATGAAGAGGATAAAACTTGCAGAGATGGCAAAACAACTTGCTTAATTAAAGTAAAATTAATAACTACATTTATCAGTGATTGGAAAACCCTTGTGTGTATGTGTGTGTGCATGTGTGTATGTATGCACACATCCATACACTACATGCACACACATGCATCCACTCACACACACATATACCTACACACACACACACACACACATACCTACACACACATATACCTACATACCTATACCTACACACACCTATATACATATACTCTACATTTCTTGACATTAAATGAATCACTAGGAAGAATGTCAGGGAAAATGTTTAGCTTTTGAATGCATGTATCACATCCACTTATGGTACCTATCTCATTGTCAATTGTGAATAAAATGGTAACATGAGATCATAAGAACTTTACCCAATTCTCTGAAATGAGAACCATCTGACCCTTTCATTGAATTGAAGATTAAATAAATTACCTATTCAATATGAGAATAGAGAAAACAAGACCATAAGAAGAGATACAATATGACAGGAACAGCTCTAAATCCAATAGTAAGTATTTATCAAACTAATGTGATGCCGATAAGCAAATTTCTCTTAGGCATATATTCTTTGTTAGGCTTAGACCTTACATAGTCTGCCATTTGCCATAAATGTTTTGAAATAACTGAATCCACAAATAGTTTTAATGAAATACTTTCTCTGATTAAATGCAGGTGATTTCTGGGAAATGTCAAATATGCAGATGACAAAGAGAGGAGGGAAAACAAAGCATCTTAGAGCAGGGATCCCCAACCATGGCAACTGTAAGACTTATGGACTTCAACTCCCACAATTCCTCAGCCGGCCATGCTGCAGGTTGGATACCATGCTGGCTGGCTGAGGGATTCTGGGAGTTGAAGTCTGTAAGTCTTTAACGTTTCGAAGGTTGGCGATCACTGCCTTAGATTAGAGGACAGTATCAAGATTCAGGAGAATGAGGACAAGCTGAACAACAGGCAGAAACCAGCAAGATTAAATCCAATAGAAAAACAATGCAGAACAGCTGAACAGGAAGGGGAAAAAAACCCTCAAAGGCACAAATATAGTGTATGCAGGGGAGACCATATAGGCCAGCAGTATAGACGAAAAGGACTTGATGAATCATTTTAGGAATGACGCTGAAAACTAGAATGTATCCAGAGGAGACCCAAAGGCACTTTTTTCAAAAGGCAACTGGACTTTCTTGGGGGGGGGGGGTCCTTCTCATCCAAGAAGCTTCAGTTCTGACTGACTGGTAGTGAATGACTGTTGGAAGGTGTCCAGAGTCAATGGATATGAGATGGACGGCAAACAATTTTCATAAATAAATAAATATTTCCCACCAAGAGAGTTCAGTTGCCTTTTGGAAAAAGCACCTCTGGGACAACCGTGACCTGGATGATTGAGAATCTCAATAGACATATATCCAAGAGGAGAGTAACTATGATGTGAAGGGCATCATGTCCTGGAACAGTGGGGGAGTGCTTGAATATGTTTATCGTGAAGAAAATTCTGGGAAGGTAGAACAGAACAGAACAGAACAGAACAGAACAGAATAGAATAGAATAGAATAGAATAGAATAGAATTCTTTATTGGCCAAGTGTGATTGGACACACAAGGAATTTGTCTTTGGTGCATATGCTCTCAGTGTATAATAGCTATTTTCAAGTCTCTCTCTCTCTCAAGGGCTGTCCCATAGAAGACAGGACAGAACTGTTCAGAGTTGTTCCAGGACATAAGAAACACTAGGTTTAGATTACAAATTAAATTTCTTAAAGAGCTGTCAATAATGGAACAGGCTGCCCTATGAGGTGGTGGACTCTCCTTTTCTGGCAGTGTTTAAACAGAGGCTTGGCAGCCATCTATCTGGGATGCTGGAGCAGTGGATTCCTGCAGTGGAGAGCAGGTTACAGTAGAAAAAAAATCATTTCCAACATTTGAATTCTTATGATTCACCAACGGGAAAGCCTTCGGTCACACAGGCTATGATCAATTAATTTTTGAAACTCCACTGATTTTTGCCTTATTGAAGTCACTTTGCCTCCTGGCTTCTCCAGCAGCTTATTGACGTGTCTGGACACGTTCGGCTTCTGCCCACTTAAACGGGAGCTTGAGACTCACTCTCTCTCTCTCCTGGAAAAAGCCAGTTCAAGAAAGGAGAAGCCGGCAGTAGGCAGAAGAGGCGGAAAGAGAGCGAGAGGCTGCTGCTTGCGCGCCCTCTGAGCTCCATCCCCGCCTTCCCATCTTCTGGGGCGGGTACCTGCAAGAGGGCGTTGGAGGAAGCCAGCTTGGCAGTATCCCTGAGCACGTCCTGGGAGCCCATCTTCCCCGGCACCGTCCCGCCATCCTTCGCGCCCATGCAAAACGATTCTCCGTGAGGTCCTTCCGACCTTTTTCCTCTGCCTTGTCAGAGGAGAAGCAGCCCGTGGCTCCTCCCCGTCGCGCTCGGATCCCGTCAGCAGCAGAGGGAGGATGAGAAGGCGGTGGCTTCGACGCTTGTTCCACCTAATCATCTGCCGATACCGTTGCGCTGTCCTTGCCTTTTTTTTCTTCACACCTGCAGATTCACACGTGGCAGAACCGGGAATCCAGCTGAGAAGGCTCGTGCCGCGGAAGGTGCCCCTTCTCTGAACTGGCCGGTTGTCTTGGGCAGGTGTGTTTTGGGGCGTTGTTTGCCGCGGTAAGGCAGAGGAGAGGCTGGTTTCCCTGGTCCTTATTCTCTAGTCCTATCTCGTACTGGGAATAAAGATCGGGACTTGGGATGGGTTGCCTCTCCACTGAGTTTTCGACCACTGCCTGCTACTGATGTTTTTCTAATTGGACGGGTTTCTTTGAAATGTCCTATACGCCTAAACGTGGCAAAGGTTAATCTTATGCATGGTGCTCCCAAACAGCTTAAACGGAAACAGATTTTATTACACTAGTATTCATGCACATATAAACATGCTGAATAACAGAGTTGGAAGGGACCTTGGAGGTCTTCTAGTCCAACCCTCTGCTCAAGCAGGAGACCCTACCGTTGCAGACAAGTGGCTGTCCAGTGTCTTCTTAAAAGCCTCCAGTGATGAAGCACCCGCTACTTCTGAAGGCGAGTTGTTCCACTGGTTAACTGTTCTTGCTGTTAGGAAAGTTCTCTGTTGATTTCCAATACTGAAGAGTCAGGAGGCAGGTTGAGTGACAACAGTTCTTTATTGGTTACAGTGAGCAAACTTCAGCAAAGCCCAGCCGGGTGGACTCCTGTTTAAATAGGGAGCCCCGGTTGGAAAGAACCAATGAGCAATGAGTACCTCTGATCAATAGAGCGGACCTGGTTGCAAACATATCAGCTAACATGCAAATCGCAGGACACAACATTCTCCTTAGTTCTTGGTTGCTTCTCTCCTTGATTAGTTTTCACCAAGGAAATTAGGAATATAAGGAAACATATGCTTCCCTTCCCCCAAATTACTCTGTATCTCCTATCTTTTGAAGAAGAAATTCCTTGTTGGTGGAGAGTGCCTTGGCAGCTTTGATTTAATTCAGGCCTCTTTCAGCTGTAGTGATGCAGGACACACATTTTGGCTCAAAACTTCAATAGCAAAATCCTAACACATAACAATTCTCTGTCCTTCAGAGCTTTTGATGCTACAAAAAATATACCCATGGCATTTGGGAGGTTTCAATTGAAGAAAATAGTCTGAGGAATGCAATCTTCTTTTTTGAACAATTTTATCATCATCTGTCTAAGAACAGCTCCACAGGAAAACAATTTTGGGTCCCTCCAGATCAACTGTGTGTATCACGCCAAGGCATTCAGATCAATCTAGTACTAAATGTAATCTCACCACCTATAGTTCCTATGAACATGAATTAAAAAGTGAATCTTTCATCACTGAACCATTTTCCCTTTGAATTTGATAACTGATACAACACTGTCAATTGCATAGGAAAAAAGGAAGCTTGAGTGAATCCTTATCACATGCCAAGCCAAAACTAAATAAATCATACCTTATAGCACAGTGCATGAACTGCACCTGCCTTCTATGTCAGTGGGCTTGGGTTGTCCCTTTCAATTGTTAACCTCCCTGTGTAAAGGGAGAAGCTGATAATGAAAAGTGGAATAGAAAACTCTTACTTACTTAATTTCTAATATATATGCCCATTACAGTAAGCCTTGATTTCTAATTTTTCAACAAGTGGTAAATGTTCCAGATTTGTCTTCCAGCCTTAATTATTAAGCCATTTACACAATTGGGCTGGAACTAAACTAACAGTGAACACTAATTAACCCTTGATTGTGACCTCATGTACTATGCAGTCATAACTATAAACTGTTTTTCTCTATAGCTAAATTATAAAGTGGTTTGATTTGGTTTAGCATGTGTAAACCCAGACATTGTGTTGTATGAACCATAATTCATGCTTTGGTATGTTGTGAAAATATGTGTGGTCCATTCAATACATTATGATTAAACAGTGGCTTAGAATACTGGGCGACCCTCAACTAAAAACGATTGACATTGGCATTTGGCAAAAAATGATGAAACATGTACTGTATTGAAGCATCACATTGCAAGCCCCAGCTCTTTGTAATTGTGTCCCAGTATCAAGTGAAGGGACATAAATCTCATGGTTTGGATTGTGATTGTGAGCTGTACATCAGAATCTGGCCTTGAAATTAAGAGGCTAAAAAAAATAGGTGGGAATTCTATAGAACTCTCTGTAGAGGTTTTGGATGAAGGATGTTCTGCCTATGTAAGAATGAATTGTACTCACAACTGAAATCCAGTGAGAATTCCTTGCCACTTACCGTATTTTTTGGAGTATAAGACACACCTTTTTCCTCCCTAAAAGTGGCTGAAAATTTGGGTGCGTCTTATACTTCGAATGTAGCTTTTTTTTTTCCAGTCCTAACTAAGTGCTAACAGATCTTCCCAGCTCTTACCTTGCAGGCTTTTTCATTGTTACTCTCTCCAAAGAATGTTTTTCCAGCCCTACGTCTTTGCATATTTTTTTTTCATTGCTCTACTTGCTCCGAATAAGTTTTTTTCTAGCCCTAACCAGGTGCTAACTATCTTCCCAGCTCTTACTGGCTTGCAGGCTCTTTCATTGTTACTCTCTCAGAAGAAGGTTTTTTTAAGTCCTAACCAGGGGATAAAATAATGTGCTGAAGCTGACCAGACTAAGGATGCTAGCCAGATGAATACCTGGTAGGCAGATTGTTTTCCCCTATTTTCCTCCCCCAAAACTAAGGTGCGTCTTATACTCCGGTGCGTCTTATACTCCGAAAAATACGGTAATCATTCCAACGAACTGGAATTGGCAATGGGAGAATACCACACCCTGTTAAAGGTCATAGCTGGCTATGTGGGGAAGCACACGTCGCAGGAATATATAATGCTACATTTATTGACAAAATGACAACAATAAGAAATATGGAAGAAGAAAACTGGTCAATATGAACTACAACATGCAAGATTCAAATTTGAATTAAAGCAGAAATCATGCAAAAAAACCATGCAAACTTTTTATATAGTTCTACATTTTCTTCTAGAACAATATGTCAAATCATATTGTTTGACTAATTGTCAAATCAATTATTCAGATTGAAATTTATTTATTTTATTTATTTATTTTATTTTATTTATTTCTATTTGTATGCCGCCCAACTCCCGAAGGACTCTGGGCGGCTCACAACAAATAATTGCCATAAGATGTTTTTTTAATTTCAAAACCAACTTTATCTTAACTTTTATTTGTCAAATATATACAAGTATATACAAGTATCTGTAAATAATTGCTTTTATAAAGCTAAATAAATAATGCAGTTATTTGAAAAAAGTTTTGGGATTAAAATAACTTTTACAGGAGATTATTTTACAGAGTATTAAAGCATTTTTATTATCTTGTTCTAATGTAATCTGCTAATAGTTATAATTGCACAATTAAATACATCCTTTGAACCCATGTTCAGACTAAAACTTTCCTGCATTGTATAGCAAAAGCACTTGTCTTTCAATACATGTGTTGACATAAATTGCCTACAATCAGTAAGCCCAAATGGATGTGGATCAATTCCTTCAGATAAATACAATTTACCAAACATGTTTTATTCATATATAATATTATTGAAAATATCCAATGATACAACACTCCGAAAACACACATTTTCATACTGGGTGTAATCATATATTAGTATTTCAAATGGTTATATAATTTTCTGCTATCTTCTCTAAAATGTATTTATTTCTTCAGTGTTTTCTTATAATGCTAGCTAAAATGCATATATCAAACTCTCATTCAGTGTTTGCCTATTTTTCTTTAGATGAACTATGTAACTGCATTACATCCGTTACTTTTTAGCACTTGAATAGTAATACAAAAGATTGTAATAATTCAGGAGATAGATAGTTCAACAATAAAAGCAGTTTGTTCAATAACATGTATCTATGTATTAGTTCCACTAGATGGCAGGCCTTCCTTAGAGCTACAAGTAGAAAGATAATTTATGCGAGTGAGGATTTTATCTTAGCAACATCTTTGCTTCTGGGTAATTTTTTTCAATTTTTACCATGTCATTGATGGAGACCTGCAATTCTAAACACAGTTATCTGTGAAGATGTTCCAATTCAGGGCGACCTGCTTATGAAGAAAATACATGTGAGAATATACTAACAGGGCACGCTTAACTGGGTTATGGGAGGAGGGCAGCGGTGGGTTGCCCCTGGTTCGGCCTGGTTCTGCAATGAAAATAATGAAGTGGGTAAAAAATAAATATACTGTTTATTGTTGATCTAGTTCCTGTAACTTTCATTCCAACTATAAATTAAAAGGGTGATCGAACCATGATATAAAACCAGTCTTCGTTGTTAATTCTCCATGGTTTGCATTGTCTGCAGATTTCCATAAGTAGCTACTATAATGTCAATAGTTGTACAGATCTATTCTATAGGTTTGCAGTTTTATATAAACCTCACCTCATTTAGAACACAGAATAATAGAGTTGGAAGGGACCTTGGAGGTTTTCTAGTTCAACCCCCTCCCTACTCAAGCAGGAAATTGTGTACCATTTCAAACAAATGGTTGTCCAGTCTCTTTTTGAAAGCCTCCAGTGATGAAGCACCCACAACTTCTGAAAGCAAGCTATTTTATTGGTTGATTGCTCTCACTGTCAGGAATTTTCTCCTTAGTTCTAGGTTGCTTCTCTCCTTGATTAGTTTCCATCCGTTGTTTCTTGTCTTGCCTTTTGATGCTTTGGGAAATAGTTTGATCCCCCTCATCTTTGTAGCCAGGGTAGAGTAGAATACATAAATAATTATTCTTTCTCTGTGATTTATTTAATGATAAACAAATTATCTCACAAATTATTTCTTTTTAATAGCATATGTTTGAAACCAAGTTTTCACATTCAACTGATATACAGTATACTGTAGGTATCAAGATGTATGCAGGGGGGAAATTCAAAAAATTTCCCTACCGGTTCTGTGGGCGTGGCTTGGTGGGCTTGGCAGGGGAAAGATACTGCAAAATCTCCATTCCCACCCCACTCCAGGGGAAGGATACTGCAAAATCCCCATTCCCTCCCCACTCTGGGGCCAGCCAGAGGTGGTATTTGCTGGTTCTCCGAAATGCTCAAAATTTCCTCTACCGGTTCTCCAGAACTGTCAGAACCTGCTGAATTTCACCCCTGGATGTGTGGCTGGGTGGGTAACTATGGAATTACCCTTCCAAGTAAGCGGGCAAGCTATCTTATGCATCAATCAAAATCCAGCAAATAAATTAAAGCACAAACCACATTCCAACTCCATTCCTTCAGTTCCTTCAATCAAGTAGATATTTTGCTCTTTTGTGACTAATATAGAGTTAGCAGCAATGTCCTCCAGCCCTTTTTAATGTGAACTTTTCTGCTTTCACAGTCAGATACAGGAAAAGGATGTTGAGGTGTTGGTGTTCCAGTGGTTCAAAGAACAAAGCAAATGAAACTGCTGCACAGGGGTTATTAGTCTAGTTTTGAATTTTTTGAAGCACTAAACGTATGTGTTTAAAGTCATACTTGTCAAATCATTGTTCAGAGGGAAAGTGGCTTCAAATAATTAAACACTTTATCCTTAATTTCCTAAAAGGGTTCAGAAATTGAATATTACATGGGGTAAAAATGTTGTTACGGTGCCAAGACTGGTAAGTCTTGTTTGAAGATGAGCCATGAGAGAGTGGGTTTTATGCATTGTTGGTTCATGGTTACTGTATTGTGGACTTTGCATAGAATGTTGTTGACTCCTTGAATGATAGGTCAACAATTTCCACAGCCATGAACTTAGCAGGGCCCCCAAAGTGGCAGCCTCAGTAGCCCTGGGAGTTGTGTGAGGATTCTGGAATGTTTTGAACTGACCATGTCTGGCTGGTCTACACTGGAGAACCACTGGGAGCAGATCTTGCATTGAACCTTAGTAAGAGTGATGGGTTATCAGGCTTCAGATTCTTTTTTTTTTTAAGCACAAAACCAGAATGGTGGTCTGGACTTCCCCACCCTCAGCACTGTGGAGGGCCAGATGACTCAACACCCATGCTTGACAGCAATGGGAGAGGGAATTGGCTGGCGGTCTTACAAGAAAAACAACCATAATCCTGCAGGATTTGTCTTGTGGAATGATGCCATTTTAGCCCTTCTGCAATTCACAACATATGGAGGACGGTAATTGTTGTAGGCTGGTCTATTTTTTTTTCCATCCAGCTCCAGGCTTTTTCAATTGCACACCAAAGAAGTAAAGGAAGGAAATGAAGCACCAAAGTGGTTACAAGTGGGAAAGTGGTGGCAGTTCTGGAGGCTGGAAGTTTGGTGGGGGGAACTGGAAATATTGGGATGATGACTGATGTTACAGGGTGCTACATGTGAGACAGAAGGGTCTCTCTGCTGTGGCACTCAGTGGGGAAAGTTTGAGAGGTCCCACTGGCAGGGGCAAGGGATATCAAGTGAGATGTGGCCAGCTACCAATGCATTACTCCTGGCTTTCCCTCCTAGATCTGTTAGCAGCCTCCAATACCGTTAACCATGGTATCAGGGGACTGGAAATAGGAAGCAATGTTGCAGTGACTCTCCTCCTTTTCCCTGCCTATCCCTAATCCCCTACTTTGTGAGGTGCTTCACAAGAGATTCATTCTCTCCCGGCTTTTGTTTAACATGTGAATCCATTATGTGAGAACATCTATCAGCATCGGGTTAAATACCATCTGTGTGATGTTGATGCTCAGTTATACACCTTTGCCATTGTGAACTAGATACGTGGTCTCACTTCTGCCCCACTGTTTGGAGGCTGTAGGAGTCTAAATGGGTAAAAAAAAGGTAGAATTTATTTTCAGAACTACTTACTTCAAATCCTGCAACAGGGAGAGGATCTAGCATTGTTCCCTCCTGCTCCTGGGTTTCAAATTTGCAATCTCCCAAAATGATCTTTTCAAGAAACCCATTATAGAATCACAACATGTATTCTGATATATTGTGTAGTTTGTCTTCTATGTCTTCTAGTCTTCCTTGAATTAATTCAGTGTACCTGCTGTGTTTTCAGAGCAAACGTTCAGTATTGTTTAAACAATGAAGTGGTTTAGCCCTAGGGAAAATAAGGCATAATTTTAAATAAATACATAAATATGTATTATTGAATCCACATGTAGAACATTTCTAAGAGTTCTTATTTTCCATTCTGAGAAAATTATAATGCTTGAGAAGTGTCATTTGAACAAAAAACTTGGAATTCAGGTGGGTCTCATTTTTCTTTGCCTTCAGATATAGATGCTCTGAAACCATCTAGAATTAAGGAATGAGTATAAAGACATGAAGATTAGGAGTCCTTGGTGCTTACTGAGCTTGGTTGTATTCTTGCAGATGTTTCCTTACCCAAACTAGGCAACATCATCAGTCAAGATTGATGCTCAGAGAGCACCAAGGATTCCTCATTTCAACCCTGAGCTACAAATATTCTCCTTTATTGCTATCACACATATGGATGTCAAATAGATGAAATCTATAGAGAACATCTGTAGGAAAGCAGAGAGCGGAATCCTGCTTTAATAACCAGTGCCTTAATAATATCAAAAGACTAAATCATCGTTACATCTGAAAAACTAATGTTTGACTGTATTCAAAGGAGTAGAATTACTGCTGTTCAATTCTAGAAATCTCTACACAGTTCCCATTCCGGAGAGAAAAAACCATCTAAATGATGAAAGCGATGAACAGCGATTATGCTAAATAGATTTTTAAAAATCTAAAGGGTAGCTATTGTAGTTTGTTGCTATAGAAAAAAAGCCAAAGAGTCCTGGGGCTTCTATTAGTCCTGTAAAGACTTAACAAATTTATTATTAATAAGTATTCACTTCATTAGAGGAATAGAATGAGTTCCAGCAAAGGTGAAATTATATTGCACTTCTGCCATTCCGTTACTGTTTTATCATTTTTCTAGGGATTATTTTAGCAGTTAATAAAGAGTTGGATCATTCTAGAGCAGTGGTTCCCAACCTGTGGTACATGTACCACTAGTGGTCCGCGAGGGCCTTCCAGGTGGTACGCGAACACTTTCGGGGTCATGAACGATTTTTAGTTAGTTATTTTTTACTTCACAAAAATGTTTACTGCCTAACACAAGATAATCTGGCAACGATTTGCAACTGTTGCCACACGCCACCCACCTGGTCCCAGCGGCCCAAGAATCCAGTTGCTGGATGCGCGGGGCCAAAAAAGGAACGGTACAATTATGGAAATAAAGTGATATCTGATCGAATTTAGTTTCTCTGGAACCAGGTGGTACGCGGCGACTGTACGGGACCTCCAAGTGGTACTCGATCACAAAAAGGTTGGGAACCACTGTTCTAGAGCAATCTATTTCTACTTATTTAGTATCAACTACATATAAAAATTACTGGCAATAACTGTTATCTGTCCCTAAAACTATATGCTAGTAAACAAAAATTGTCATGTCTAGTCCTCAAATATTTTTAAAAGTTTCCAGATCCTAAACAAAAGCAATTTGATGTAATCTGAAAGCCACCATTATCATCATCATCTCCATCATCATCATCAAACTCACATCCTATCCCAATTTCCTTATTTATGTTAATAGAATCTCTTCCCCCCCCCCCCCATCATTTTGTATACTCTATACTGATATCTTACCTTTCTTCCAAAGAGTGCAAGAAGGCACATTTGGGTCCACTCCGGCCCGTTGCATTTCACAGGAATAGTCTGGATATTCTTTTGTTTGTAGTTCTTTGGATCAAGGCTTAAGTTGTTCAAACATCATTGCATATGGCTGATGCCATACATACCAAATAGATTATTTAAATTGAACTTTGACTGATTCACACAGGCTCCCAAACATTCACATTTTCTGTCACGTAGTGAATATTGTCAGTTATATGTATATGCAGGGTGATGCACCCTATCCTAATATTATGGTACATTCCATTACAAGCAGGACATGTGATGTGATCTTGTACGCATGTGTGCATTCCTGATTCTCCATTATTCTTCTTGTGGTTTGACTCTGACCGGGAGCGGTCGCATTTAATTAGCAAGAATGTAATTATTCAGAATTTATTGTTTTTGTACCGAAATAAATATTTTATTATTAGACATTTTAACTTTGGCTTTATTTCTAAATGTCTGAGCTCCGAGAGAAAGATCAAACATCGCCTCTAGGGAGATTTATTCTCCTAACATTTTCTGTATGTTCAAGTATTATTTCTAATCATACGGGGGTGGGGAAAGGTGCTATGGAGAAGTAAATGAACCTAGCACGAAGCCAGGCATGTATTTAATATTCTGACCATTAGACGACAGAAAATGAAGATACTTTAAGAGCCAGTATTCTTTTTGATTGTATATCTCAAGAAGCCAATTTCACCAAAATTCTATTTTCTATAGTGTACCTGTCTGAGATTATTACTTCAGAGTTTTTGTTTCCATCTCCCACAGATTTTGGTTTTAAACCCATTCCACAGTCCTTTAGCCAAATGTATTTTCCAGTCCTTGTGAAGTACAATTCATCTCAAGTCAGCTGTCCAACACACCATGGTTCCCAAAGCAAACTCTTTCCCCTGTACATGTTAGACTTCAATGAGTTGCAATATTCTTTCTTTTTTCCTTCTTCCATTGCCTAAATAGATCAACAATAATAGTATCTGATCACACAGCACCATGAGCTTCCTTCTGAGATTTTTAAAGTCTGTGGTGATATAATCATAGGTATTCTTTGTAGTGCTGTATGTCTCCAAATCTATCAGCAAGATGGGATGATTGGAAGCAGTCTTGGAAGCAGTTCTATCATGTCCTTGAAATTTGTTATTGGCAGACATAATTCACACACTAGTGAGTTCAGTTAGCATTCATTTATTTTAGTTCTCCAAAAGAGTGGCATACCAAGTATAGGTAGACCTTGAATTACAACTACAGTTGAGTCCAAAATTTCTGTTGCTAAATGAGACAGTTGTTAAATGAGTTTTCCCCATTTTGTGAGCTTTCTTGCCACAGTTGTGAATCTGACTTCCCCATTGACTTTGCTTGTCAGAATAGGTGATCACAGGTCATGGCCTGCAACCATCATAAATGTGAACCAGGTACCAAGCCATCCAAATTTTGATCACGTGACCATGGAGATGCTGCCATGGTTGTAAGTGTGAAAAATGCTCAAAAGTCACTTTTTTCAGTGACTTTTTAACAGTCACTAAATGAACGGTTGTAAGTTGAGGACTATCTATACCTGCATCTTCATTTTTTTTCTTTAAGTTTTCTTGTAGAGGAAGAAAACTTGTAGAGCAATTTTTCTACATTTTTAGAAACAGTTTTGTTTCTCATTCTGTAACAACTCTTTTCTTCCTTCAAATGTTCAGCCTGTTTCATTCCGCCATGATCATAAATACACAGACTTCCCTCCTGCTAACATCGCTCTAAATTATTAAAATATGCATCTCTATTTTCCTGGCAGAAAATACTGGTAGTTTAATTGTATTTACAAAACATTTATACCCTGGGAATGAGGCTTTGCCCCAGGATATCCTAAGAGAAGTGGAAGACAGTACAGTATTTCAGAAGTGGTGGATTTTATGTGCATTTTCCTTAAATATTTATTTGATTTATATCTCAACTTTCCTCCAAGGGCTCAAAAGGTGTACATACTAGTCATCCCCCCCACATACACACACTCCACAACAATTAATCCAGAGAATCATAGAATCCATAGGGCTAGAACGGAGCTTGGAGCTTTCTCATCCAACCCCTGTTCAAGGCAAAATATAGCATCCAGGACAAATCGCTGTCTAATCTTTTCTTGAAAACTTACAGTGATTATGCAGCCACATCAGTTGTTTCATTGATTAATTATTCTTACTATCAGGAAATTTCTTCTCACTTTCAGGTTGGATCTCTCTATAAAGAGCTTTTACCCATTGCTTCTTGTCCTGCCCTCAGGTGCTTTGGAGAATAAGTCGATCCCCTCTTCTCTGTGACACCTTCTCATGTACTGGAAGACAGCTATCATGTCATCCCTAATCCTTCTCTTCATTAGGCTAGACATACCTAGTTCCCTTAACTGTTTATCATACAGTGTATCCTGAATGTCTGGCTAAGAAACTTGGGTCTCTTTATGCCACACAGGCCAGCAGGGAGGGCTTGTGTATACACCCTTGTAGGCTTCAGATTTACAACAAAAGAGAACTTGTCTAAATTTAAATGTACAGTCTCCTGATTGAGATATAGATTCACATATATACATTAATTGTTTGGCAGCTGACATTTTCTTCATACATGGCAACATTCCTTCATCTATGGAATTCATTCATTCATCAGATGAGGTTATGGCCATTAATTTAAATAGTAAAAAATAGAAGTAGAAAAAATCAATAGTACAGGGGTGGGATTCAGCCAGTTCGGACTGGTTCAGGCGAACCGGTTGTTATGATTTTGTGCAGTTCAGAAACCGACAAAATCGACCACTGGCTGGACCCATCCACCCCGCTCTGCCCTATATATTATCTTTCCTTCGCCATGCAGTCCAGCTAATCTCCACGCCTCGCCTCTGTGCCTCACCCGCTCTGCTCACCAAAGGTAAGCATGCTGCTCACTCGTCCTTCACTTCAGGTCAGGGCCCAGGGACACACCATTCCCCGGCTCTGGCCTTGGCCCAGAGCCTCCGCCCACTCGCCACCCACCTCAGCTGGGTCGGGGAATGCGCCATTCCCAGCTCCAGCCTTGCCCCGGGTCTCTGCCCGCATGCCACCGCCCCCCTGTTGCCTCAAACTACCAGACGGTTCTTCTTACCTAAAGCGCTGCAGCGGAGATCTTGCAGCTGTCCCTTGCCAAGGCTCGGTCGCTAATGGAGATGCTCCATGTGCGCAGCACAGAGAAGCAGCAGCCATGTTGAATGCTATTTCTCTGTGCCACAGCGCTTTCCAGATGGGACTTAGAGGAAAGTGGTGGCTCACAGCTGCTAAATTGCACAAGAGACGCTCTTTCTCCCAGCAAGAGCAGCAGTGGAGAGAAGCAGCCACTGCCCCAGAGAGCAGAGATGGAGCGGAGCAGGCCCCGAAAGGCTGCTTGGTTGACCCTTGCCGCGTGATGGAAGCCACGCATGCGTGGAAGCCATGTGTGTGCACATGCATGAAAGCTGTGTGCGTGCACATGCATGGAAGATGTGTGCATGCACATGCGTGGAAGCCATGTGCGTGCACATGCATGGAAGCCATGCATGCACGCATGCAATGAAGCTGTGCATGTGCGCATGTGCACGCACTCACATTTTTGGCGAACCGGTTGTTAAATGTGTTGAATCCCACCACTGTTACTTGCTACTAGCTTTGAGATCGGTATAAATATATTCCTCTATCATCAGAATAAAGAACCTGCTGGAAAAAAGTTCTCAAATGTTCTTAAACTATGAGTTCCAACATCCTTCACCTCTGACATAATGGTTGATTTGTTTCCCCAATTCTGCTCTGTTTATCTGAGAATAAATCCCACGTCATTGCATACTTCTGAGTAGAAAAGTAGAATTATGCTGTAAGTAAATACTGATGAATGGACAATCATAGCATTGATCAAAATGTTATTTCATCTTTGTTGAAATCAAATATACTTTTCCATGGAGTCACTTCACAAGCATCTTGAAAACACATGAAATATGTGCATGTATGAAACAATCTTAAGAACTGCTTGGCATACACAATAAATTTTCTGGAACATGTAATTCATTGAAAATATTTATTGCTGTATAACTCCAGCTTTCCTAGCAACCGGTCCATGCACTTCCAACCTGATGCCTTCCAGATGCATGAAAACTACAGGTTCCAAAAATTCAAACCCAGCATTTAGATTCTAGTTCTGGATTTCAGGAAGTAGAGCTCTGATGTATTTACAGTTATCAGCTTGGGAAAGAAGATTTTTACATGTCAATAATACAATTGCTTTCCACCAGATCCTGCAGTGCAGTAAGAGCAAGTTTAAGCTGTGAGAAACCTAATAATCCATTTTTATATGGTCATGAAATAAATTATGTGCCTCAAAAGAAACCAATGCCTATAGCCCAAGCTGCTGAAAATATTATGGGACTCAAAAAAAACAACCAAAACCCAAAACCAAACTAAAACCGTATTGATCTCCAAATGTTACAGAAAACTCCAGATATTACAGAAATAGATTAAATGTTATCCTTAAAAGTTTGTAGGAAACAATACACATTGAACTCATTGACCACACAACAGTAAAGGGAATGTATCAAAATGTTCTCTGTTGTGAGGAACTGGGTAGACTGTTTTGTACATGTTCCATGCGCAAATCAGGCTTTTTCACTGTATTTTGTTTAACAGACACCCTGTAGATTCAATGTTGATTCATGCATTATCAGAGCAATTGATGGGGTTGCTTTCCTATCAGTTTTCATGCTGGTCCAGCAAAGTCTTTGTCAGAAAGCTCTATAGGCAAGGATGAATAATTCCTTTTCGCAGAAATTGTTATTTAGGGAGAGGAACCATGCAACGTACCTCACATATGTAGTTCTTTGCTATGGAAGCTTCCTGGAATGATGTGGGAGTGAAATGGAGAAACAGCACCCATTCTTCTTCAATAACATATGAATCATATCTAGTGTGGAACATCATGACCTTCTACAAATCTACAGAGAGCCTTCTTAAATTTAAAATATTTACTTATCAATTAACATAAACAGACCTTTTCCATATGTGCTGCAAGCAACTCACTTTTAAAAAAATGTTACAAAACAACCACAAAAATGTGTAATAAGCTTTTCATTTAGTGTTAAGTGGTTGGCCTGTAACTATATGGTTATTTATTTATTTTATTTATTCGGCTTTCTTATATGCCGCCCAACTCCCGAAGGACTCAGGGCGGCGTACAGCATAGGAAAATACAAGAAACCAATAAACAAAATTTAAAAACATAATATAAAAATTAAAAATGCAATATAAAAACAACCATGCAACAACCAAGCATACCTGGGGGAGAGTTCAGCTGGAGTTAAGCTCTGCCCCCTGCCTGCAGGAAAAGCCACGTCTTAACGGCTTTTCGGAAGGCCAGCAGGGTGGGGATGGTTCGGGTCTCTGGAGGAAGTTGGTTCCAGAGCGCGGGGCCTGCCACAGAGAAGGCCCTCCCCCTAGGACCCGCCAGCCGGCATTGCTTAGCCGATGGGACCTGGAGGAGGCCAACTCTGTGGGCCCTAACCGGTCGAAGGGAAGTATGAGGCAGAATGCGGTCCCGGAGATAACCCGGCCCTAAGCCATGAAGGGTTAACTTTCAATGTCATCATTTTTCTAATATCTACTGTATGTAATTTAACTCTTCCTCTCTTTTGGTATAGCTGTAATGCCTACACCATATGCTCCATAAAATATCTTTGTTGGAGTATTACTATATCTCTCTTTTGCTCAAATTTTCATTTCAAAGCTCCTGTTAGCATACCTTGTTCTGACCATAATTCTAAGAATTTATGAGCCGAGGTGGTGCAGCGGTTAGAGAGCAGTACTGCAGGCTACTTTAGCTGACTATGATCATTTGAGTTCAGCTGTTCAAATCTCACCGGCTCAGGGTTGACTCAGCCTTCCATCCTTCCGAGGTAGGTAAAATGAGGACTCAGATTGTTGGGGGCAATGTAAATATATACATTGCTTAATGGTGTAAACCGCTTAGAGAGTGCTTGCACTATGAGGCGGTATATAAATCTCACTAATAAATAAATAAATAAATTTATTTATTGAATGCCTTTGATATTATTATATTCCATTTAAGCCTCTACAAATGCCCTCACCCCATAGTGCCCAGTCTCCTGTTTCCTCTGCCCACCCCTTTTCTTTTTCTTGTTGAACATTCAGGATTGGAAGAATGCAACAACAATGACAATAACAACAAACGAAAACATTTATGATGCTGAATGGCTTGCATTAAGCTAAAACAAATAATAACAATATAATTATCAGTACACGTGTTAAGGAACAATGGAAAGAAAATGCGAAAATTCCCCGCCAGGAGATGACAACTTCCAACATTTCCCAAGGTCTGCTGGAAAAGCCAAATCTTAAAGATTTGGACAGTTTGGATAGAATAGGGGCTAAAGAGTGTCTAAGAACTCTGATCGCGTCCTTCTTGCTGATATAATCAGAGAAAGGCTTATCTTCCAGATCATACCAAACAAGCAAATACCACTGGATGTACAGGTAGCACTCAACTCACTAGCTATGTCATCTAGTGGTATCAGGGGACAGCCCACGATGTTTTGTGCTGTACTCACCACCCTCTGTAATGTCTTTCTATCTGCGGATGTCAAAACAGCATACCACACCATAATGCAATGAATGAGGACGCTTTCTATTGTGGACCGGTAAAAGGAGGTCATCAGTTGGTATTCCACTTTATTTTTTTCACAAGACCCTAAGGAAGTGGAGTCTCTGTTGGGCCTTTCTGGCTACCTGGGTCGTGTTGATTTTCCAGGATTATCCCTACATTTAATTCTGCAATACATCCTTTTACTTATTTATCCAGAATTAAGCCGTATTAGGTGTAATAGGACCTCTAGATTATACTATTAAACATGTTTCAATCAAGATCATTTCTCTAATTGCAGTTCTTTTCTTATACAATTTCATACCTTTCCAATTAAATACTTTTTACTTCATTTAATCTTCAAAGTCTTGGGCATAAAAGATATTCAACAATTGATAATGATTTTTCCTAACAAAACAAAAGACATTGCTTAACTGATGGCTCTGGATTTTAACAGTAATAAGCGAAAAATCTCAACCGGAAATTGTTCATTGAACATTGGAGGTCTTAAGATACCATCTTCCACTTTAGAGGTATATTTCTGCTTTCAGGTTCTGTTCATACATTTCTCAAAGAGCATGTTTTTATTTATACATTTTTCTTATTCTTTAAAATACATAAATGAACAGTGTATTGTCTGGAGCCATTTGTTCATACAAAATATTAATAAACTGGTAATGAGAATAATATTAATACTAACATCCATAATTAAAATAATAATAATTGCTTATTTATATTAAAACGCTTACATCATTTACTTATAATATGCAATAATGATAGTACTGGTAATAATGATACTAATAATAATAACTGTAATATTAATATTGATGTTTGCTTATGTATAATACAGTTTCTTGCATTCTTTTGTTATATATATTATTAATCTTTCATCTTCTAGTTTCCACCTCTTTTATCCAACCATTGATAGAACATATCCCATGTTAAAAAGTATTCTGTTTCTTCCTTATCCTTTATAATTAATGTTAATCTATCCATCTCTGCACAGTCTAATATTTTTCTAATTATACTTTCATCTGTAGGTATGTCTTCATTTTTCCAATGTTGTGCAAATACAATTCTCGCTGCTGTCAACACATGTATTATTAAATATGTAGTCCCTTTGTTATAATTTTCTGGTAATATACCTCACAGAAATATTTCTGGTTTTAAATCTATGTGAAGTTTTATAATTTTCTCTAACCATGTATATATTCTTGTCCAGAATTTTTTTGCTTTTGGTATACATTTCTCATATAGCTCTGCCTATATAAGAAATCAGAGCCAGTTTAGTGTAGTGGTTAAGGCATCAGGCTAGAACTTGGGAGATGGTGAGTTCTAGTCCTGCCTTGAGCCAGCTAGGGAATACAAAGAAGGCAATGGCAAAGTCTTCTGAAAAACCTTGAGAAGAAAACTACAGGAACTTGTGCAGGCTCTCTGTCCAGAAGAGTGAAATGCTAGGAATAGCTAAGATTCTGTGCAGAACTCTCAAGCTTCCAGCCCTCTAGTAGAGGACCCAAGATTAAGGAAGACTCAGGCCACCCATAAGGGTGAAAAGTGAACTTTCAGGTGTAATTAATATCATGAGTGTACATTAGCATGGCAGTAGAACACTCATGAGCCTCAGTGGTTTTTTATTTGTTTTTTCCCAAGAATTCTGAATCCTCAGGAGAAATAATGTTCATTATTTACCTTAAGTCTCCCAATTACTTTTTCTAAATGCCAGTAGCCAATCAGTTTGTTTCTGAATACTGGGGCACTTATTCCCAAGCTTTGAAAGAGAAACAAAGAGAACAAAATGGTAATGTAGTTATGAGAGAACATTTTAGTTTCCTGAAAACTAAGCATTTGATGACTGAAAAATTGAAAAGGAAACTTCCAACATGCATTATGCATTAAATTAAAATGCTTCAACCAAATTGATTTTATTTTGTTTGGATTCGGTTGGCACTACAATGAGTTTCTTTTCCCACCAAATGTTAAATTAGCATACAGTATGATCACTGTGTATGATTCTATGCCACTGAGAGCTGCACATCATACATCTTGCTGCAGTGGCTTTTAGTTCCCCAAAACAAGAAACTGTCAATCTTTGAGGTATCATCGCAAGACCCCTCACTATCATTACCTCAGCAATTCTGAGATGATTATTACAAAGGTAACTATTTCTGTGCTAGGATTAATATAGCTCGGAAAATAAAGTAAATCCTGCCTGTCTCAGTAATTAGATTCCAGTGTGTGATTGTTTGGAGAACATGGTGCCTTCCTTTGCCTAAGCAATGAGCTGAGTACCCTTCTCTATAATCATTATACGGTCTGACGGAGGCTGTGGAGGCTGTAATTGTACATCTGAGGCTTTTTGATGGGTGGATGTATTTTTATTATCTGCATCTTTTATTCTGAAACAGCAGCTTCCACCTAGCTCCAATTTAAAAATAAAGCAAAGGATTCAGAACAAGTGACTGTGGATTGCCAAAAGGGCTTTCTTCAAAGTTCTCAACAGCTGGATATTCCTGACTCTAAAGTACAAAGACTGCTTGTGTAGGCCAAGGGATGCCCACACATTGCCAAACCTTGACACAAATGTTGTTTTTGGATAGAGGTATTCAGGCACAGTGAATTCACTATGTATTGTCCTCTTCAGCTTTTTTTCTCCTCTTGGCTTGGAGCTGGGGGAATGGGATCCTGGAGCTATGTGGAAGACTGTCTAAACACCTGAATAAACATGTATGTGAGAAGTTACATTCCACCAGGAATAAATGGTACAAGTATTAAGATGAGCTGTGCCCACACAAGGAAAATTCTTGCAAAGTTAGCTACTTCCTATCCATTTTGAAATTGCAAGCAATGAAGAAAACTGAATTAAATGGAAGATGCTGCTTCATGTAGTGTAATAGTCTGCAGCATAAGAGAGTGTCTGTTTTTTTTTCTAATATGCAGATTCCAAGGATGGGGAAATATTTTATTTATTTATTTATTTTATTATTTGTTCTTCTATGCCGCCCTACTCCCGAGGGACTCAGGGCGGCGTACATCAGTTTTAGGAGAACACTAATAATAAACAGTAATTTAAAAACAACAGTTAAAAGTATACAAAAAATTAAAAAATGTTCACAATCAGCCATACCAAGGGGGGAATTCAGATGGATTTAATCGTTCCCCCTGCCTGCAGGAAGAGCCATGTCTTGACGGCTTTTCGGAAGGCCAGCAGGGTGGGGATGGTTCGGGTCTCTGGGGGAAGTTGGTTCCAGAGCGCGGGGCCCCCCACAGAGAAGGCCCTCCCCCTAGGGCCCGCCAGCTGGCATTGTTTGGCTGACGGGACCTGGAGGAGGCCCACTCTGTGGGCCCTGACCGGTCGGAGGGAAGTGTGAGGCAGAATACGGTCCCGAAGGTAACCTGGTCCTAGGCCATGTAGGGCTTTAAATAATGCAGAAGGATTAGAATACTGTACTGTAGTCAATAAGAAATGCCCATATAGATTGTTCACATTACAGTACAGTACTTGTCTATTAAAGAGTAGAATCATCTTAAGAGAATGAGAAACATACGAAACTTAAAACCTGCAGCAGTCTGCATGTAGACCTTTTCTCTTCCTTTCATGCTTTGAAACATCCTCATTTTAATACTTTTAAAAAGATTATTTGATGTCATAAACTAGACTTAGAATATTAAAATGAACTTGTGAACCAAACTGAGGGGAAGCTGTAGATGTACGCACTGCAGATATAAAAGTCAAAGAGATTGCGATTCGACAGGAACATTATCAAAACACACTGTGCCTACAGTGACCGTATGTCCTTTATTACAAAGATCAGACCTTTACAGTATTTCAGAAAGTTGTTTAGGTTTATTTATTTTTCAAAAACTTTGTTTTATTTTGTTTTAAACTTTTAAACTTTTACTGTACAAAGAGTACCACTTAAGGCACCATCTTTCCTATTCATGTGAAACATATGGGAATTGAATTGCATTTTTAAATTAAATTTACACATACTATTTGATTTTAGATATTTTTATAAGAATATGCATTTTTGTAAAAAGTTTTTCTTGGTTTTGCTCTTGAATTTTCCTTTGTAAAGCAAAGTTATAAACATAAACAATTTGAACCTTTTATACTTATATTTTTTTTCAGATTTGCCCTATTTTCAGGATTATCCTTTATATTTTTCCAAGAAAATATGGTCACCAAAACTGTAGTGGCCCCCAAGTCCATGCTCAAAAATTATAGGCAAGATAATCATTGCATTAGAAAGAAAAAGCAGAAGAAGACAATGATTTAAACTCTGGAAATCTCATATATAGCAGTTTGGAATACTAAATTCCTTCCCAGTGTTCTTTTTTTATTATTATTATGAAGATCCATGTGTCTGCAATAAAAGCAATTTAATTCTCCTACTCTTGATTCTTCTTCTATAGCTGCTGAATGATGATTGAGTGTCTAGAGGGAAAGTAACTGCTAAACCGTATCTGATTTTCTGACATTAGCACCCCCAAGGATGGGATGGTAGTGGTGGGTTGGAATAACCCTGAAAATCAGTTGAGGCTCCCAACTAAAGATTTGTATCATTGAAGATAATTATATTATGTAGAAGAATGGGATCCTCATGAAATATATTTCAAAAAGAAATGCAAGAAAAATGGCTATGAATGATGAGTTAAATTGAACAGAGCTCCCATGAAAATTGGATCTCACAAATCATATATACGTAATAGGTAATTAAATATATCCTGAGGGCATCTCTGCATCATCAGGGTGACTTAATTTTTCAAGACTTAAAGCCACTTCTAAACCATAAATTCAAAGCAAGGGGTCAGGACCTGAATACTGGAGGGAAGAAGTGGGAAAAATACAACCGAATTCAGTTGTTATACTGAGAACAGTATAGAAATATGCAGTCTTTAAATTGGGAAAAAGATAATAGGAATCTGTAAGTGAAACGAATGGGTCATATTTGCTGCATTCAAATTAAGTTATGAAATAAATATAATAATTCAGTTTAAACTTTATGCACTAATTCTTCCTTCTCTTCTGTCGCACTTTTCCAATTTTGCCTCCCTTAGCAGCCAAATAATATAAAAAGAAAATCCTTTTCCCAAAGAACTGCTTTCATTCCTAGAAACATATTAAAATGATTGTAACTAAAGATAGAAAGCACTAAAATTACAAGTAATCAAAGAAAAGCTGAGTCCTCTTTCTGCTGAATTTAGTAAAAAAAATACGAACAAAGGGAAATCATGAAAATGAATTAGATTTGAATCATAAGAAATTTGAATTTTTAAAATAACTCTTAAATAAATTAAGATTTATGAGAACAAAGAAAGAAAGAAAAGAGCAGTGAAAAGCAATTCTTTTACTACTATAATAGATGAATGTTAACAGCCTAAAAGCAGCTGGGAAATCCAACTGTGGTGATGGTATGCAAAAAAATGACATAAGCTAAGCATTACAGATTTATCATACGGGCAGGCAAGCAAAGGGCATCTTGTGAAAAACATTCCCAAGATAATTATTTTCATCCAACTGCAATACATAATACAGATTTGGGGTTGGTGGAAACATGCCTTATTTGTAAAACTAAAACTCTAGAGGACACCGTTTGTTGAGCAGTGTTCCAATATCTAAGGGGCTTCCATGAAGAAGAAGGGGTCAATCTATTCTCCAAAACACCTGAAGGCAGGACAAGAAGCAATGGATAGAAAGTAATCAAGGAAAGAACCAACCTAGAATTAAGGAGAAATTTCCTGACAGAACAATCAGTGGAACAACTTGACTGTATTAAAAGTAAGAACAATGGCCCACCTCTCAACCACCACCACCCCAACAACCAACACTAGGTATGCACACCCCTAACTTCCTCAAAATCCACCACCACAGACCTCAAATGCAAGCTACTTAACGCAAGAAGCCTTGTAAACAAAATACCAGAATTCCTCCTCTTACTAAATACTGCTAAATATGAGGTGGCGCAGCGGTTAGAGTGGGGTACTGCAAGCCACTTTAGCTGACTGTGATCTGCAGGTCAGCGGTTCAAATCTCACCAGCTCAAGGTTGACTCAGCCTTCCATCCTTCCGAGGTAGGTAAAATGAGGACCCAGATTGTTGGGGGTAATATAAATATACATTGCTTACTGGTGTAAACTGCTTAGAGAGTGCTTGCACTGTGAGGCAGTATATAAATCTCACAAATAAATAAATAAATAAATTATTTTTTTCTGCGAGATGTAGCTGAATTCATCACTTCCTGACTCCATTACCACAGTAAGTGACTATCATGTTTACCAGTCCAACCGTCAAATCCGCAGAGGAGGTGGTGTTGCTATCTTCTATAAAAATTCCTAAATCTAAAAAATATTCAAGTGACACAAGAGCTTTCTCTTCCTGAGACCACCATATGTGAGCTGTCCCTAAACACCACACTTCGCTTCTTACTTTGTTACAGAGTCCCTGATTACGATCTTGCACAAGTGAACAAAGTAACTTCATTACTAACATGGGCAGCCTCTTGCCCACACCCTCTTAACTTTCTCGTGATCTTAATCTACCTCTTATTAATTGGACGCTAAACGAATGTACAACAGAACCAATACATACAACCATGTACAATGCTGTTACAAATCTGGGACTGAATCAACTAGTTACAAACAACGCTAGACTCAACAACTGCCTTGATCTCATTTTCTGCAACAGTTTAAACTCAATCTACGGTCTACAAATAAATGAACCCTTTTCCAACAGTGACCACAGCATGATTGACTTTTGTCTCAACTTATGATTGTATAAAGACGATCATAATGACAGAATCCCAAAGTATAACTTCTGAAAAGCCAACTACGATCTCATATCTGACGACCTCTCATCTCTTGACTGGCAAACTCTGTTCACTGGCTGCAACACTGCCAAAGACCATTATAACATTTTTTTGCATGAAGTCAAAAGAATCATCAAACTATACATGCCACTAATAAACCCCAAAACCAGGAAAAACAAATTACCCATAACAATAAGGAAGCTTCAGTCAAAAAAAAAAAAACCTCTTTGGCGCAAAAATAAAACTGGCTACGTAGCTAACTTCAAAAGTCGCTACAAAACCTTATGCTGACAGATAAAGGCAGACTGCATCAGTTATCACAGCAAACAAGAGGAATATCTACTACACATGAAATCCACCCGGGCCTTCTATAATTTTGTAAACAACAAACTTAAAAACTCAAGATCCATACCACCACTAAAAGGGCCAAATGGGAAAGACTGTAATGATGAAATCGTTAAGGCTAACTTCTTCAACACATTCTTCTGTGCAGTCTTTGTAAACAGCAATGGATCATGTCCCACATTTCCCAATCGTACTACAACTAATCACAACTATCTACTTACATGTCGATTTCACAGACGATGCCATTGAAAAGGCATTATGCAACCTAAAACCATCTCTATCTGGTGGCCCTGATGGATTATGTGCCTACTTCTTAAAAAAAACTCTCAACCACCATAGCAGAACCTCTTAGCATAATTTATGAAATATCTTTCAGAACCAGCTCCTTGCCTAACTAGCCACGGTCATCCCTATCTTCAAAAAGGGTGACCCTAGCCTAGTTGAAAATTACAGACCAATCTCATTATGTTGCGTCATATGCAAAGTCATGGAATCAATCATAAACCAATCCATTACCCTCTACTTAGAGACAAACAACCTACTCTCTAAAAAGCAGTTTGGCTTCAGAAAAAAATTGTCCTGCAACCTGCAACCCTTACACTGCAAAAACATATGGACTTCACAGCTCGACCAGGGTAAAGCAATAGACGCAATTTATATAGATTTCTGTACACGACAAACTACTTCTAAAACTAAAATCTTATGGCATTTCCGGATCCCTGCATAAGTGGATAGCTGCATTCCTATCAAACAAGCAATAAGTAGTCAAAATAAGGAACGCCCTATCAAACCCTTCACCAGTTAACAGCGGTGTCCCCCAAGCGTTTTAGGACTGGGCAGAATGGTCAAACAATTGAAAACTACAAATCTCAACCAACAAATACTCTGTCTTACACATTGGCAAAAAAAATCAGAACACAAAATTTAATCTGGGCAGATACGACCTCATAGACGACCCTCACTCTGTCAAGGATCTTGAAGTATTCATCTCAAATGATCTAAGTGCCGGACCTCACTGTAACAACATTGCCAAAAAGGCATTAAAAGTTGTTAATCTTGCGTAGCTTCTTCTCCGGTAATATTGAACTATAAACTAGGGCATACAAAACTTTTGCTAGACCAATTCTTGAATACAGCTCATCTGTCTGGAACCCGCACTGCATATCGGACATTAATACATTGAACGAGTCCAGAGATATTTCACAACAAGAGTCCTCCACTCCTCTGCTCGCAACAGAATACCTTATTCCACCAGACTTGAAATTTTGGGCCTAGACAACTTAGAATAAGCGGTCTTCGATCCGACCTAAGCATAGTACATAAAATTATCCGCTACAATGTCCTACCTGTCAATGAATACTTCAGCTTCAACCACAACAATACACGAGCACACAATAGATACAATCTTATGGTAAACCACTCCAAACTCGATTGCAGAAAATACGACTTCAGTTGTCAATGCCTGGAATGCACTACCTGACTGTGGTTTCTTCCCCAAACCCCCAAACTTTAACCTTAAACTGTCTACTGTCAACCTCATCCCATTCCTAAGAGGTCTTTAAGGGGCGTGCATAAGCGCACCAGCGTGCCTACCGTCCGTGTCCTAATGTTCCCTTTTATTCGTATCTATTTCATGTATTCAAAATTATGTTTCTATATCTGTTATCTAATCAATGCCTGACAAAATAAATAAATAAATAAATTAAATTAACTTGCCTCCAGAAGTTGTGGATGTTACAACACTGGAGGTTTTTAAGAAGAGATTGGACAACCGTTTGTCAAGCATTTAGTTCTCCAGATCGAGAAAATTATATTTGCAATTAAATTAATCAAATGCATTTTGTAGGGAGCCATAATAATTGCAAAAGTATCTTGAATGAGAAAACTGCTGAAACAGAATGAGAAACAAGCAAACAAAAACTTGGTGGCTCGGGAAAGCTCCATTTCCCTGTCAAGAAGTTTAAAAGACCAAACAGGGAAACGGTTGTTTCTTTTTGCCAGTTCTGATTTCAAAAAGGAGCAAAGAGATTCTCCCCAAGAGAGTTGACTTCAGGCCAGCCATTCTGTCCTTGAAATATCAGATGAAGAGGGTTTTTTTCCCTTTGTTCAGTCTCCAACTTGAAGCAGCTGGATAATAAATAAGCCAAGTTAATTTCTGCAATGAATTGTAGCAATGCTGCCAAGCCCAGAGTTTGGAAATCATTAGTGACTCCAGTGTTCTCCCTTCCCCCGTTCCCAAGAAAAGTATAAATATTATAAAGACTATTTGGGGTACAGTCTTCTGATTTGACCTAAAATTTGCCTTGATCGGATTAACGGGTGGAAAAAATTACTATTATTTTAAAACCATATTTTATGCAGCACTAAATAATATTTCTCTTCAAAGAAATACCATCATATCTCAAAAATAATCACCATTAACATATTTTGGACTTTTCAAGCTTATTCAGGACTGATGTACTAGGGAAGTTGTATGATCATTTCATCACATACTTGCAATGTTTTATTGAATTGTGTACAATTGTATGCCTTTTGAGGAATGCTAGTGGACCAGTGAACTGGTGGACTAGCACTGATGATATTACTTAGTTTGGGTAATGAAACATCTGCAAGCAAACAACCAAGCTCAGAGAGCACCAATGACCCCTCATTTCAACCCTGAGCTACAAATATTCTCTTTATTGTATGCCTTTTCACTGTAATTTGTTGGGCATTGCTTTTGAGCATCCATTGGGGGAAAACATGGAATTAAATCCATAAAGATGTTAGAAAAAGATGAAGGCAATTTTGGAGATTCCTGTTTCCCACAGTGAATAAATCTTATCATTTTGCAGCAGACTCTCTCAAATTATTTCTGAAAGTAACCTAAAGCTAGCACACATGTTCACAAAGGGTCATTATGAGAGGCATATAGGTCATATGGACATCAGTTTATTTCTCAAACCAACTTTCCTTTTTAATCCACAGTCTAACTATCATGTGTCTCTTATGTTAAGTTAGTTCAATATATACATATTTTCTTCCATGGAAATAATCTTGTAAGTGTATGCATTAGCTCTCAGTCTGAGAAGGAAGGAAAGAAAACTTCTTTCTGAGCCCTCCCCCACTTTTTTTTTGGGTGACGTGAAAAGCATTCCTTTGGATTCCTGGCACATTTGCCATGACAACCCCATTGACTTGGCATAGACATACAATGGCGAGAAGGGGCTGATCCAGGCAAACAAGGCAAAAAAGAGTTTTTCCCAAAAAGGCATGGGTGGATTGTTGGTCATTAGTGGTGGAAGGAATGCTTGGACATCTGCCAGTGGGATTTGGTCAGATCTTCTGCTTCTTCCTTGATGAACTGCTCAGCTGAATTCCATTCTGGGAGATTATTATTTTTCTAAGATTGATTATTCACATCTTTCTCTACACAATGCTAATTTGACTTCTTTATCCCTTGTATTGCAAATATATCTTTTTCAATTCAGGGGAATTCTCCAAATTGTGCCTTAAAATACGTGTTTTTTATTTTATTTTATTTATTTATTTTGTCAGGTACGTATTGATAATATACATAGATATAACATTGTAGGTCTTTGGGTATTCGGGTTTTCTTCCGCGTGAAATTGGAAGTGTCTTGGCGACGTTTCGATGAAGTCTCATTCATCATCTTCAGGCTGGTGTCTTCTGCTTCCTGCTTCTAGGAGCAATGCTCCTAGAAGCAGGAAGCAGAAGACACCAGCCTGAAGATGATGAATGAGACTTCATCGAAACGTCACCAAGACACTTCCAATTTCATGCGGGAAAAAACCCAAATACCCAAAGACCTACATACAAACACCCGCGAAAACCTCAGAAAACATATAACATTGTTTATATATATAAGATGGGTATTGATAAGAGGGAACATTAGGACAGGGACGGTAGGCACGCTGGTGTGCTTATGCACGCCCCTTACTGACCTCTTAGGAATCGGGTGAGGTCAACAGTGGACAGTCTAAGGGTAAAGTTTTGGGGGTTTTGTGATGAAAAGTAGCTTCATAGCAATGAAATCTTGATTATATTGTGAGTTTCTAAAAATGGAATTTTTTCTATTATGTCAATTGTTAACAAGAAAACCATTTGTGTAAATATTGTAAGGCAATTCAGTAGGGAAATTTTATTTTTATAGATCTCCTGCCTCCCCTATCCTGCCTCCCTTTGACCCAAGAAATAAGCAAATCTCATGCTCATATATTCGATTTAGATATGGAAAATTCACATGTAAATCATTTCACTTTACTCTGCATTTTGAAGGGAAGAATACAATATAGAAAATGAAGGAAATGTCAGACTGGTTATCTCCTCCCCATGCCCCTAACCCCCAAAGGATAATGTAACTGTTAAGCCCTCCATAGCAGCTCACAAGCAAGAAAAGGAATTAAGTTACAGAATTAGGAAAATGAGAAATGCGTGCACCTTGGTTGATATTTATCAGTATGTACCTTAAGGTGGGCCTTCCCAATTGCCTTTAATCATTTTTCTAAACGAATCTTGGTTTAACAAGGAAAACATTGAAAGGTCCTTGGTGCTCTCTGAGCTTGCTTGTTTTCTTGCAGATGTTTCATTAGCTCAGTCCTTCTAAAATAGTGGGGTGCGCCTCCTTGGGGGGTCTCAGAGCGATGCCAGGGGGGCGTGTGATCCCGGGGAACACGCGTGGTCCCTCTCGATCAATTCCCCTGGACGGGGAGTGTTTTCCCAGTTGCACGCTGCTCTGAGCCCGGAAGAGAAGGCAGACAGGCGGGGCGGGGCAGCTGTGTGGGTTCCTGTTGTTCTTGGCGGGCACTGCGGTAGCCGCGGTAGCCATGAACAGTGTGGCGAACCTGCTGCTGGACAAGAAGGAGCATCCTCTGCAACTGGGCAAAAGCTTCGAATGGCACCCTAAAGCCTCCTTCCACACCATTCGCTGTAAATGCCAGGCAGAGGCAGCACTTATGGGCCAGGCCGGCGACCCCAAAACATCAGCTTGATTAAGCTGGCTTGGCCCCATGTCAAAAGAGGGCCCTAACCACAATAGCCTATGCCTGCCTAACCAAAAACAAGCTCCACTGAGTTCAGTGTGACTTACTCCCAGGTAAGTGGGTAGAGCAGCCTTCCTCAGCCAACAGTTTGCTTGCAGATTATAATAAGTAAAATAATAAATATTAACACTAAAATTCCATTGGGGCCAGTGGAGGGTTCCGGTTATTTTCGCTACTGGTGCTCATCGCGAGCATGCGCAGAAGTGAACTCGCGTTCCATCGTGCGATTTCACTTCTGTGCATGCTTAGGATGATATTACAAGCCAAAACACAGCTGAGGAGCTTCTCAGCTGTGCTTTGGAGGAAGAATAAAGGTCGGTATTAAAACAAGGGCGGGTGGGAGGGCTTTTTCCCAACAGCTCAGGACGCGGAGAAGCGCCAGAAAATGACGTAATCGCCGGGCTCCTACCAGAGCTGCGCTCCACACCGCACCGGTAGGAACCCACCACTGATTGGGGCCCAGATCAGAGAGTTGGGGGGGCGCAAAATGTTTACTTCTTCCTGGGGAGGGGGGTGTAACAGAAAATAATTGAGAAGCACTGCATTAGCCTAACTAGGTAACATCATCAGTGCTAGTAAGGAGTGCTGTTTGCTGTCAGTTTATATTCTTGTCCTTGCTAGCACTGATGATGTTACCTAGTTAGGCTAATGAAACATCTGCAAGAAAGCAAGAAAGCTCAGAGAGCACCAAGGACCTCTCATTTTAACCCTAAGCTACAAATATTCTCCTTTATACATTATTTGCTTTTTTGATAGCACAATAATGTCTATCTTTTTTATCCTACATTACTTTGGAAATGTCTGTTTTCTTTACCAAGTTCAGAGAATTCCATTCAAGTAAATACAGACTTATTAATTAAACCATTTATGAGCCAACTGGTATTCTCAAACACTTTTTTATCAAATAAAACACATGCTTAAAAGTTAAGACACTATTATTTTTCTTTCTACAACTGGCAGATGGAGGAAAATTACTCAAGAGACAAAAATAGAATTAGAAAGAAACCACTTTACTAAAACTGATATGTCTACTGAGGGAAATCTCTTAAAATAGGGTTTTTCTGGGCAACTACCATAATAGATTTTGTGGCTATTGTAGTTGGTCCAGTTAATTGAAGGACTCTGCTGCAGATAGGGAAGTGCTAAAGATACACTGTTTCTAATACAGGTAGTAGTCGACTTACAACCATTCATTTAGCCACCGTTCAAAATTACAATGGTGTTGAAAAAAGTGGTTTATAACTGGTCCTCACATTTACAACCATCACAGTATCCCTAAGGTCACGTGATCGAAATTCAGCTCCTTGGCAACCAGAATGTATTTACGTTGGTTGCAGCATCCTGTGGCCATGAAATCGCCATTTGCAGCCTTCCCAGCCAGCTTCTGACAAGCAAAGACCATGGGGGAAGCCATTCACTTAATGACTGTATGCTTCACTTAACAACTGGAGTGATTTGCTTAACAACCATGGCAGAAGTTTATGAAATCATGCGTGAGTCACTTAACAATCTTCTTGCTTAGCAATGGAAATTCTGGCCTCAAGGGCCAGTACCTGGTTCAGCCTATAAACCTCTGAAGCTGGCCTGCTGTTTTTCTGACAGTGCTAAAGTAAATCCACTGAGTCTCTTGAATGAATGGGTAGACGCCATCTTTTTTTTTCAAAAAGTTTTTTTATTTTTTCCTCCACCACTTTTACATTTCAATGAACATATACCTTAAATCATTACAATAAAATACACAATTTTACATTTATACTCCACCATTCAAAAATCAATATCTTGTCCATACGCTTATATCATCAATCATCAGTCTATTCTGCTTTTCTTTCATTGCACTCACCCTCTCTACCTCCATCATCTCCTCCTACTTTCTTACTCTTTCACTCCTCCTCTACTCTCTCTGCTCCTTCTCTTCCTCCCCTTCTACTTCCTCTTACACCCTCCATCTTGTATACTCCCAGCAGCAAAATGCCTCATGTCAGAAAGGAAACATAGTTGTCAAAAAATACAGGACATACATTTTCTTTTTAAACAAAGAAGACCAAGCACTTTTTTAGGTGTGAATCCATTCATGTAGCATTTATTTATTTATTTATTTATTTATTTATTTATTTATTTATTTATTTATTTATTTATTTATTTATTTATTTATTTATTTATTATTTATTTATTTATTTTTTATTTATTTATTTATTTATTTGTTTATTTATTATTTGTTATTTGTTTATTTGTTTATTGTTTGTTTATTTATTTATTTATTTATTTATTTATTTATTTATTTATTTATTATTTATTTATTTATTTATTTATTTATTTATTATTTATTTATTATTTATTTATTTATTTATTTATTTATTTTAGTGTTCTTATATGCCGCCCTACTCCACATTTTCTTTTTAAACAAAGAAGACCAAGCACTTTTTTAGGTGTGAATCCATTCATGCAGCATTTATTTATTTATTTATTTATTTATTTATTTATTTATTTATTTATTTATTTATTTATTTATTTATTATTATTATTTATTTATTTATTTTAGTGTTCTTATATGCTGCCCTACTCCCTGGGGACACAGGGCAGCGTACAACATTTTTTGAATATTGAATAGAATAGAATGAATAGAATAGAATAGAATTCTTTATTGGCCAAGTGTGATTGGACACACAAGGAATTTGTCTTTGGTGCATATGCTCTCAGTGTACATAAAAGAAGAGATACATTTGTCAAGAATCATAAGGTACAACACTTAATGATTGTCTTGAACAGCACGAATGCAGCCAGTCCTAAAGCTATCCTTGAGTGGCAAACAAACACAATGCTTCTATCATTTTACCCTCTTACTTGATTTGACGAAAACAAAAGTTGCTTTTGATTTTTGTATGAAAGAACAAGATGGTTTCGACCTTACTTAGAAAATGAACAAGAGCGTAGATTATCTTGTTTTTCACTGATCAATCACCCCTGGGGAAAACTACATTTTTCTTAGCTTTCCACGTTTTAATTAAACCCTGTAATCAGGTGCTTCTCCCGTGGAGATTGTTCTGGTTAAGAAGAAAATCAGCCAAATAGGGTCTAGAAGCAGGGAGGGAGGGAGAAATAATAGAAAAAGAAAGAAAAACAACACCAATGGACCTAAAATCAAATCAGTGAAAAATTTAACCAAGAAAAATCTTAAAGCACCCTGGGAAAAAAATGTAAGATTGTTTCACTGGGGAAGAGGAGAAAAAATTTAGTACTGAACAATTTTGCCTCTTCAGTGAATTGTCTTTAGACGCTCAATTACTGGCTGAGGTAGAGCAAACCCCAATGGCACACTTCGGAATGAATGCCAGACCTTTAAGCTTTGCTGAGGATGTATTTCATGCTCACTGCTTGCACTAAGTATTATCCACTTGAAGCACATTAGAGTAGGTTATAGTACATTGCTGTGGATCTAAAAATTGTGGTACTAGCTTGCAGACCACAGTTGTGTTACCCACAGAGCAGCTTCACTTAAAGGAATACGGTATCTTGAGTTTGAGCTGCTGCTTAAGGTCTAATCCCAGAGTTATAACCAGAAATAGCCGCATGCCCAAAGAAAGCATATTACCTCAGTATATCTGCAGATCCCAGCCGTTTTCTTTCCCAATAAGGCATTTTCTCTGCAGTATTCCTTTCTTGATGGCTGTCTCCTGTTTAATCATCTCCATGGGGAAACTTTATTTCAGGAAGAAGTGAGGACAGCTTTTTGTTATTGTTGTTGCAATATATATATATTAAAATTTCTTCTCCAGTGAGCTGGGTCTTCACACAATGTGTCAAAGTAAGATCATTTGAGTCTTGCCATTTGTGCCTTGAATGAGAACTTCAGGGTGAAAGCCAAAATTTTAAAGCCATAATATGGCTTAGTGTTTAGGTAGAAGGTAGGTCAAGTCCAGCTATAAGATTTTTTTTAATAAGCAAATAGCTCTACAACATCATCTCCATCATCATCAGAACTCTTAAATGTCCTACTATTTTCTGGGATAATGGCAATGCCTATAGGTCTATTCATCCCTTTGTGTTCTACCACAGAGCCTTTTTAGTATTGAAATAAGTTGAAATGTAGTGTTGAAATAGTTTAAAAATTACATAACTGTAACTTGTGCAGTTTCACTGGAGAAGGAAAATAAGAGGAAATAAAAATGTATTGTAAATAGATATTGATTTACTCCAGTTTATATGCTTCTTCAATCCAGAGACTCTCAGCAAGACATATTTCCTTACTCTGAGTTAAAAACAGAAATGTAACATCTTTGATTTTGGAAGTATGACTTCCCATGGACTTCCCATAAGTGGGTTAATATGAAGAAATAAACCAATAAATGATAACGTGTTCAGAAACAGGCATCAAAAATGGAAGTTGCATGTATTAAAAGACTGAAAGAATTTACATTGAATCTGTAAAAATGATATGATAAGCATTTGAAGAACTGGGTGCTGATGGAGCAAATGTATTTTCTGGAACTAGAATGAATTGCAATAATAAGAGAAGAAATTTAGATTTAAAATTTCCAAAGTCTCAATGAGGTTGCCATGTTAAATTAAGAAAAGCTGAATGATTGTGCATAACAGAATGGTAACAGTGGTTTATGGCCATCAAAAGGGGTTGGATTAGGTGACCTTTGATGTTCCTTCAGCTACTCCATTTTCATGTGGTGGTGGTACTTTCACATCTTTAAATTAATTAAATTAAAGCATGTGAGTTCTGCTTGACACAATACTGTTGGCCAATTTCAATGAACAAGTGCTCATGCATAAGATGTCAAGAGCCATTAGGCACAATAAAATTCCAAGTACTGAGTAAATAGCCTTATACAGCAATTCCTCTGAGATATGAGGGGAAAATATTTGACCTTGTACAAAATAAGGAAAACATACACTGTCTAGCTCACTTACTCATTCAGGCCCAGAATGAGATTTCCAGAAGACCTCTCTCATATATTCACATATATAGGGGTCTTTCTTGGCTTTTTAACATCTAGGTGGAAAGAGCTAAAAATGTTGAATAGGTGGGTTATCTCATGCTACCAAAAACTAACTGGGGGAAAAATGTTTCTTACAGAATAGGATATGCTTTTTTTCCAGGAAGAAATCAGAAAACTTCTCCAACCTTTTGACCATACTAAGTGGGAATTGTGAGAGCTGCAGTTCCAATGAAACTAAAGGTCACCAAACTGAGACTGGCTCTCCAAAATGTCTGAAAGCTTCCTTCAATTTAACCTTTTTGAAACTACCGAGCATGCTCATTGAATAGTCTGAACCCCTTCAATTAAGATATCACTAGCAATTATTTAATAATTATTTCATAATTGTTGATTTTGAAAGTAGGATGATATAGATCTCTGGTTAAATCCTTATTCCTGTCTCCAAAGCTCCATTTAGACAGCAAGAATTGCCTAATTAATTCCATATTAGAAGCTTTTTGTTGCTTGTAGTAATTGTCTATTATTAGATGTATGTGATATACTGAGATATGTATTGCTTTCTTTTTCTATTCTTTATTATTGTTTTATTTTGTAGTTTATTTAATTATCAACCCAAATCAATTCACAAAAGGATTAAGACCTTTTCATCAGAGATTATGGCCCATATCTACCTTGCTAATCTATTATGAGTTAGTAGATGGATTTTTTTTTTTTTTTGCGTTTCCAATCTATGCTGAGAGAGAATTACTGGCTCAAAGTCATCCGTGCCTAAAGGGGACTGCAACTCATAGTCTCGCAGCTTCTAGTACAGCGCCATAACCAATATATCACACTGGTTCCCACAGATATTTGAACAGATAGAGCAGATAACAGCACCTAGCTGAATTTGGCTGAATTTTAGAAGTTAAACCAAGTTGAATCTGTTAATACTTAGATGGGATATCAAACAATTTCTGAATTATTCAGCTTTAATGTAATTAATTAAAAATAAATAAACTTATACTAAGGCTTAGTTTTGTTGGCAGGGTGACATCATCCTGCCAACAAAAGTGTGTATAGTCAAGGCTATGGTTTTTCCAGTTGCAATGTGTGGCTGTGAAAGTTGGACTATAAGAAAGGCTGAGTGCCAAAGAATTGAGGCCTTTGAACTATGGTGCTGGAGAAGACTCCTGTGAGTCCCTTGGACTGCAAGGCGATCAAACAGGTCAGCCCTAGAGGAGATCAACCCTGACTGCTCTTTAGAAGGCCAGATCCTGAAGATGAAACTCAAATACTTTGGCCACCTAATGAGAAGGAAGGACTCACTAGAGAAGAGCCTAATGCTGGAAAATATTGAGGGCAAAAGAAGAAGGGGACGGCAGAGAATGAGGTGGCTGGATGGAGTCATTGAAGCAGTAGGCATGAGCTTAAATGGACTCTGGGGGATGGTAGAGGACAGGAAGGCCTGGAGGAACGTTGTCCATGGGGTCACGATGGGTCGGACACGACTTCGCAACTAACAACAAAGGCTTAGTTAGAATGGTCCAAAATATGCAGGGAACCCAACAGGTTCTCAGCTATGCGGGGGGGGGGGGGGGTCAAACACTTTTGCTACAATTGAAGATAGCTTTGCTATTTGTTGGTGTACATATATCTGTTCACAGAGCAAGCCATTTGCCTAGCCTAAATACATTACTATTTTTCTGTCTGTGGGCAGATCTGCACTTTCTAATTGGTCCATCACCCATACAGGCCATCAATGCTTTCTGGGTGCAGAAATGCAGGGCATCATGTCCACTCCTCATTAGCCCTCCCAGATAAATCTGACAGGAAACATGATTAGATGAGCTAATTGTACATTATTGTAAAGCTACATTAAGAGAATCTTGCAAAACTGAAGGTACAAACTGTCAAGGCTTGCAATCTCTCCCCGTGGGGAGATTGCAATTAAGCAATTCAGAGGTGAATGGACCGTGTCTTCCCATGGCATGAAATAAAACCAATAAGATATAGGTCTAAGTAAATATTAGTTTAGTATAAAAGTATAAAAGTATAAAAATAAAGAATTACATCCTCACCAGTAAAAATACGTCCGTCCGGACGAAATGAAAGTAAGCAAGAGAAGCACAAAGAACAGAAACTACACATGCGCAGTAAATCAAGTCACAAGACACATAGAGATAAGAATTCTAAGAATTCCCACTACTACTTTTAACTGCTTGATCCATTAGGGAAGGTCCTTCATGAGTTTCTTTATCTGACCCTTAAATCACTGGGGGCTCCTCTCTCTCTCTTGTCTAGGCAGCATCTCTTCCCCTTGTCCCCCAAGGTCACCCGTCCTCTCCATTACACCTCCATCCCATTTCAAATGTACTCAGCATTTGGGTTTTCCTGCTTTGATTCAACCTAAACTGTCATAAGCTGTGCAGCGAGGATGTTTCTCCAGTACTTCATTTCTTTCAAGGAGCAGCCCAGTTCCAATTGGCTATAGAACTGAGCAGATATTTCTCCATCCAGCAGCTGGGAACCATCCTGGCCTGCCATGTTGCCATGTTCTCTGCTAGTTGGCCATTGCTGGTTTTATTTTTTTATTTTAATATTCCTTGATTGATGCAACAATAGCCTGCTGAATCAATGAATTAACTCAATGCTACAAGCTCATTCAACCATTACATCTGCTACTAGCTCCCCCAAGTTGGGTGACACCTGTTCCCCTTGCTCTCTTCCCCCCCAGTCATCTACACCATGCCTACAGTACTGTAAAGCTTCCTCCCCCTGCCATTTTTAAACATATGCAAATTGCAGCCTAGGAATGTTGCTACTTGTTTCATGCCACAAATCTGTCATGGATTTACAGAAGAAGGTAAGAACAACAGAACAGCCTGTTCCTATTAATTTCTTTCTCTTATCTTTGCACCTATAATTTTACCGGATGGGGGGGGGGAGAGAAAAGGGGAAAAAAAAGGTCTGTGCTAGATCACATTGCGATCTGGATTGGAATTTCTGAAATTGGTTTAGAAATAGCTGGGAATATTGTTGGGGGACAAGCAGTATAGGCTGCAATATAGATTTGTAGCCACAGTAAAAATATTAATAAGATGCAGTAAACCCAATATGAACTTTTATGGGCAAAATAACAATATTTTGAGACATATAATGAGATTATAGTATCCTTGATTTATAGTACATATTGAAGATGGGTTTAATCTGAATGCCTGGGAAACTTACCTATTAATGGAGATGTAGATCATGTTTAGATGCCCTTATGAAAAATTCAGTATCAGAAACAATAATCTATGAATCCCATGCAGATCATGCTTGGCTTTTTTTCCTTCCATACTGTGTGATGCTCTAGAAGGCAGCACACTAAAGAGTGATGTTATGCAACCCAAGAAGAGAAAGGCATTCACCATGACAATATTTCAGGGTTCAGGTGGCAATTATACCTTCGCTGGGAAGACTGAAATGTGCTATGACCCTTACAAAATACACTTATGAACTATCCAAATGTGTCAAGTAAATCCAGCCTTCATAAAAAGAGAATTAAATCTGGACCAGATTCATCTGGCACCATACTTCCCATAGCATCCAAACAAGATACTTCTGGAAAGAATACCAACATGTCTGAAGGGGGGAAAGGCCACTCCCTTGTCAGCAGAATCATTCACAAAGATGTTGATTCTGAAAAGCAATTATGGCTCCCAGGCTCCATGTTACCTGATCAGGGGTGGGTTCCAGTTACCTTTGCTACCAGTGTGCATCGCGACATTTTGCGCATCCCCTCATGTGATTTTACTTCCGCGCATGCTTAGAAGGACATTTCAGTCTGAAACACAGCTGAGGAGCTGCTCAGCTATGCTTCGGACAAAGAAATAAAGGTCAGTATTAACCCGGGGGCGGGCGGGCGGGCTTTTTTTCAAAGCAGAGGACGAGGAGAAGCCATCCAAACCTGAAAAAATCACCCAAAATTCCGGAAAAAAAGATGGCGTGCACGGACTGGCACAGGCAGTACCGGAACCGTGATGACTTTGGAAATTACGTCACCAGCGGGCCACTACCGGTGTGCACGTACTGGTCCGCACTGGGAGGAACCCATCCCTGCACCTGATGATCTGTAGCCATTAATAGATTTCTTATCTGTGACTTGGCTTCATCTCCTTTTGAATCCTCCAGGAGTACTGGTAGCCCCCAGTCATTTTTCTGCAGCCAGTTACATTTCAGCAGCACAATGGCCAACAATTGCTTGAATTATAGCTCTGACCGTGTTTTGGAGGCAGGAAACACATGACAGAAGTATAGGGTTTGCCCTAGAGAAAATAGCTCTGTCCTGCATCACCACTGGCAGTGAAAATACAAGACCTACCAGGGGTGAAATCTAGCAGGTTCTGACAGGTTCTGGAGAACCAGTAGCGGAAATTTTGAGTAGTTCGGAGAACCGGTAGCGGAAATTTTGAATAGTTCAGAGAACGAGCAAATACCACCTCTGGCTGGCCCCAGAATGGGGTGGAAATGGAGATTTTGCAGTATCCTTCCCCCAGGAGTGGGGAGGGAATGGGGATTTTGCAGTCTCCTTCCCCTGGAGTGGGGTGGAAATGGAGATTTTGCAGTCTCCTTCCCCCAGGAGTGGGGAGGGAATGTGGATTTTGCAGTCTCCTTCCCCTGGAGTGGGATGGAAATGGAGATTTTGCAGTCTCCTTCCCCCAGGAGTGGGGAGGGAATGGGGATTTTGCAGTCTCCTTCCCCTGGAGTGGGGTGGAAATGGAGATTTTGCAGTCTCCTTCCCCCAGGAGTGGGGAGGGAATGTGGATTTTGCAGTCTCCTTCCCCTGGAGTGGGATGGAAATGGAGATTTTGCAGTCTCCTTCCCCCAGGAGTGAGGAGGGAATGGGGATTTTGCAGTCTCCTTCCCCCGCCATGCCCACCAAGCCACACCCACCAAGCCACGCCACGCCCACCAAGCCACACCCACAGAACCGGTAGTAAAAAAAATTGGATTTCACCACTGAGACCTACATATGTGTGAATTAGTTTCACTTGCTTTTCTCATTGCAACACTTACTGCAAGTCTCAGTCTTTCTATATGTTAAGGGTTTCCCCCACTAGCAACAGTTTAACTAGCCCAGGCAAAAGAGACAATCTACAGTAAGTTATTAGCTCCCTTGTACTGAATCTCTTGGTTAGAGTACAACGTTGCTCATCACTGTATTACTTTATACAAACCAATGTCACATTTTAATGTGATTTCTCCTTGAGAAGAGCAATACCTCAACATTTACGAGGACAATTTATGTCATCTTGGTGAATCAAGCTCAAACTGACCCAGCTAAAAAAGAAACTAGCAGTTGCCTAGAACCAGTTCAGGTCCAGAGTGACTCCAAATAATGAGTTTTCCTGCTATTAAACTACATAATTCTAAAAAAATGTCACTCATTCTCTATCTAAGTGCTTCAAGAAGAAGTGCTTCAAGAAGTTAGTTTTCATGGGATCAAATTGAGAAGGGAACAAAAAACATGTTCCTTAAATTGGACGTACAGAACAGGAAAATGGAGTAGAAGTTGAAAAACATGTGGCCTGTGCACTAAGTAACTCAGTTTCCATACAGTATGTGTATGTATTGTGTTTTCAGTCATGCTTAAATTTGCCTCATGGCTATGGTTGCCAAATAAACTTCATCTGTTTCTCTTCCATTATGGGAATTAATTCCATAGCAACTTAATGGGAAGACTGAAAAAGTCCACATGGTTATGTTTATGTTTAAGCTGTTCTTTTTGGCAAGTGAATAAACAAAGGAATGCTCGACTTTGCTGAGTGTTCAGGCCAATCTTCTAGGACTGGGGATCTCCCTCGACCCACCTGTCAACTGTTTTGTTTGAAATTGTTTTCAAATACTGTCAGCCCTTCTGAAGTGTCTCTCTGAAGCCTTGTTAACAACCGATCAGTTAAGCCACATCTTCCTCTGAGGCAGTCTACATTCTAAATAATTTCCTAGATATTAAATGGCAGTCTTAGTTCACCAAAATAGAAGGGGTTATTTTGGATAAAAGAAGAGCTGTTATTAAGTTGGTATTGATATGATTACAAGCAACCAGGTTAATTGTTCTCAGAACTGCTCTCAAGTTCTCAGAATTAGTGATCTGTAGATTTTATGACCAATTTTTACATAACATAATTTACTGATTATACCTCAACGTTTTAAACTCCACTATATCTTTAAAGTAGTTCTTTTGGCTTCAGAAGAATTGCTCATAACTGGCTTGAAAGTTATGGTATAGCAGGAGACACAAAGTGAGATATTACTACTGATATCTGAAAAAAATATCTATATCTCTTTCCCTACAATTTAATTGTGCTATATTTTGTGTCATCTTCCATACAGCATGATCAATATTCCTGGAAGACATCAAGTTGAAGGCCACCACCCTATACATAAAATAATCCTTCTTGAGTGTTCAGCCTGCTTAATGCATAGAAAAATTGCTTGTTATATAAAACCATCAGCATCCATTGTATGGCAACAGAAAAGAAATAATTTCCAGTATTTCTTGCTCAGGCCAAGAAATGGTGATTGGGGGGATGGGATGCCAGAGGCAGCACCGTACAGGAATATGGTGTGAGTTCTGGAAGCCATTATTTCTGTTTGCTTCAACTGCCACATATTTTAGCCTGGGAAATTGGGAGGGGTTTTTTTGTTGGAGCGGTAGAAACTTAGTCATAACAAAATTCTTTACTCCAAATACCTGCACCTGCGTGGAGACTGTATCCAGTTGAGTGTGAAGATTTGATTGGACCATGTGATGAGCTTGTGGGTGTGGGGCAGGGTTGTGAACTTTCAACTGGATGGGGAAACCCTGGAAGCTTTCAGATTCGGGTTTCCCCAGATGTGCCAACATGATATCGCTAATAAATTGGAACTTTGAGGAACTTCTAGCCTCGGAGTTTTATTTCGTTGGGGGTATTTCCTGGAACGCTGACATATGGATGCTGAATAAATAACTATTCCCTAATATACTACTAGCTACTTAGTGCTGGCTGTGCCATTTCTATCTACCACCCACTTCAGCACCAGAGGCAAGCGCTGTTTGGAGAACTTCTGTTACTGAGCAGATTAAAAATAGAATACTCTTCCTTCTGTTATGCAACAGCCTCCAGCTGTTTCATCCAGTGGTGTTGATCAACATTATTTCTAACAATTCTTACACTGTGTCAGAATAGTACGTTGAATCGATTACCTTTTTTAAAAAAAAGTGAAGAATTAAGTCTACCAGAACTGGAAGAATTAAGGCTACCAGATTAGTCTTGATGGAAAACTT